>CM056497.1:21622311-22222311 GCA_029783415.1 Anisodus acutangulus | reverse complement strand
ATAACTATAACTATAACTATAACTATAACTATATATATATATATATATATATATATATATATATATATAAGTGCAATGCAAGACAGACTCTAATATATACCACAAATAGAGCCGGAGTGACCTATCATTGTTATCCTCCGACTATTGTTATTGACGCTACATTCAAGAATCTTGATATAAATATTTGAGACTTATATAACCCGAAAGATGCTATGGACAAGAAAGTACTCAAGAATTATGATCGATTTGTCAAAGAAAACCTTTCGCTACTTCATTTCGCCAAGAGATTTCTATTTAAAGAAATGACGTATCAAGTCATGCCAAGAAAGAAGGTTGCCTTACATACCTTATCCATGAAGCTACAAGTCATCCTATAAGCCCTCATATCCCTTAAGGATGATTATCTATAACAACAAATGGTCGATATCAATATCGAATCCATATCCAAATAAAAAACTCCATTTAGACATCTTATTGATAACCTTAAACACAAAGGATTCTTAGACTTGTTAACAAAGGGTACTTATATAATTTGATACCACAATTCTCTGAAAAATACTTTCTTAGGTTTACAACAGCTAAAATCAATGTACTAATAACTTTCAATTTATATCTTAATCAAAACAACCCATAAGTCTATATACAATTATTTCGTAGGTTTATAGGTTCAATTACGAAAATATTTTCACAACTTATTCCAAATCATCAATTAATTACAAACATAGCTAGAGGAAGATAAATTTTACCTCGATGTGATGAAACCCTCTCAAAATAGCAACTTGCCCGAATATCAAGGGTTTCCAAATCCGATTCAATGCGGAGAGGATAGTTTCTATGATAATTATGGGATTAATGGCATTAATTTTACGTAATTGACCTTCTCTTTGATCTTGGAAGCCATGGGAACTCTTTAGAGAGCTATTAAGAGCATTTTTGGGTTTGGAAATTGGTATAAAATAAGGTAAGGGTTGAGTTGGGCATTTAAAAGAAATCCCACCGCCTCATTTTTGTCACCCTAGCTTGATGAGCGAATCCCGAGGCGAGCAACTACCTCGCTATGGAGCTTGCTCAATGAGCTACCTTGATCAATTTTCCAACAGTTGGATAGCCCGACAAAAATGCGAATATCTTTCAACTCCGATGTCGTATCGACAAACAATTTGTTGCGTTAGAAAGAAGACTCCCCGAACATGAACTTAGATAGGTTATTCAACCATAACCACTCATATAATGTAGATATATCTCTATCAAGGTGAGCCAAAAATCCTGTTCAAAATTCGACCTGCCCTTTCCTGAGTTTCGATGAACTAAATTTTCTTTGATTCATTTGACCCCGAATTCTTACAAAACTTTTATAGCACATATTTAAACTTATTTTCATCTAAAGATGTGATCTTAGCCTCACTAAGATTTATGTTAATTTACTTATGACGCATATGAACGCGAAAATATAGGGTGTAACATCCTTCCCTCCTTAGGAACATTCATCCGCGAATGTTAAGGATATTCTTAACTCTTGAGGGTTCTAAATATTTTGGCAGAGTTTCCTTTATAAACAGTACTATCCAAACCCTTCTAAACAATCCAAATATATACCCACCTCAACATAGGACAACATAATAACAAAATAATATCAACCAGTCCTCACACGACCGTCTTTATATATCAAAATCAAATAGAGTTAGTCATAACTCACTTTAACTGTCCTCTGTCATCTTCTGAGATGCACCTATCATATCTGCCTCAACATTAATACCTAAACAAGATATAGGATTTAGTATTATCGAATATAATATGAACGAGAGAATCATATCTCACGAGTATCGGTATAAACCTGACGACTGAAAAGAGTAAGGATATATGGATTTCATATCTTTTTTGTCTTCCCAAGTTATCTCTTCTGTATTACTATTTCTCCATGGCACTTTAACGGAGGCAACTTCTTTTGTTCTCAGCTTTCGAACTTGGTGATCTAGAATAACTAAGGGAGTCTCTTCATAGGTTAAATTATCAGTGATTTATACATTCTTTACGGGAGTAATACAGAGGGATCTCCTACGCACTTATGAAACATTGACACATGGAATACCAGGTGAATTGCTTCCAATTCTGAGGGTAACTCAAGCTCATAAGCCACTCGGCCTATCCTGCGAATGATCTTAAATGGTCCGATGTATATGGGGCTAAGTTTTCTTTTCTTCCCAAACCTCATAACCTCTTTAATAGGAGAAACCTTTAAGAATACCCAATCGCCAACTGCAAATTCTAAGTCGCGGCGTCGAACATCTGAATAATATTTTTGTTGACTTTGGGCAGTCAGTAAGCTCTCTTGGATTAGCTTTACGTTCTCCACTACTTATTGCATCAAATAGGGACCTAGTAACGCAACTTCACCCACTTCAAATCAGCCAATTGGGGATCTACACTTTCGTCCATACAATGCTTCATACATGGCCATCTTGATGCTAGAATGATAGCTATTGTTGTAAGCGAACTCAATGAGGGGAAAATAATCGTCCCAGCTACCTTTGAAATATAATACACAAGCTCGTAGCATATCCTTGAGTGCTTGGATTGTGAGCTCGGCTTGACCATCAGTTTAAGGTTCACTTGGGTGCCTAGACCTTTCTGAAATGACTTCCAAAAGTGAGCTGTAAACTGAGCATCTCTGTCGGATATGATAGAGACCGGAACATCATGTAACCAAACTATATCCTTGATATATAGCTTGGCGTAATCCTCCACCGAGAAAGTAGTACAAACGGGTAGAAAATAGGTTGATTTCGTAAGCCTATTGTCAAATAGGTTGGGGTCGAATCCCAAATTACACCTTTAATGGTATAACACAAAAATTGTCAAATATAGTAACCCAACATAGGTTGAGGTTGAATCACACAAGGAATACGATGAGAAACTAGTCTATTCGCGCACGTATTATGACTTTACTAATTACTTTACTTCTATGGTAACCAAATTGTTTGATTGTTTTATCTACTTCAAATTATCAATTTAAATAAGGTTTAAATTATCAAGTAATTGAAATGTTAAGTTTGTGACTCAATTCATTAAAGTTGTGTTAGGTTTAGGCCTAAGTAGGTGTATTAGTGTGGTATGGGTAATGAGAACTTGTGTCTAGATGAGAATTTTTCAATTGACCCACCTAATTTCACTTTAGGCTTTCTCAAGCTCTAAAGTGTGACATTTACAAATACTCATTATGTACCCTTAGTTGATTCCCTTCTAACTAAAGTTAATCAGTAAATGAGGTTTAAAGCTCCAAGTCCTAATCAACATACTCTTTTCTCAAGTTTGACTAGAGACAATAGGCAAGAAAGATATGTTTGAAACCAACCCTTTAACATTAAATATGAGGGGTAGTTGAATCCCACATAAATACACCTTTTTTATTATTTATCAAATACCCCAACTATCACATTCCATTATTTTATCACAATCCCAACCTAAATCTAGCCAATCATTGCAAGTAATAAATACGCAACACAATAATAATGTAACAAGACATAATGAATATAAAAGAATGCTTACAATGATTAGTTATGAACAATCTTGTCTTTACACAATGGACTAAGAATTTTTTCTTGGAATGATTAACTAAAAAATGAATAGTGAAAAATGGGACAAGGAATATTTAAAAGTGGCTATGCTATGTTGGAATCTAGGTATAAATCATATCCCTCATCACAAAACCCTAGGTACTATATATAGGGACTCAATTTCCGGTCCACAAAACGGACCTAGGATTCGCAGAGTGGTTCCTTGCTTGGACTTTCTTGAACTGTGGCTGGAAGTGCGGTCCGCAAAACTGAACTGCAACCCGCAGAAGCATCTTAAGTCTTCGTAATCTGAGTTGAACTCAAGTTGAAGCAGTGGTTCGCAGACCGAATCGTGGTTCGCAGAACGGAAGTGCGGACCGCAGTTTGGGTCACACTTCGGGGCTCCGAAATTCTTCTTTCACTATTTGATTCTGCGGCATAACTACCATTCTATGGTCCATAGTCTGGTTTTACGGTCTGCAAAAGTGGTCTTCTCATCACTTCTTCCATTTTTAATATTTTTACCATGTTTTAACACATTTCCTCATTCTTAGTGTCTCAATGTAAAAATCCTACAAAAATCAAAATAACATAAGAAAAGACTACTATATACAATAAGGACAACAATAATCCATGAAAATGGTATCAAATGTGCCATCATTTCTAGGCACATCATCTTATGAGGAATATTATCCTCTATTAGTACCTCAGAATCATCAGGAACAACCTCCATCTGTTACTATCCCTACATCAAGTCTTGATCCAAATCCTAATATGTCAGAACAAAATGATGAGTCTATACCTATATATGATCCAAAAACTTCATCCATACAACCTATTAATCCACAAATTCTTAATACTATATCATCTCAAAATACAAATCTTGTGATCACATGAACTTCTACTAGAGGCAAGAAACAACCTAGTTGGATGAAGGATTTTATATCTCTCCATGTAAATCAGAATATTCCCTATGACATGAACAAATATGTTAACTACAAAATTATTTCACCTACCTATAATGCCTATATTGCTTCTACCTCTTTATTCACAGAAACTAAAAGTTATTCAGAGGTTGTTAATGATCCAAATTAGGTAGAGGCTATGCAACAAGAAATTCAGGCTTTGGAAAGTAACAACATTTGGGAGATAGTGTCATTACTAAAAGGAAAGAGGCTTATTGGCTGCAAATGGGTATACATAATTAAATATAAAGCATCGGGTGAAGTGGAAATGTTTAAGGCTAGGTTGGTTGTCAAGAGATATAGTCAAAATGAAGCCATTGATTATCAAGAAACCTTCCCACCTGTTGTTAAGATGGTCATTGTGAGAACTATTCTAGCAATGACAATTTTTAAACAATGTCATATACACCAAATAGATATGTATAGTGTCTTTCTATAAGGTGACCTTCATGATGAGATATATATGCAACTTCTACAAGGATTTAAAGTCAGAAGGAGTATAAATCAGTATGTAGACTTGTCAAATCCTTGTATATATTGAAACAAGCTCCTAGGGAGTGGAATCAAAAGTTGAAAGATGCATTACTTAATCTCAAATTTGTGCAAAGTCAATTTGATCATTCTCTATTTATCAAAAGAACAAGCAAAGGAATGGTGATTATTTTGGTCTGTGTGGATGAATTATTAGTTACTGTTGAATGCTTGGAGTTGATTGAAGAGGCAAAGACTGATTTGCAAAGAACCTTCAAGATGACGGACCTAGGTGAGCTTAAATATTTCCTAGGAATAGAGTTTGCAAGGTCCAAGAAGGGGATAGTTATGCATCAAATAAAATACAGTCTGGAACTCATTTCAGATGTTGGTTTATCTGCAGCAAAACCTGCTACAACTCCTATTGATCCTAATATCAAGTTAAAATCTACACAGTATGACAAACATGTGCAGGAACCTGATGGAAGTCCTAAGATTGATGATCCACCCACATACCAAACAACTTATCAGAGGATCATAGGTAAGTTATTACACCTTACAATGAGAAGGCATGATATCTCTTTCTATGTTCAGACTCTTAGTCAATTTCTACAAGATCTAAAGAAATCTCGTATGGACGTTGCTATGAGAATTGTTAAGTATATCAAGAAATAATTAGGACAAGGAATTATATTATCAAGCAGTCAAAAGAATACTATCACAACATTTTGTGATGCTGACTGGGCAACCTGCTCCCTAACTAGAAAATTTGTAATTGGTTTCCTAGTGAAGTTTGGTGATACTTTGGTATCTTGGAAATCAAAAAGCAATCCACAGTTTCAAGGAGTTCTGTTGAATCAGAGTATAGAAGTTTAGCTACAACTAGGGATGGCCAGTGGGCTGGGCTTGGGACTGGCGGACCGAGTTTGGAGGGGTCGGGGCGGGACGGGTGAAGGGGGCGGGATCGGGCCGGGTCGGGTCAGGCGGGATCGAGTTTGGCGGGATTTGCCCAAGTCCTGTCCCGATCCCGTCGGAATCGGGTCAGGGCGGGATCGAGATCCGGGCGGTTTTTCCTTTTTTTTTTAATAACATATGTATAAAAAACTCAATAATTAAACAAGACAAGATAGTGTAATAAAAACATCTCAATGCTGTTTTTGTGCCTCTTATATTATTTAATAGACATATACAATTGTCGAAATTGCAACTTTGTGGTGTTGTCCAAAAGTTGCAAATTACATAATAAAATTGTAATTAAAAAAATTACATTCTGAAAAAAACCTGTTCTAGTTTCTTGATAATTTCCTGTGGTTCTTCGGTTGGAATTGGTAGTTGTTGGTCAAATTGATCCACGTCGCTTCTAGCACCTTCGGATAAGATTTCGTTGTAGTTTTCGTCTTCTTCTTCATTGATCTCCGGTTGACCGCACCTTCTCCGCTCCGCTCGTATCCAATCTCTGAATAATACTACAATCTCCAAGCTGTCTCCGGCTAATGAGTGTATGTGCTATCCTATTTGATAGCTGCCGGCAGAAAAAGCGCTTTTCAGACGCAGTTGATGACACTTGAATGTTCAAAACATCTCGGGCCATCATTGAAAGTGTTGGAAAGGTCTTCTCATTCCCCCTCCAGTATTTCAGCAAGTCTTCATGTCCTTCTTCATTGAGAACTGCTTGGTACGGTATAGAACTCTGCAAAACAAAAATATCAAACTCGCTAATTTGGTTAGTAGCGGTACGGAAGCACATTGTATTTCTGAGGCTTTCAATACTAGCCGCGGAAACAACATATCTTTTGTGAGGTTGTGTTGAAGAAGAAGAAGAAGATGGCATGAAAGTCGGTAGGTTACTAGCACTTTCTTGTTGGTAAAACCTATATACTTTTTTGCATTGGTCTTCTACGCTAGACAACACTTCTTCTTTAGTTTGTTCAATAGGTGGTAGGTGATTTGGATTTTTGGGACTTGGAGGTGGTAGTACTTCTATACAATCATAAATAGTTTTAATACGTGATTTAGTACCGTCTATTTTAATAGTCGGATTTAATACAACACCAATAATATAAATAGTGGGAATAAGAATAAAATATTTTTTTATTTTGATAAATATTTTTTTAATAGCTGTCATATAAGTTGGTTTTTCCATATATTCACTAAGTAATAAAAATATTAGAGCTATATAAAATAACATAGTTGAAATAGTAGGATAATATATACCGGAAAATTCTTTTGTTGCTTGAAAAAATTTCTCTAAAAATACAATAAGTTCGGAAATTTTTACCCAATCACTAACTACAACCATATCAGCTGAATTTTGATTATGAGAGTTAAAAAATAAAGTTATAGGTTTTCTATAGTCATAAGCAACAAGTAGTTGCTCGTATAAAGAATTTCACCTAATGGGTACTTCTTCTGGATTTTTCTATAAGGTAGTTGGCAATCGTGACAAGTTTTTTTATATTCTTTTCTTCGTTGTATTCTATTATTTTTAAAAATAAAGTTTATAGCAAATTGTATTTTACTAAGAATGCTTCAAAAAGTGATAAACCATCATTTACAATTAAGTTATATATATGGCACGCACATTTTATATGAAAATGATCTGGAAAAGATGGAGTTAAACTATTTTTTAAAATTATAATAGCGTAATTGTTAGAAGAAGCGTTATCTAATGTAATAGTCATAATTTTATCAGTTATTCCGTAATAATCGCACACTTGATAAATATTTTCTGCAATAAAAGTACCAGTGTGCCTACCAGTGTGCCTATCATCTATATATCTATACGCTAAGATACGTTTTTGCATAGACTATTTATAATCTATCCAATGACAAGTTACCGTTAAATAATCATGGTCGTTAGTACTACGGCCTATATCAGAAGTGATAGCCACTTTGCCATTAAAATGATATAATGAATAACGTAAATACTGTTGATATTCATGTGCAAATTTAAATACATCTCTCTTAACAGTTAATCTAGGAAAACCGTTAAAAACATGATTATACAAATCTCTAATGTAATTAATAAAATCAGGATATGAAGGAAATGAAAATGCAAACCCTCCACAACAACTAATTTTGCTATTACTTCCCTATCTCTATGTTTATTGTATTTAGGGCCTACAATTCCCCCCGTCATAGGGTTAATTTGACCCTGTACTTGGTCCGGGACAATATCAGTATGTGAACCTTCTCCCAATGGAGTGAGAGTTTGCGCACCCGGTTTTGAAGCCTCGTATTGGGCATACCTAGCTGGATAAGCCCTTACTACGTGTCTCATTAAACCCCCGTCCCACCGTGACCTTTTCCAGTTTTATATTTTAAAACATTTTTACAAATTTTACATCTAGCTACTTGATTCTCTACGTCCCTATCAAAAAATATCCATGCATCTGATTTTAATGGTCGTTTTGCTGGACCTCGTTTCATACTAGGGAGAATATGAGGCATTTCAGTTGAAGGTGCACTAGTGGGTGTGTTGTCATCAACATTAGTGGGTGTATCATCTAGATTATCGTCTAAATTAAAGTCTTCTTGAGTTTCAGAAAATAGCTCCTCATCTAAATCTAATGATATTGTAGGAAAATGTTCAGTATCAACAAAATCATCCTGTGTAGGAATAGGATGACTAGAAGAAATACCCTTGCCCTTGTTGGCCCTACTAGAAGAAGTCTGACCCCTACCCGTAAGCATACGTTTAAATCCTTCCATTATAAATTTATAATTATACTAATAAATAATTAAAGTAAATGAAATTAAGTGCGCTAAATAAAATAAACAGACAATAATAATTTAATGAAGGAACGAATGTACCAAACGCCGACGTAACGTCGACGTGTAATCGAGAGGTTGAAAATTGAAATTTTGCTCGATGGAAGATCCTCAAGCTAGTTGCCAACTTCACTCCCAATTCCCAAATGAATAAATAAAATTGAATATTTAGTAGACAATGTAGACTTGTAGAGAGATAGATTGAGAGATTAGAGAGATTGTAGGAAGATTTGTGAGAAAATGAGGTATTTATAGTTGGAAAATTAGGTTAAAGTGCAAATATAATAACTTATGGGTTAAAAATAAATATTAAGGGGGTAGGGGGGGAGGGGGAGGCTAAAAATGGTTGTTGCACAACAGTCAAAATGTAAGATGATCGTTGATGCAATGGTTATTTTTGCAAAATGGGATTACGGGCGGGATCGGGTCGGGTCCGGACCGGGGCGGGATCGGGTCGGAACTGGCGGGACTGGGGCGGGTCGGGACGAGACATTGTCCCGTCCCGGTTCGAGTCCCGATACCGCAATTTTTTTTTTAACTACTCGGGTTAGGGGTTGGACCGGACTGGGCTGACCCGGCCCACTGGCCGGCCATAACTACAACAGTCACTAAGCTAATTTGGTTATCAGGCTTACTCAAAGAAGTCAATTCTGAAGTTGTGTTACCTATAAATGTGTATACTGACAGCAAAGCTGCAATACAAATAGCATCCAACCATGTATATCATGAAAGAACAAAGCACGTTGAAATCGATTGTCACTTTGTGAGAGAAAAAATTCAGAAAGGGCTCATCAAGACAACATATATTCCAACCAATGATCATCTTGCAGATTTATTAACAAAGGGGCTCACTATATGAAAACCTATTGTGCAAACTTGGTGTTCTCAACAATTTTTGACATCAAGTTTGAGGAGTGTTGGAGTATTAAATGTGTATCATCAATGTAAAAGCTGAGGGACCTAACTGTAACTTTACATTCTAGTTCTGTTAGTTTGTTAATTAACTAACTAATCAGTTAGTTAAGATTAGTTTATGCAGTTAAGGATAGTTAGTGAGTTTTAAGTGATTTTCTAAGTGTATATATATACATCAATGTATCAATATACACATCGGATCAATATATCGAATATACACATATTCTCTCTCTACTGTTCATATGTTCTTCATTTTTCCTCTTCAAGATTAATAAATTTGAGTCTAAATCACATCACCCTCTGAATGTAACATAAAGAATTGAAGTACAAGATACACCCATGGCTTAGAATTTAAAAATACTTTAAACAAGTTTATGCTCTGTAAAATGATTAATTTCAACTAAAACAATAAGTTTCTTTTCTTTCTTTTCCTTTTTTCGTTTATCTTTTATAATTGCCCCGAAATGTTCAACTCCTGCTTGTAATTATTAATTATGCTTTGCACATTTTATTTATTCATAAGAAATCGAATGCAAATGGACAATTAAAAAGAGAGAGATGCACAGACATGAAGTGAACTTGGATTTGTCTTACACTGTCCATGACATTATAAGTTAATTAAAATAATTTGAACGATTGACGAATTGTCAAGATGTGGCGAATGGATAAAATTGCCATATTGGATTGACAGTAAAAGATATACTATTTCTTTAATTCATAACCAATTGGTAGTATTGTTTTTAGTAAAAATATGTATAGATTTAGAGTCCAGGTTCATGCTATTGACAAAGCTATCACCATTTACAACATTTGTATGATTGACGGACTTAGCCTTGTTTAAATCGTAAATATCTTTAATAAAATTTGGAACTTTATCATCGAGCACGATAATTTACTATATTGTATTGAAGTGTATAAAAATAGTCAATGAGATGGAAGACCATGATGAATAATTAAATGCAATGATCCAAATGATAAATGCAACAATCAAAATCAGAGATATGAGAGGTCATGTTACATAATAGGTGATCAGCCATATTCCATTTTTCAAATAATTGTTTAATTAAAGAGAGTGATCGAGCGGCAAATATTGGAAGAATATTTAAGAAGACGAAAAATGAGTAGTTGGCCATTTCAGTGAGTGAGGGGACCTCTTCGTTAGTCCTTGTTGATACCAAAGGGTCAGTCATTGTTACTCACTTCTATTGAAGAATCAGAAGTAGACTTGTCTGTGATACTTATATAATTAAGTTGGTGCAGACAAAAGCAGCCACGTCTTCTTAATTACTTTATCTATTTTGATACTACGTACTACTCATAGTCCACTTGCATACTTGCACATGTTCGTTCTTTCAAGTGATTCCCACACTTTAATACTTTACCATATGTGTTATGCTTATATTGGGGTGAAAACAAAAAGGGATTGGCCTTTTTCTGTTTTTTGTTTTGTACGTTATGTGAAGGGACGCAGCAAACGAAGTGTAGTCACTTTGACCGGGTAAATCCAGAGAAGGAAACTTATTTCTAAGAAATATAGTGGCACTTATACAAGAAAATGATTAAATACCCGACACTTCAAGAGGATTTTGGACAGTGGCGCTGATATTCCAATTATGTCAACAAAATAATAAGATTGATGCCTAAATCGTTGCTTAGCTTCATACACCACAAAAGAGAATGAATAGGCATCCAGATGAAAAAATTACCGTAGAAATAAAACTTGGAAATGAAAGAAGCGCTCGCAGAAACAATAAAACAATGAGATCATCAATATAAATTATAAGATAGACCTAGAACATAATTTTATATGTTCTCCTGAAAAGTAAAAAGCGTTTTTACTAACTTATCATTAATCAAATATTTTGAAAAAGAAGTAGCTCTTTAATGGTTTCTTAGTTATATAAAACTCCATTTATTTAAATAAAGGCATAATTGGAAGAAAAAATCAACGCCTTCTTAATTTTGTGAAACACCACTTATTTTGGACTAACAATAAAAAAGTAAAAACACCACGAATCACAGAAGGTATTTTTTTAGAGATGTATATCTATATTTATTTGCATTTAATTTTTTTCGCGTGGACTCAGCTTCAAAGCATTAATTTTGTGGAACTCGCGAAATCTGCAACTGATTTTAGACTCCAAGAATTTTAGAAAAGAAGTCTAATAGTTAAAGACTCTCTGTAGCTTTACCAATTTTAGAAGAAAACTTTGTAAATCAAGTAGAATGAAGGAAAGCGGTGCTTAAAGACCTAAACTAAGAAGCCGGCAAAAGGGAATGAATAAAATGAAGTCAAATTTGACTATTTTCCCTTAATTATATGGCATTTGACCATTTTTTATTACACTAAATACAGATCAGCCAGAAACCATTCGCCTTTTGTGCACACAATGAAGATATCGGGGAGATTAGGCTCTCTCACAGTGGTTAATATATGATGATAGACTTTGGTTAGTGTCAAGATCTCAACTACCACGACGCTTTCCAATTTGCCTTTTCTTCTATAATTAAGTATTTTCTCTATTTCATATTATATGATATTTATTTTATATTTAATTCAACATAAATAATAAAAAGTTATAATTTTTTTTTCAAATTTATTCTTATTTATATAAGTAAGTTTTTATAACCAAAAACTCATATTAAATTAATGCTATGTGTAATTAAGGATAATTTAATGAAAACATTTTTTAAATTTCTAGAAGTAAATGATTTCTTGAGGGGCATGCTCAAATTAAAAACACCAATATGAATAGAATGAAGTATTTATTTGGGTTTAAAGGTTTTATGTTAAGGTCCCTATTTAAAGTAGGGGTAATATGTGGCGAGAGCTACATGGAACAAAATTTTGGAAATCTTTCACTACTCTTTAATGAGTTCACGAGTTCCACAAATTTTAGTGCAAACGCTTCAACAATGATCAGTTTTTCTAAGTGCAAACGCTTGGATAATCATAGATTTTTCCAACAAACTGAATCGGAGATTCATAGGTATGAAGCAAACAAATACTTACAATATGTAGCAATCAAATCAATACTTGCCTTCTTCGATTCAACTTGTAACCCTGTATCAATAAATAAACAAATTCTATCCTCGGGCACTATTCATAAATCTCTTGTAAATTACCATTTGAGGACTCAACAAGCATTATTTCAAGAAATTCATTATACTCAAATAAAAAATTTGCCACTATGTCTGGAGATTAATTAATTCATTATTAAAATACCAAGCATTTCTAGACTACCATATAAGCCACAATATCATTACCGTCAAACTTAGAACACGAGGAGAATTAATACTTTTTTTTGACAAATTAAAATGACATTGAAAATAGCCCGAAAGTACTACATATATACTAGATTTTGGGTGAGGGTAGGGGAGATAAATACTTACTTGTACCCATTACTGACATCAAATTAATTCAAGTTATCGTGATTAAGTGATCTAATGAAGTGAATATATACATTAATTAAATATGGTAAAGTAATAGTTATATATATTATGTATTAATTGCTTTGTCTTGAGCCGAGGGTCTTTCGGAAACAACCGCTCTACCTACCAAGGTAGAGATAAAGTCTGTGTACACTCTACCCTCCCAGATCCACGTTGTGGGATTTCATTGGGTATGTTGTTGTTGTTGGTTTGATAAACGCTCTGGGGGATAATTAACAGTCCAAGCAAAATTATGCATATTGAAAGTTGCCAACTTGCCATTCAACAGTTCATTAGCTCTCCAAATCGTATTCTGATTTGTTGGAATTAAACCAAAATTAATAATTTAAAATTAATTAGAATTTGATAATTGGTAGTTTATTTAATCCAAGTCTAGTTTGGATTTATTTATCAAAGTTATATAGGAATAGGTTTTCTAGTCCTAGTCTATGTTGGTTTTCTAATATTATAAATAGGGGTGTTTTATTACATATTTTCTCAGGTCAAGAGGTAGCTTAGATTGTAGAGATTAAAGAGTTTTGAGTTATTGAGTAAAGTCTCCTACCTCCTCAGTCTTGTTTAATAAATTTCTTCTATATATTCATTGTTGGATCTTTCACTTGTGCATATATTATTCCTTCGAGTATTTTATTTTCTTCAAATTGGTATCAGCGCCTGTGTGAGATCTGATCAAAGCCTCTTGCGAGATCCAACACATATAAAAGATTATGAATATTAATATTTATCAAATTATCCCTTTTGTGTTTGACATAAAAAATAATTTTGAGAGTTGGTATCAACAGATGAAATTTTTTTTCAAAGTTGTTGGACTATGGTCCATCATTGATAAAATATTCATGAAAACCCCAGAAGGCACAATATTGACTGGTGAAGCCACGACACAATTGAAGAAAAATAGATAATTAGATTATAAGACATTCTATTACCTCAATAGCAAAGTCCAATCGCATGTATACAATAAATATTTGCATGCAAAATCAACAAAAGAGGCTTAGACAATTTTGGTGAAATCATACCGACGTGTTGCAGACGTGAAGAGAGAGAAATTTCAAGAGCTTTGGAGGCAGTATGAGTTGACCCAGATAAAATCAACATAATCTGTTAAATTTTTTTTACAAGAATTAGAGAAATTGTTAATGATATGAAGGTCAATGGAGAAATTTTGGAAGAAGTTAAAGTTGTTGAAAAGATATTGAAGTCTCTAAGATTAGATTTTCACACAAAGAAGGCAATTATTGAGGCTACCCAAGATATAAATACTTTGAGACTTGATGATCTAGAAGACGAATTGGTGACATATGAGATATCCCTGGATCAAGAAACATATGAGATAGTGGAGGAGGCACTGCAAACAAAGGATGATCAACCAAAAGAAAAAGAAGAGTCCCGAGCCCGCCCCGATCCCACGAAAAAAAAATGGTAGCGGGACTCGAACTCGGGACGGGACAATGTCTCTTCCCGCCCCGACCCCGCCCCGAGCCCATCCCAACCCCGCCCGTAGTCCTCCCTTTTCAAATATGGCCATTGCACCAACGACCATTTTAGATTTTGGCCGTTGGCCAACGGCCATTTTAGGCCTCCCCCCTCCCCCAACCCCCCTACCCCTTAATATTTATTTTTAACCCATAAGTTATTATATTTACACTTTAACCCAATTTTTCAACTATAAATAACTCATTTTCTCTTCATCTTTCTCACAAATCTTCCTACAATCTCTCTAATCTCTCAATATATCTCTCTACAAGTCTACATTGTTTACTAAATATTCAATTTTATTTATTCATTTGGGAATTGGGAGTGAAGTTGGCAACTAGCTTGAGGATCTTCCATCGAGCAAAGTTTCAATTTTCAACCTCTCGATTACACGTCGACGTTACGTCGGCGTTTGGTACATTCGTTCCTTCATTAAATTATTATTGTTTGTTTATTTTATTTAGCGCACTTAATTTCATTTACTTTAATTATTTATTATCATAATTAAAATGAAAGGATCAAGAGGTATGTTTAAGAGTAAGGGTGCTTCTTCTAGTAGGGGCAACCAAGGCAAGGGTACTTCTTCTAGTCATCTTATTCCTACACAGGATGATTTTGTTGATACTCAACATTTTCCTACAATACAATTAGATTTAGACGAGGAGTTATTTTCTGGAACTCAAGAAGACTTTAATTTAGACGATGATCTAGATGATACACCCACTAATGTTGATGACAACACACCACTAGTGCACCTTCAACTGAAATACCTCATATTCCCCCTAGTATGAGACGAGGTCCAGCAAAACGACCATTAAAATCAGATGCATAGACATTTTTTGATAGGGACGTAGAGAATCAAGTAGCTATATGTTAAATTTGTAAAAATGTTTTAAAATTTAAAACTGGAAAAGGTCACGGTGGGACGGGGGGTTTAATTAGACACGTAGTAAGTGCTCATCCAGCTAGGTATGCCCAATACCAGGCTTCAAAATCGGGTGCGCAAACGCCCGCTCCATCGGGACAAGGTTCACATACTGATACTGTCCCGGACCAAGTACAGGGTCAAATTAACCCTATGACGGGGGAATTGTAGGCCCTAAATACAATAAATATAGAGATAGGGAAGCAATATCAAAATTAGTTGCTGTGGAGGGTTTGCCTTTTTCATTTCCTTCATCTCCCGGTTTTATTCATTACATTAGAGATATATATAATCCTGCTTTTAACGGTTTTCCTAGATCAACTGTTAAGAGAGATGTATTTAAATTCGGGCATGAATATCAACAATATTTACGATATTCATTATATCATTTTAATGGCAAAGTATCTATCATGTCTGATATAGGTCGTAGTACTAACGGCCATGATTATTTAACTGTAACTTGTCATTGGATAGATTATAAATGGTCTATGCAAAAACGTATTTTAGCGTATAGATATATAGATGATAGGCACACTGGTACTTTTATTGCAGATAATATTTATCAAGTGTGCCATTATTACGGAATAACCGATAAAATTATGACTATTACATTAGATAACGCTTCTTCTAACAATTACGCAATTACAATTTTAAAAAATAGTTTAACTCCATCTTTTCCAGATCATTTTCATATAAAATGTGCGTGCCATATATATAACTTAATTGTAAAGGATGGTCTATCACTTTTTGAAGACATTCTTAGTAAAATACAATTTGCTATAAACTTTATTTTTAAAAGTAATAAAGTACAACGTAGAAAAGAATATAAAAAAACTTGTCACGATTGTGGACTATCTTATAGAAAAATTCCACAAGAAGTATCTACTAGGTGGAATTCTTTATACGAGCAACTACTTGTTGCTTATGACTATAGAAAACCTATAACTTTATTTTTTAACTCTCATAATAAAAATCCAGCTGATATGATTTTAGATAGTGATTGGGTAAAAATTTCCGAACTTATTGTATTTTTAGAGAAATTTTTTCAAGCAACAAAAGAATTTTCCGGTATATATTATCCTACTATTTAAACTATGTTGTTTTATATAACTCTAATATTTTTATTACTTAGTGAATATATGAAAAACCAGCTTATAAGGCAGCTATTAAAAAAATATTTGTCAAAATAAAAAAATATTTTATTCCTATTCCCACTATTTATATTATTGGTTCTGTATTAAATCCTACTATTAAAATAGACGGTACTAAATCACTAATTGAAACTATTTACGATTGTATAGAAGTACTACCACCTCCAAGTCCCAAAAATCTAAATCACCCACCACCTATTGAACAAACTAAAGAAGAAGTGTTGTCTAGCGTAGAACACCAATGCAAAAAAATATATAGATTTTATCAACAAGAAAATGCTAGTAACTTACCGGCTTCCATACCATCTTCTTCATCTTCAACACAACCTCACAAAAGACATGCTGTTTCTGCGGCTAGTATTGAAAGCCTCAGAAATAGAATGTGCGGCCGTACCTCTACTACTAACCAAATTAGCGAGTTGGATATTTTTGTTTTGCAGGGTTCTGTACCGTACCAAGAAGTTATCAATGAAGATGGACATGAAGACTTGCTGAAATACAGGAAGGGGAATGAGAAGACATTTCCGACAATTTCATTGATGGCCCGAGATGTTTTGAACATTCAAGCGTCATCAACTACGTCTGAAAGCGCTTTTTCTGCCGGCAGATATCAAATAGGAGACCACAGACACTCATTAGCCGGAGACAGCTTGGAAATTGCAGTATTATTCAGAGATTGGATACGAGCGGAGCGGAGAAGGTGCGGTCAACCGGAGATCAACGAAGAAGAAGACGAAAACTACAACAAAATCTTATCCGAAGATGGTGGAAGCGACGTAGATCAATTTGACCAACAAATACCAATTCCAATCGAAGAACCACAGGAAATCATCAAGCAATTAGAACAAGTTTTTTTGAGAATGTAATTTTTTAATTGCAATTTTATTATGTAATTTGCAACTTTTGGACAACACCACAAAGTTGCAATTTAGATTTTAGACAATTGTATTTGTATTACAAAAAAATCATGTCTATTAAATAATATAAGAGGCACAAAAACAGCCTTGGGATGTTTTTATTACACTATCTTGTCTTGTTTATTGAGTTTTTTTTAAACATATATTATTATTTTATTTTTTTTTAAAAAGGAAAATCCGCCGGACCCCGCCCCTACCCCGACCCCGCCCCGATCCAATTCCAACGGGATCGGGATTGGGACGGTACTGGAGCAAGTCCCGCCAGACCCTGCCATACACGACCCCGACCCCTTCGTCCATCCCGCCCCGACCCCGCCAGACCCGAGCCCGACCCACTGACCACCTTTAGTATTAAGTAATAAGACATGTAATAGACATGATTGATTTATGCAAGGTGAGACTATTGAAAAGGAACTAAAATGCATATATTTATTCATTATTTGTCTCACATTTTAGTACATCTAATTGTCTTTTGAGTATTAATTATTATGAATTGTGCTTAATATTATATTTTTACTATATAGAAATAAAGCGGTGTGAAGATAAAGAAATTTGGATCAAAATTGAATAAAATTGAGAGAAAAAGAAGGGAGGTAAGTGGCAGACAACATAATAGCCTAATCATTGGCTATTTATGGAGTAATGATTGGCAAGTAACACAGACCAAGCATTGGGGAATTGAAATAAGGCAGAGAATGAAGTAAATGTACCTGGAGCAGTGGGCGATCAACACGCGTAGCAAATACAACGCGAACTTTGACATCTCTGAATCTTAATTTGCCATCCGCGCTGCATGTGCGACGCAGGTGTAACGCGACACCGCAATTTTTTTCGGTCCGAGTTGGAATTGGTTTTAAAAAATTTAGGCCTTTTGGTAAACTATAAATACATATTTTACATGATTTTTACATAATTTTGAGATTACTTTTGACCTGTAGTTCAGAACTTTGGACCTAGAGAGAGCTTGGAGCCGCCATGGAGGCCGGAGTTACAAGGTTTTATCTTCTCTTCTCTGTAATACTCATTTTTATATTTTTATTCAGATGATTTGTTATTTTTCATCCATGTCTATGTGGAGCTAAACTATTTAGTTCTAGGGTTTTGACGCTATCATGAAAGTTGACGTTTGATTATCGTTTATATCTATTAAATTTTCATCTTTTGGGTTGCTTATTTATTTTTGAGCCTAATTGTTTAGTTACTTGATCACTAATTAAACACTATCTGTGGTACGTGAGTTAAACTTGAAAGAGGGAATTCACATACGTAATAAGAATAAATAGAGTTTGTTCGATTTATCGTTTCGCTACTGAGAATAGAAATATACCCTTTAGCCCTACTTAATTGGATACTGAGATATAAATGCGTTCTTGTTACCTCTGGCGACCATAGAAATATGGGCGTTATAGTAGCATCTATAGGCGTGTGAGTAGTTCGAATGAATATCATAAAGTTATAATTAACCCGTCAACTAGTAACCCATGAAATAAAATAGGTATATATGATTGGAAGACTCAACTGGATTGTTAGTGGTCATAACCCTAGATCTATCTCTTCTCCGATAAAAATCTGATCTTTCTTGGTTGAAGTTCATTATCTATTTTTTTAGTTAGTTTATAAATATAAATTTAGATTTTATTTCTTGTTTAGATAATTAAAATTAGTTTAATTTAGTAAATAGTTAATCACAAGTCCATGTGGGTATGATATCTGGACTTCAAAATCCTATATTACTTGTCGATCGCATATACTTACGTGTGCATTTGGGAGCAACAAGTAACCGTCATTATTACACAAGAAAAATTGTTTGAGGGTATTGAAGATGAATCTAGTGATGAGAGAAGTAAAAGATTTCAATAAGAGAAGGTTTATGATGATATACCCAAAATTGTAGCAGAAGTAATCAAGGGTCCAGATCCGCAATTGATGTGCATGATTATGGATATTAAAGATACAATAAACTTTGAACCATTATTCAAAATTTTAGGTTTTGAAGAGCATGAAAAATTATTAATTAACGATACTATTCTACCATATATAAAAAGCTGAATTGAAGTTGAATGGACACGCAAGGTCAAGTATAAATCAATTGGAGAAATAGATGATTTTAAATCAAAACTAGCTATTGAAGGGTACAACGAGAAGAAAGAATATGTTGTTGATATTTCGAAGATGTTTGACAAGGAGAAAGTCAATTTAACCTTGAATCATATTGAAGAGAAACTAAAGCTGACCAAAGATGGCACCCGTAATTTTATCGATGTTATATATTTCAAGAAATTGTTCGAGAGTCTACGATGGTTGACTTCTACAAGATATGATATTGTTAATGCCACGCTCAAGTTTGAAGATCTTGATTTAAGGGAGGCTATGTTGGAATTAAACCAAGATTAATAATTTAAAATTAATTAAAATTTGATAATTGGTAGTTTATTTAATCCAACTCTAGTTAGAATTTATTTATAAAAGTCATTTAGGAATAGGTTTTCTAGTCCTAGTCTATGTTGATTTTCTAATATTATAAATAGGATGTTTTGTTACATATTTTCTAGAGGTAACTTAGATTGTAGTGAGATTCAAGAGTTTTGAGTTATTGAGTAAAGTCTCCTACCTCCTCTCTCTAGTTTGATAAATTTCTTCTATATAGTCATTATTGGATCTTTCACTTGTGCATATATTATTCCTTTGAGTATTTTTAACTCCTCCATAATTTATAAGAATAAAAAAAAATCCAAAACATTTATAAACTACTACTTTAATTTGAAAAACCTACACGACTCATGTGGATAAACTATATAACCAACCATCTTTTCACAAGTGTAAATAGATAGTCGGTCCATATGTAGTCTAGTGAGCATAAGAAATATTCTTTTTTGATTATTTCATTCCAAAGGGGTAATATATATACTCAATAATATCATTCTAATTCTATGTACATAAGGTAATAAATAATCCTAATCCTAGGTACATAAGGTAATGAATTTGACTAAATATACATTTACATATATAAAAAATACACAATTATGACTAATTATATTTTTCCAATTATATCACACCCCCTCAGTCGAAGTGGGAGGTCGGCGTATGCTGAGACTGTCTCGAAAAATCTTCAACCAGAATCAACAAAAGACCTTTCGTAAAAATATCTGCGATCTGATAGCGTGACGAGACATGTAAGACACGTACCTGCCCATGAGCAACCTTTTCGCGAACAAAGTGAATATCCAGTTCTATATGTTTAGTGCGTTGATGTTGAACTGGATTTCCAGAGAGATAAATCGCAGTCACATTATCACAATAAACTAATGTTGCCTTCGGAATAGGATAGTGGAGCTCGAGAAGAAGATTGTGAAGCCAACACGATTCAGAAACCACATTGGGAACTCCCTTGTATTCTGCTTCGGCACTGGATTTAAACAAAGTAACCTGCCGTTTGGATGACCAAGATACCAAATTATCACCAAAGAACACACAATAGCCAGACGTGGAATGTTTAGTGTCCGGACAACCACCCCAATCTACATCAGTGTAAGCAACGAGAGTGGATGTCAAAGATGGACAAAGATGCAAGCCATGATCAAGAGTACCCAGAATATAGCGCACAATGCGCTTAAGAGCCTGCATGTAATCCTCCATCGGGTTATGCATAAATAAGCAAATATGTTGCATAACATAAGATATGTCGGGCCTCGTGAAGGTAAGATATTGCAAGGCGCCTGCAAGACTGCGGTAATGTGATGGATCAACATATGGTGTACTGGAAGTGGCACTCAACTTAGGTTTAGTATCAACCTGAGTGGCAGACGGCTTGCATGATGACATACCAGCCTGCTCAACAATTTCTTCTCCATACTTCTTATGAGATAAAAATAAACCATTTGCATGACGTGTTACAGCTATCCCCAAAAAATAACTCATATGCCCCAGATCTTTTATATCAAACTCGAAGCTGAGCAGGGACATAATAGACTTATGAAGAGAGTCGGATGAAGTAGTCAATATAATATCATCCACATTCAGAAGAAGATAAGTTATATCAGGACCCTGTTGGTATATGAAGAGAGAATGATCAGACCTGCTGTTAGAAAACCCAATAGTAGAAACATAATATGCAAACCTCTTGTACCAGGACCTAGGATCTTGTTTGAGCCCATACAAAGATTTCTTCAGTAGGCAAACATGATCAGGATAAGAGGGACTTCTGTAGCCCATGGGTTAGTACATGTATATCATTTCATTGAATTCTCCATGCAGGAACGCGTTCTTTACATCAAGCTTATGTAAAGGCCATGCCTTCGAAAGTGTTAGACTTAGCACCATGCAGATAGTTTCCGGTTTGACCACCGGACTAAAAGTCTCACCACAGTCCGCACCAACCTGTTGAGTTTTTCCATCACCTACAAGACATGTTTTATGCCTCTCAAAAGTACCATCAGACTTTTCTTTATGACTATAAATACACATTGACCAAATCACATTAACATCAGGAGGACGAGGTACCAAATCCCAAGTCCTATTTTTAATAATAGCATTATATTCATTATCCAATGCCATTTTCCAATTCGGGTCATGAAGAGCAAGAATAGAATTACGAGGTAACGGTGATTTAGTAACATGAGTATGAAGGCCATATTTCATATTTGGTTTTAAAATCCCATGATGATTATGAGTGACTGCCCGTTGGGCCAAAATTAAAGTTGGATGAACGGAGGACATAATATCGGGCGGATGAGGTAACAGGCTGCCCGACAGTGGGTCCGGGCACGCTGGGACGGTACTGCCCGCAGCTGGAACACTACCCAGTGGACTGCCATCCAGTAGGCTACCAGTGAGTGGCCCAGCTTGTCCTGCAGCCACTGGGCTCGGGGAATCCGGCCCAGCTGGCTGGGAAGGCAGAAAACTCGTTGGGCCGAGAAAGTTAGGCCAGTTTGGGAGGCCAAATGGTGGATCAAATACGGGGGGCATGCTATCAAGAAACTCATAGGTAGGAGGCACGGATCAATCTATTTTAGTAAAGGGAAAAAATGATTCATCAAACACTACGTGGCGACTCACAATTATTTTATTGGACGATAGGTCATAACATTTGTAACCACGATGGTTAGATGAATATCCCAAAAATAATACACAGAGTGGACCGGGGTTGGAGTTTATTAATGGTAGTAGATGGAAACAGAGGATAGCATAAGCACCCGAATATGAGAATACGATGGGTCCCTTATGTATAAAATTTTGAGTGGGGATTGGTAGGCTAATTGTTTGTTAGGAAGTATATTGAGGAGATAGGTTGTCATTTGTAATGCATGATGCCAAAATGATGGTGGTAGGGAGGCATGAGCAAGTAGGGTTCTAACAATATTATTAATGGTTCGTATTTTTCTTTTCGCTTTTCCATTTTGAGATGAAGTATGTGGACATGAGAGACGAAAAGATAAACCATTAGTTTTGCAAAAATCCCAAAATTGCCCATTATCAAATTCTCTATTATTATCACATTGAATATTTTTAATATCTCGTTCAAATTGAGTGCGGATGAATGCTCTAAAGGAAAGGAATGTGGAAAACACTTGTGACTTTTTAGACAAAGGAACCTTCCACAAAAATTTAGAGTAATCTTCCAACAACAGAAGATAATATCTATGGCCCGAAGAGCTCAAAATGAAAGATGTCCAAATATTACTATGAATAATATCAAAAAGCATAACAGTACGAGACTTAGAAGCAACAAATGCAACTTAACATGTTTTTCAAGAGAACAAGAGTGACAAACATGAGAACTATAAGGCCTAGTACACTCAATAAATTTATTTGTTTAAGGGAAGCAAAAAACAGATACTCCCGGATGACCCAAACATTCATTTCATAAGAAGGAGCTAAAGCTGCAAAAGTGGATGGTAATTTGGCTTGATATGTGGTTGTGGTGGTTGGATAAAGCATGCCACGACTATCACATCTCATTAGACGCATCCCCCCCTGAATATTCTTCACGAAAAACCCAAAAGGATCAAATTCAATACAAAACCCAATTATTAGTGGTAAATTTTCTAACTGAAATCAAGTTTTTAATTAATTGAGGTGCGTGAAGGATATTTTTCAAAATTAACGGTGGGTCGGGGGAGACAAGTTTGTAATACCATAACCACGAATTGGAATTGAATGACCATTTCCGACAATTATACCACAATTATTGCTCAAATTAAAATAGGACGAGAGATTACCTTATGAGGAAGTCATATGGAACATTACCCCGGTGTCTATACACCAATTTGAATCGGGTGGTGTGAGCCCAAGGGTGTGCATAGCGGCTTCGATGTCTGTCGGAAACGCCACTACCGAATGTGCTTGTTGCCACTGGTTCAGTAGTGGCCCAAGAACTGAAGGTTGTTGCTGCTGCTGGGCTGTTGGTCGTGATCTGGCCCAATTGCCAGCGAGAAATGGGTAGGGAGGCACGGCCCAAGGCCAATGCCAGGCCTACGGTGTCGGCCCACTACCCCATTGGGCTCTCAGCTGCCACTAGGCCAACTGCTACTATTGACTGTTGCTCCTGCCGCCACTGCCGCTATTGTCGCCATGTCGGTGGCTGCCACCCTTTCCACCACCGTGGCCGCCGCCGCAATTTTTACCTCTATTATTGTCATTTCATCTCTTTTGACCACGGTTAGGCAACCCATTATCAAATTGGGAAGAATAATCATCGGACGGAGCGACAACCATGACAGAATTGGATGCGGTGGCAGTCTTTTTGGCAAAACCCACTTCTTCTAGTATGAGCATTAGACTTGTCCATCGGGTTAGGGACCCACGCGATCCGACCCAAAAAAATTAGGGCCAGGGTCAGCTTATATCTGACCCGTGAGCCACCTGACTCGAAAAAGCGGGGACCCGATCAGGGTCGGGCCAAGGTCAGAATTTTTTACCCGTCTGACCCAGCCCGACCCGACCCGACCAATGACCCGACCCCGATCCGTTCATAATAATTATTTAAGGTATATTTTTAAAGGTGATTGTGATTTTAGAGTCAAAATTTTGATCATACTATGTCTATGTAATAAACTGAAATGTATCTAAATTCTCTTTGGTTTAATCCCAATATATTATTATTTTCCTTTGCAAAGTGACAATGAAATACAAATATGAGTTTAACAGATACTTTATTACGAAATTCTATGAACTGTTTATACATTTTACTCCCAATTTATGCACTTAAAAGATTATAATTAATAATTTTGATAACTAATATAGGTGAAGGGACAAACGAGGAAAAATCTTTTCGTTACTAATATGATTTGACTATTTGTTCGTTACTAACATTTTCATTTGTATAGTAAATTTCATTTACACCTTAAAAAATAAGTAATAAATTTTAAAGTTGAATGCCTTTTATGTGATAAAAGATATAGAAAAGTGATTTTGTGTGATAAACACTAAAGTTAGACGACTGTTATTTTAATAAAAAATAATTTTTTTTATTTTGTAGAGCGGGTCAGGGCCAACCCGTGACCCGTAGGGTCCCCGGATGGTTAGGGCCAGGGTCGGAAAATTAAAAAAAATAGGGTCAGGGTCGGGCAAGCAGGAAAAAAAAGTCACTTGATCCAGCCCTGACCTGGCCCGACCCGAGCTTTGGACAGGTCTAATGAGCTTATAACGGGCTTGGTAGAATGGCGGAAGAGGGTTGCTTTGGCAGATGAGCGTACCAACACCCTTAGATGCGTCAGTAAGACCGGCCACCATCTGTAAAACGAGCAGATTGTTAGTGACCGGCGCGCCGGCATTCTTGAATTGATCGGACAAAACCTTGAGCCATTGGCAATATGAGGATGCATTGGGAAAATCCGTCATGTCAGTGGTAGAAAATTCCTGCTCAAGTGTGACAGCCCGAGAATTTTTATTATCCTGGAATATGTCACGTAAGCGATCTCACACCTCCTTTGCCGTGGAGTCGGGCTCAAGAATTGTATGCAACAAGTCACTGGAAATCGTGGCATAAATCCATTGGAGAACCGTTGCATCAAGGGTCACCCATAATTCCTTTTCATCATCGGTTTTTGGCACTTTCTCCTTGCCATTCTTTGGGGAGATGATGTGATGAATAACTTGATGTGACCTACAATGAATTTTGAAAAGTTCCGCTCACGTCGCATAATGGACGTTTTCCATCTCAAGAGTGATGGAGATGTGGGACTTAATATGGGAGATCGCTAGGGTCTGGTGAAAATTTGATTTGGAGTCCGACATGGCAGACGAAACAAAGAAGAGGAAGGAAAAAAATATATGGTCGGCGGCGGAAGAACTCGGCCGACGGTGATCGGCGGCGGAAGAACTCGGCCGACGGTGATCGGCGGCGGAAGAACTCGGCCGACGGTGATCGGCGGCGGAAGAACTCGGCCGACGGTGATCGGCGGCGGAGACGTGGAAGGCCGATGAGAGAGAAGGAAAAAGTTATGGTTTAGGATTTTTCCTAGACTTCTGATACCATGTAAGAAATATTCTTTCTTGATTATTTCATTCCAAATGAGTAATATATATAACCAATAATATCATCCTAATCCTATGTACATAAGGTAATAAATTACCCTAATCTTAGGTACATAAGGTAATGAATTTGACTAAATATACACTTATCATATATAAAATATACACAATTATGACTAATTATATTTTTTCTATTCTATCCGTTTATAATTAGTAGAATCTAATAAAATCTGAATATTCAGCCCAAAAATATAGTAATTGATAGAGTAACATAATACTTTGAGAAATCCTCTTGAAACATACAAACTATGAGCTCGTTAACTCATAAAAGTAGCTGACAATAATTTAGTAGTGGTGAAAACACGAATATGCGTTTAGTAGAATCTAATAAATCTGAATATTCAGGCCAAAAATATAGTAATTGATAGAGTAACATAATACTTTAAGAAATCCCCTTGAAACATACAAACTATGAGCTCGTTAACTCATAAAAGCAGCTGACAATAAGTTAGTAGTGATTAAAACACGAATATGCGTTGAAATTAATTTTATAAATAAATAATTACGTATTTAATAAAAACATTAAATATGATAATAAACAGACGTACGTGTATTGGTAAAAAAAAATTATCCATTAGAATGATTAAAATGCCCTAAAAGCTATTTACAAAAAATATTACGTACTAATTTAAAAGTATTTTTACATGGACCAAGATGAATAAGAAAAATGGAATGGAGAGGAACATAGTGGTTTTGCTTTGGGAAGCATATTTCAAGAATTACAAAAAAAATAAAAATATCAAGGATCAAATAGTAAAATGTTTAATCAAGTCAAACGTGTTTATAAGCTTAAAAGTCATAAAAATTAAGTGTGATTAAGTTATGACTTTTAATTGGCTTCAACTTATTAGAAGAACTTGGCATATAAACAATATTAGTGTTTATCAAACCCATAGATATATAAACTAGAATGTGTTAGTAAGCTAATGCCACCAACAAGGATACAACTAGGAGTAAAAATCATGTATCTTAGACCTCTTTAGGTTTCTCCCTGGATTTTGGATGAAATATTCTTCTTCTTCTTCTGGGACTGTTACGTTATATGAAATAAATTCCAGGAAAGTTGAAGATGGTTTTAGGAACTTCATACTAGTATTCTGGACAATTATGCCCCCAGGGGCACAGGCGAGTTGGTAAGTGGCAAGGTGATTGGGGTACAACCACTTCGACGTCGCGGGTTCGAATCCGTGTGGTGACAGTCTTTGCTGAAATATTGCAAGGGCTGTTGTTGGGTTCGTGTCTCGTTGGTCCTCTCCCTTGCAGGGCTGTCACTCGCGCATATCCCTCGATTTACATCTCACTTGGCCAAGGAGCCTCTGATACATGTGGGAGTTTTGCCTTCGGGACTTTCCCCTTCACAAAGTATTCTGGACAATTATGAGTCCATGGGGGCAGCATTTGTATTTATCTGTGAGACGGAAGCAGAGTTTTGACTTTTGAAAGGATACCACCGTTTATTTTGGCCCAATGCCACAATGTATCATTAGTATTGTTTACTCGTGATCCTTTTTTTTCTTTTTAATTTATTAAACAAATGATCATTCTTATAAAATAATTTTGCGGGTAGTTTATTCGCACAACATCATTTAAGACGTAGAAACAACTTCTTTTTTTTTGTATTTATAGCTAGTTAAGGGATTTTCTCCCTTTCTCTCTTGTTTAATTATTTTCTTGTTTTTGTTGGGGGTAGGGCTTAAATTTTTTGTGGTAAGGTGTAGAGACGTGTTTCTTTTGAGTTATTGTGTCACCCACACACAATTTCATCTTGAGAGATAATCATTCATCAATGTCAAAATCTCAATAGAGTGACTAGTTACATCTCCTCTGTGGCCAATGCTTGTCGACAGTTGCTACTTTTTCTTTGATGGAGACTATATATATATATAACGACGGTTATCGGATGGATCACATCTTTTTATCCTTGATCACTAGACTTTGAATTTAAATTTTGGAGATAAAAAATTTTTGGTAGAAAGTTTTTGGGGGTGGGCGTTCGGTTCTTCGGTTCGATTTTTTCAAACGATCTTTTAATTTTGATTTTTTAAAAGTGGACACCGAACACCGAACTAATTTGGTATTAGTTCGGTTCGATTCTGTTTTGGGTTTTCTAGTTGGATTTTTTCGGCATGGGCCTGAAGTGGGCTAGACTACTTTTTTCATTAAAAATGAGCTATTCTATAATTTATATGATGGAATTTGAGAAGATTATATAATTAGTGAAAGAATCAATTATTTTCTCTTTTATGATATGAAGGTAGAACTTAAAAAGACTGCAGTTAATTTATAATTAGTGACAATATCCGTTCATTTCAATTGAAGTTACATTAGTTACAAAGGCAAATGCAAAGACAATTAAAAGAAGGCTTTCTCGGGTTACTAGGCATTATCATTCAGGAGAGAAATGACTGGTCAAATATGGCAGCCTGACATTTTGGTTATGCCACTTCTTTAATGTGGTCATATTTTGTAGACCTTTTCTTCTAAAAGAGATAAGGAAATCGGAGAGGAACAAAGAGAGAGACACAAGAGTGATCGAGGAACAGAGTGAACTGTGAAGACTGAAGGGTGAACCGGTGAAGTACTGAAGTCGTGAAGTTGAATCGTGCGTGAACTAGGGCTGGACGGCGGACGGGTGAAATGAAAATAGAAAAAATAAACTTTAGTTTTATTCAATTAGGGTCTAGGTAATAGGCTTGGGACTTAGGTAGTTGGGTTAGATGAAAATTATTTGGGCTTACTAAGGATAGTACCCTAAGTATTATGATTTTTTGTACTCATATACTAAATATTCGGTTAAACCGAAGTATAGAAGAACCGGAAACCCAACACCGAACACTAAATCAAACATTGATTTTTTTTAAAATAAAAACCGTAATCAAACCGAAAAACCGAATTAATTCGATTTTGTCCAGTTTTTCAGTTTTCGGTATTTATGCTCCGCCCTAAAAAGTTGTCTCTCAGGCGAAGTGCATGTTAATTCAAGCACAATAACTTTCAAATATATCATTTAATTTCAATCCAATCTATATCTAAACACCTACTAAATGTTGATCGGAGGCTTTGAGCCTAGGGAATAGAGGCCTAGAGGGTATGGCCATATATAGTGACGCTCCATCAGTACTAGTGCTAAAGCGTTCATCTCACATGGCTCAATTATGTGAAAATCTATTCAAAAAGCGTAGGTCTAAGAGGTCCCATTCCTTTGTGGAAAATGAAATTCATAAAATGACAGCCATTTGCTAATTTATTTTCTAGCAACTTTTCGTCACATGGGCAGCTACCTCTCTGTCACGCTTAGAGGTGGGCAAAAAAATCCGGAGAACCGAAAAAACCGAACCGAAATTCGGTTCGGTTTTCTCTCGATTTTGTTTTTTTTAAAAAAATATTTTTTGAAAAACCGAACTGAATCAGGATTTAGTGATTCGATTCGGTTTTTTATTTTTGGATACGAACTGAATCGAAAAATCGAATTAAATATATAATTTTTTTATATTTTTTATTTTAGGCTACTACTATCTCTTGAATCATAGTCATTGAAGCCAATCTATGAAGCTTTTATGAAAGTCGCATGCGGCATCAACTTGATTAACATATCACGGAAGTATTGACATAAAATATAGTGAGAGAAAGTAGTTGTAAATTGGTAAAACTTTAAATAGTCATAACTCTGCGCTCGGATGTCCATTTTACCCGATTGTTTTTTTTATTTTGGGTATTTTTTTGAGATGGGACCAGTCAAACAGCCCAAAGGCAGTTTGGCGCAGCCAATTTTTAGAAATACGTCCGTTTTCCCAATCAATTTGTATTTTCCCCCAAATCGATTTCTAATTTTCCTTTTTATTTAGTAAACATCTCACGATACACAATATATGTCAACGTCGAAATTTCATGATAGTGTAGGTGTGAATGTCAATTTCAGTTTTGGAAATTCAATTTTTTTTTATAAAAAACAAATCCCCGACCCTACCCAGCCCACTAAAAAACTGATATAATCCGATACGTTAGGCGATATAAACTGAACATATCGGTTTTTAAAAAAAAAATTGTATTCGATTTTAAAAAAAAAAATGATTTTTATTCGGTTATATTTTTCGGATACAAAATCGATATAAACCGATATATGCCCACCCCTAGTCACGCTTACAAAACTAGAACTTCTACTAAAGGAAGATATTCACCATAACTCTTTACACTCCGTATGTAACTTAGTATCCAAAATATATTTTCTTCAGCCGCACAACTGCGTCTGCTTTTCCTCCTTGGCCCGTGTGCCATCACCCACACAAAGCACTATCATTTGTGCACTATTGTTTCTTTCCCCAAGAAACTGTCACTTGTCCCTTTCCAAGCACAATCTTCCGCTTCTCTAATATTGTTTTTGTTCCCAAGAGACAATTCTGATTTGCTTCTAAAAGTCTGCTTTCTTGCTCTGGCTACAATCCCTCCTCGGTTTCAAAACCAGCAGCTGTTTTCTTGTCTCTGTTCCTTTTGTTTTATTTTATTACTCGAAAATAATAAAAAGTTTGTTCTTTACCCGAGAACTAATAAATGGCCTTCTTGACTCGCCAACAGCCTGATAATGCATGGTATATGGATACAAGAGTCACGTCTCATCTCACCAACAATTCAGGTGATCTTCCTCAACTGTGTCAGTTACCAACTCCACAATCTATTATGGTCGGTAGTGGTCATCGCATTCTAATTCAAGTATTTGGCCACACCCTTACCCCACCAACGCATCCACACTTCTCTCTTAAAAATATCCTTTATGCCCCAAACATCATCAAAAATATAATTTCAGTCAGAAAATTTGTCACCGATAATTATGTCTCAAATATTTGGCCCGTTTGGATTTTCCGTAATGGACCTCCATACTGAAAAACTCCTTACGAGATGCACTAGTGAGGGGGACCTATATCTGTTCCTACCCACATCTGCTGCTAGTGTCACTTCTCCCACTGTTTTAACAACCATATCTCCCTCTACGTGGCATAGTAGACTTGGTCATCCGGGTTCTCACATTTTTTATTCTCTTAGAAATCAAAATTTAATCAAATTCAACAAAGGCAATATTTCTCATAGTTGCTCCTCGTGTCAGTTAGGGAAACACGTTAGACTACCATTTACGACTTCTATAAGTACCACTTTCTCTCCCTTTGATATTATTCACGCTGATGTATGGATATCTCCCATAACCAGCAACTTAGGCCACAAATACTATCTAGTATTATTGGATGATTTCTATCTCTTTCTTTGGGTCTATCCACTCAAATCTCAAGTGTTCTCCAAATTTGTTGAGTTTCGTACACTGGTTAAAATGCAATTTGAAAAAGACATAAAATCATTTCAATGTGATAATGGTCGTGAGTTTAATAATTCATTCTTTCATAAATTTTGTGCGGCTAACGGCATGATTTTTCTTTTCTCATGCCTCCATACCTCCCCTCAAAATGGAAAAGCCAAAAGAATTCTCCGAACCATTAATAAGATGATTTGTACCTCCCTTTTCATGTGTCTCTCCCCCTTAATTTTTGGGTATATGCATTAAAAATGGCAGAAAACATTCTCAACATTTTACCTACCCGTGTGATTCAAAATACGACACCCACCGAAATTCTCTACCGTCGGATCCCCACCTATGACCACCTTAGAATTTTCGATTGTCTATGTTACCCAAATATGACATCTACGGCACCTCACAAATTAGCACCCCGGTCTACTCTGTGCGCTTTCCTAGGTTTCTCGTCAAACCATATGGGGTACTTGTGCTATGAGGTCTCCACCGATAAAATTATAATTTCTCACCACGTCACCTTGTCGAATATGTCTTCCCGTTTGACAACATCAAAAAAATTTGTGTCACTGATTACCAATTCCTCGAAGATTTTGACCCATCACCGCTTGTCCAACAGGCATTCCGTCATGCTGCCACCGTTCTGGCAGCAGCCACCGTACCAATTGCAACTGTCGGCCGTCTAATCGACATATCCGACGGCCGCAACCTTCACCTTCCTCCATTATCCTTGTCATCACCATATGACAATGCCATTATCGGCAGTACCTCTGTCGTGCAACGGTCACCACCGATAGTCTATCCCACCAACGCTAATCGGTCGGCCTCCTATCTGCCTTACCTAGATTTCACCACTGCCAACGTCGGCAGTTCGATAGGTCAACCCATGTCACCATTGATTTCCCCCACTATCACTGACAATCGGCTCCCTATTTCTCTACCATCTCCCCGTCTCCGGTAACCACAACAACGACCCAATGTGCCACCATATCCAGTCACCATTCCAGTTCCCGGTCAACCCCAAAACACCCCGTCACTGTCACACCACCACTCAAAAAAACAACCCAACCCAGTCCCCGGTCGACTACAGCCCATCCAGTCACCGTCATAGCGTCACCCTGCAACTTCAAACCCCTAGTTTCTGAAACCCAGACCGCCACAACACCACCATAAATACAACTCATCCATATCCCACCGCCGACACCGTACCTCACAGCTCCTCACCCAACCCCCGTTGACCTACCAAGATCGACGCCGATAACCCAACCACTGTTAGGCCCCGATTCAGTCATCCAAACACCTCGACTCGGTGTCACACCCAATCTCGACACACCTTCGATCCCGTCGACTAACACCCAGAACCAGACTCTGCCACTAAATACCAAAAATGCCCCTGCCCCAACCCACCTTATGGAAATATGTGCCTAACACAGTATTTTTAAACGCAAAGTCCAATTCAATATGTTCACCCGAACTGTGTCACCAATTCCCAAAAATCCAAAATTAGTCAAACTAAACCCTAATTAGAATGCGGCAATGTGTGAGGAATTTAATGCTTTAACGAAACAACACACTTGGGATATGAGTCCTAGACGGGAGGGGGTGAATGTGATCTGATGCATGTGGCTTTTTCATCACAAATACAGAAACATTGGTAATCTAGAGAAGTACAAGGCACGACTTGTGGCTAATGGCACTAATCAGCAGGAGGGTATAGATTATGGTGAGACATTCAGTCCGGTTGTTAAACCGGCCACCATTTGCACAGTTCTGAGAATTTCTATGGGTAAGCACTATCCAATTCATTAGCTTGTTGTGAAAAATGTGTTTTTACATGGGGATTTTAAAGAAACGGTTTATATGCATCAACCGCCTTGTTTTGTCCATCCAGCCGCCCCTCAGTATGTATGTCATCTCCGTAAGTCACTTTATCTGAAAACAAATAATAATCAGATAAAATAAAGTAATGATTAGCCTGAGCCTTGTGACATCTTCTGGGTAGAACTTCGATAACTTGTATGAATGCACAGAAATCGAGAGAATATAAGCAAGTATTTTGTAATAACTAGAATGTGATGAGTTACAATGAAATAAAATGGCATATTTATACATGAGCTACACGGGTACACAACCCATAAAATATGCTCTCATTAATACAGGAGAATGAATATTGTAATAATTGGATAATCAATATCTCAATAAATTTTATTAGAGTTCCATTGAAAGACGTGTGACTGGTTTGGTAACGGCCGCCCGTTATAACTCAAATGGCTTGAAGCCTTCTGTATTACCGGTATCAGTTATGCTTGTGTCGCTACTGGTACCACACGTACATAATCGGTAATGTCTTAAGCTGACGTGGTCCTGACTTAACATCGTACTCCACGTGTCGTATTTTAATTCATACAACTGTCTTATACGAATTTCTCCCTATACAGTTGTCTCTCTTCGCTATTGATCATCTAGGTCAGTATCCTTGTTTAGTTTCATAATTACATTATCAATTGTTTATAAATTTTACACTTTTATCAGTTAACAGCTGATTCTTTTTTCCTTCCGTATTTAATTCGAATGTAAAATTTACATATACATATATTAATTTATCATAATTGTATAAATTCTATACACTTTTGATTTAAAAAAGGTCATACTTCAACTAACAACAATAAGGAAAATAATGCTAAAATTTATTTGTTCATTACTGCCCATCACTACTATATATTTTTTTCGTTCTCTGTTTAACGAATCGAAGCGATAAAAGGTTAAGTTTCAGTGGATCATAGCAGCAAGGTTATGCTGCCACTTATAATATTTTGTTGCTTATTTAAATCATATGTAAAGAATTCTACCTACCGCTCGATATCAGTAATGTCTTAAGCTGATGTGGTCCTGCCTCAACACCATACTCCATGTGTCATACTATAATTCGTGTAGCTGTCATATACGAATTTTACTCTATACAGATAGTCCCCGCACTTTTTGTGTGTGACTCTTGTGTGATCGGAAAGTGGATCTGAACTCCTGACCGAGTAAAACAAATACTTCAGCGGGAAATTTGAATCGTAATAATTACAAAAACTGTCAAACGTCACATCCATTCAATGCTTCTGAAACGGCGGCAATTGAGCCATCGTTTTAATCGACGTGAATTGCAGCAATGATGGTGCACATCTTTTCACCTCCAAAATGTTATATTTTTTACCATATATAGGAGGCCAAATCTTTCATAAAAGGTACCCACAAACTTTGCAGAATCCCTTGAAAACTTTGCTTTGTTTCCTTCTTAAAAAATTTCTTCAACAATGTCCTCCACCAAATCTTCTCATTTTCGCTCCTCTGGGGGCAATGACAACCATCCAAACCGCCGCCATGGAAAGGAACCTATTTTCTCATACAAATCAAAAAATTGACTTACACTCTACTACTGCCAAAATCCTTCCTTAAGGCTTTGACTTCTCATGAGATCCCCATGTTCAAAGCAACTCTGAACATGTCGAGAATTTAGAATCCAAAATAACATCCAAGACTCTCCTAGATGCCGTAAAGGATTGTGGTTTTTCCTCTAACATAGTTGCCAGAACAGTCGATCATGTCGATCGATGCATCGTCATGTTGAAATGTTTTTCATGACGTACACTTATCCATTCACCATTGGTTTCAAACTCCCTATCCCAAAGCTTATCGATGATTTTTGTTGTTGGTATAGGATTTGCTTAGGCAAAGTTTCTCCGAAGATTTAGAGATTAGTCTTCTGCATCCAGATGCTAGACACCACTGTCGATGTTCCATTTACTATCGACCACCTTCTCTTCCTTTATTACCCTAGAATTGTACGAGGTGGAATTATCCATCTGTACCCTTGGGGAATCCGCAGCCTCATTAATGTAGAGGATGACTATGACCGGGGCTGGTTAACCTACTTTATTTTAATCAATACTGGCCAAATCTATCAACCTTCCTCGGATCCCTTTCCAGAAGAGTAGAATTCTTCCCGTGAGTATCTTTTTTATTCCTAACAAACTTATTTGACTGGTTTTCCAAATAAAGGAATATTCCTTCCTAATACATGTGTTAAAACTTTTCAGTCGTTTTAGTTGAGCCACAACTGATTGAAAGGATTTTTGAATGGGTGGTAAGTTTTCTTCATGCTTCCCCCAACATCACTAGGATGTGGAAGAGTATTACCTCCGCATGATGGAAAGGAAAAGACCATGATAAGCCTTAACCCCGACTTTTCCTTACGCATCTTTTCTCCCAGTGTGAAAGTCCTCAGCCCAAAAAGTGTCATCTCGTGCGGCTGCTCTATCAAACATCATCAAATCTACTTCTAGCAAACGAAAACGGAAAGCTCGAGATGAGGCTTCCAAGACCCTGGTAGGAATTGGTTCCCGGGTAAGAAGAGTATTGGAAAGAACTTCAGGTGGAAGATAAGGCGGGTGTCATTCAAATTAATGATGCTGAGAAGGTGACCAATGAAAACACTGGCCTAGATAATCCCTGGCGGGAAGCTCCGGAGGTAGAGACACACATTCCACATGAGGATCCTTCTAAGCACAGCTCAATCTCTACTTCCGAAACTGAGGCCAGGACATCTACCTCTTCCCCCCATAAATCTCCTCATGCTATCCTCGAGGCTTCTCTTGCTCATCTTGCAGATTTATTTTTTCAAGTAGAATAATCCTTCATTTTTACTATTTTTTACAAACTTCCTCTCCATTACCGGTTACAATCCTTTTATCCAGGGTCACGTCTCTCCTCTCTCCACTGCGGATTTGGCTAAAACGATAGGCCCTTCTCCTGAAGAAAAAAAGTTGAACCAAGAAATCTAGCACCTCCGGGTAGAAATTGAAGTCCTCCTAGCTAATCTTAGATACTCGAGCTCTCTTCAGGCCTCCATCCGGCTTTGATTACAGGATGTTGTTGACTCTCTACGAGATTGAGAGAATTCCCTTCATACCTTAATGACCACCTACGTGACCCTTCAAGAGAGGGCAAAGAGGTTGGATGCCGACTTAGCGGGAGCATAAAGGCAGTTGCATGCCTCTGAGCACACCATCAATGAGCTCCAAACTAAATGTCAAAGATGGAAAATTTGGAGAGACTTAGCTGTCCTACAGAGTCGTGTGGATATCCCTGAAGAGGCTAGGAAGCTGGGGATTGATATTTCTTCTGAACTCCTGGACACAAAAATTGACCTCCACGATGTTGAATTATCGTTGAAAGCTCTACGAGGAGATAGAGAGGATTCGAATGTGGAGGCTAGTGGAGAGGCTAGACATGATGATGAACCCTCCAACTCATCTTTTTGTTTTTGCTGGTAACAATTGAAATACCCCGGTGGACCATGGAGCGGGCAAGCCGTAACCTTTCACGGGAATTTATTTTCAGCTTTAATTTTTATTACCGGATCACTTTAGGGCCCGATTAGTATCTATTGTATTTGGGCTGGTTTTAGTCCAAAAAATATGAATTAATGAATTTTTTCTTTTCTTTGCAATTTTGCATAAGATTTTCATTCTTTATTTATATAAATAAGCAAGCATTAGTTACAAATATTATCACTTTACTTAATGAACTAGAACCTGACTTCGAGGTTCATTTTATCAGAATTGGCTAAACTTTAGAAGTTTAAAAACTTTTCAACCACCTTAATTTGGTTCCAAATATGTATTTTTATTTTTATCTTTAAATTTGGGCTTCTCATGGCCTCCAATGTTAGTTCCTTAACTAAATTTGGTTCCGAACAACTTAAACCTCCGGTATTTCTTATATCCGGAGCCTTAACTTTTTTGCTTAGATTTTAATAATAGAGGGCACTTATTTTTAATGGTGTTGTAGAAGAAGACGTCTCATATTCATTATGGCACGGAATTTTTAGTATGTTTAAGATAATAACATACGTTTTGTGCTCGTGATGGCAAATATTTATTAATCATAAAAGGAAATTTTTATTGATTCCTTTTACTTACAAAAGTGAAGACAATTGTAAAAATAATCCAACTGTCATCTAGCGTGGTCAATCCGGTTACATATAGTTTGAATATTCAAGAAGTCCCCGGTATCAGGTGTTTTCCTTAGAAGCGTAATTCAAAAATTTCTTCACTATCCATTTCGGGTGTATATGTCCCCCCCCCCAGTAACTGAGAATTCATGCTATGAAGACTCGAATACTGGATAACTCTTCTCGGTAGTAAGACTATTAACATGCTTATTTCATGATGTTGCCTTATTAAAAATCTTGCCAAAAAAAAACCAATTAAGACAAAAATTGGTCGAAGGGGAAAAGAGTGTAGCGCATGATTTGCCCTACTACACAGTATTTCTTCAAATGAATTACATTCTAATTACTAGGAAGTGTATTTCCTTATTGGTCTACTAGTTGATAACCTCTCTTGCTGGCAATACCTGTGATCGTATATGGTCCTTCCCAGTTTGCTCCTAACTTTCCAGCATTGCGCTCCCGGGTACTCTCAGTGACTCTCCGAAGCACCAAGTCCCCGAGCTTGAAGTATCGGAGATTCGTGCGCCAGTTATAGTAACGCTTTGTTCTTTGCTTTTGGGATACCATCGGGACGTATGCTAAATCTCAACGTTCCTTGAGCGAATCCAGGTGCACGAACATTGATTCTGCATTTGATCCTTCCTCAGCCCGGAGGTGTCTCAGGCTGGAGTTCCTACCTCTACCGGGATCAAGGCCTCTGCACCATAGACCAGGGAAAAAGGAGTTTCTCAGGTACTCATTTTTATCGTGGTTCTATATGCCTATAGTATTTCCGGTAACTTAGCCGACCAATTTCCTTTTGCAGCTTCCAGTTTCTATTTCAAGTTCTGGATTATAGTCTTATTTGTCGACTCCGCTTTTTCCATTTACACTAGGGTGATAGGGAGCAGAGGTGATCCGCTTGATATTTAAGCCATCTAGGAATTCTGTGACTTTGATTCCTATAAAATTCTGGCCATTGTCACAAGTTATCTCCTTTGGAATGCGAAGACGATAAATAATATGTTGCCAAATAAAGTCCTTCACCTCTTTCTCCCGTATCTTCACATAAGCTGCAACTTCAACCCATTTAGAAAAATAGTCAGTCATAAAAATAATCTGACATATCTGTCCAGATTCAAGAGGCAAGGGTCCAACAATGTCCATCCCCCACTTCATGAACGGCCATGGGGACACCACCAGATGCAGTTCCTATCCCCGTCGGTGTAACAGTTGTGCATAGCATTGACATTTAACATACGTCTTTCACAAATAATTTTGTATCTTATTTGATCCGGAGCTAATAATAACCGGCCCTCATGAGCTTCCTCATTAAGGATTCCGCTCCTGAATGATTTCCATAAATGTCTTCATGGACTTCTCTTATTACGTAATCTGCTTCATTGGGGCCCACACACCAGGCTAAGGGGTCATAAAAATACATTCGATAAAGCTTTCCGTCTACAACAGAGTATCGGGCAGCTTTGGTCCTCAGAGCTCTGGATGCTTTCGGGTCCTCTGAGAGTTTTCCGTTCATACTATAGTCCAAAAATTCATTTCTCCAGTCTCAAGTTAGGCTGATCGAATTTACCTCATTGTATCCGATGGGATCCAATGTCGAATGAAACAACTGAACAACCGACTCGGTTTTAAAACCTAAGTTTGTGAGTGCATCTGCTTACATAATAGATAGGAAATTATGTATCTTTTTCCAATCGTACCATCACTACACTTACCGCTACCTTCGAGATTTCCAAGTATATGAGTAGTTATTCTCCGTCATTTGGCTTTGACATGAGCGGAGGACTGAATAGGTAATTTTTCAGGTCCCATAAGGCTTGCTGGTATTCGAGTGTCCAAATGAAATCATTCTTTTTTTAGTAGTGAGAACAACCTGTGATGTTTTTCTGAGCACCAGGATATAAAATTTCCTAGGGCCACCACACGCCCGGCCAACCGATGCACTGCTTTCACATCTTTCAGTGTATCTGGTATATCTTCGATAACCTTTATTTTGTCCGGATTTATCTCAGTCCCCCTCTGGAAAACAAAAAAAACCCAAAAACTTATCGGACCTAACCCTGAAAGCACATTTCTCAGGGTTTAGCTTCATATTATACTTCCTCAGCACCTCAAAGGTTTCATGCAAATGACTTAAATGGTCTTCTGTACGAAGACTCTTAACAAGCATAACATCTATATATACTTTCATTGTTTTGCCAATTTATTATTCCAACATTTTATTTACTAACCTTTTTTAAGTAGCCCCGACATTTTTTAATTCAAAAGGCAGAACGTTATAACAATAAGTACCGAAAGTAGTTAAGAAAGATGTCTTTTCTTGATATGTCGGTGGATCCTTATTTGGTTATACCCGGAATACGCATCAAGAAAACTCATTATCTCATGCCCAGCCGTAGCATCGATCATCTGATCTATGTTCGGTAACGGGAATGAGTCTTTAGGTCATGCTTTATTTAAATTCTTGTAATCAATGCACATTCTAAATTTGTTTCCCTTTTTAGGTACTATGACTATGTTGGCTAACCAGTCCGAATATTTTACTTCCTGGATTGACCCTATATTAAGTAATCTAGTTATCTCATCTTTAATAAACCTATTGTGGAGTTTGGCGATCAGTTGTTTTTTCTGTCATACCGGAGGAAAACTGAGATTCAGGCCCAACTTATGAGTTGTGACTTTTGGAAGAATGCATGTCATATATTCATGAGACCATGCAAAGCAATCAATATTAGATATAAGATATTTAATAATTAAATCATTGAGCTGCGGGGTTAACTTGATGCCCAGGTATACCTTTCTTTCGGGGTTTCCGAAAGTAGTGTAATTTGCTCCAATTCTTCTATAATGGACTTGGTGGCATCTGATTCATCTAGTACCTGAAAGTATCTGGGTACTTGGTACTGATCTGAAAACTCCTCATCTGGATAGGCTGTTACTGATTCTGTTTCTACCGGCGGAACATGGTGAACATCCTCTGGCACCGGCGTAGCTTCTTGTAATTGTTATTTGGGGTCCGCTGCTACCTCTGGTTCCTTTACGACGTTCATTTTCCTGGTCGCGGCTGTTCACCTCAGATTTGTTGAACTCTTTCTGGTGTAGGGAACTTCACCAACGGATGGAGAGTTAATAGGACCACCTACATATCATGTATCTACGGTCTTCCAAATATTGCATTATACCTCATATCCCCATCAAGGAGATAGAACTTTGTCAACTTAATAACCCTCATTGCGTCCCTGTAGATCCATTTCCCCTTTTGTGGTTTCGCTTGACATGTTGAAACCTGAGAGGATTTTGGCAGCTGGTACTATTTTATCCGCCATATTCATTTCTTCTACCACCTTCAGTCTAATTATATTAGTTGAGCTCCCAGGATTAATTAGACCTTTTTTCACCTGGAAGCAATCGATAGGCACCGTGACTACCAGTGCATCATTGTGAAGGAAAATTACAGCGGCAACATCTTCTTCAGTGAACGTGATAGTGTGTTCATAAGGTATCTCCCAAAACCTCTTTTCCTGGGTCACATATATTTTCGTCTTTTTATCTGCAATGAAAGATGTAGCGGCAATCATTGATACGACATATATCATGTTTATAACATGAAGTGGTGCAGTCGGATTTGACTTATCTTTTATGGGTGGTCCCTACTCATGAAATATTCCCGGATGTGGCCACTGCTTAGCATTCCTGCCGCCTCTTCTTGTAGGTGTCTACAATCTGTAGTTTTATGTCCGTGAGTGTCATGAAAATTGCACTGGATGGACTAATCTCTTTTATTTGGATCAGACTGCAATGGCTTTGGTGGTCATAATGTCGGATGAGTTCTTAACACCACCACCATTTGTTTTTCATCAATATTGAAGTTGTACTCGGATAACTTTGGATATCCGGTACCCTTAGATGAGTTACATTTCTCAGAATTTACCAATCCTTGATTGTTTCATCCCGAACCTCTCTTGTTATTTGATTTTTCAAAGGAGTGGTAACCTTGTCCATCTCCCTGCTTTCTGGTGGTAGAATAAGGTTGGTAACGGTTCTTCGAGGAATTCCTTTTATCTGACTTTGCAAAGATGCTCCCGGCTTTAGATCCAAGCATATCGTCCTCAATCCGGATTTTGGATTCATACCGATTGTGCATGTCCTCCCAAGTCGTAGCCTGAAATTCTAAGAGATGTTCTTTAAGCTTTCGTGAAACATCTGAATTTGAAGGGTTCAAACCCTTTGTGAAGGCCTCTGCAGCCCATTCATTCGGGACTGCGGGTAGTAGCATCCGTTCCTTTTAGAACTATGTAACGAAATTCCTAAGGAGTTCTATTTTTCCTTGTGCAATGCAGAAGATATCCATCTTGCGTGTCTTCACTTTCCGAGCTCCCGCATGAGCCTTAATGAACATATCGGCGAGCTGGGCAAATGAACTAATCGAATGCTCAGGGAGTTGGGAATATCATGTCTAATCTCTCTTAGCAAGTGTTTCAATGAACTTTTTTATCAGAACCAATTCTATTTCATCTTCTCTTAGATCATTTCCTTTCATAGCCGTAGTGTAGGCCATTATATGCTCATGTGGATCAGTAGTTCTGTCGTATAAGGCTACAAAAGGCATTTTGAACCTTTTGGGATCAGTTCAGGGGTAGCCTCTGGCTTATATGCCAACTGAATGTATTTCTTTGAATTCGGACCGTCGATCACGGGAGGAGCCCCTGGTATTTGACTGAACTGGCGTCGGAACTCCTGGGCGGGTTTTTTCACCTTCTCTGCATTTGTATCAACTTTGCTTGTCATGTCCTTCATGAATTTCAAGACCTTTTCCTGAAATGGGTTTTCATGGCCCGCTTCGCTCTATGAACCATCGTTTCCTAATCTGCCTTGATCATTACCGATTTCTCCATGTGCATTTGGTGGAGGCACCGGTTCTTCTGTTGGAGTGTTGCCGGCGTTTTGGGACATGAACTTCTCTTTAAACTGCTTTAGACACGCTCCAACTGCTCACTCATCGCAGCATTTTGAGCCCAAAAATTATGTATGGCTTCTTCAAGTGTTTCATCAGTGGGAACATTCCCATACTGAGTCTGACCATCCCCGGAAGTGTCCGTCTGTATGCATCGGGTCTTCGAGTGTTGTGGTTCCCATTGGTAAACCATTGGGCCCAAGATTATTTGTGTTATCCCGATGTTGCGGGTGATTTCTCCTATTTCTGTCATCTGTTAAATCTGAACAAAGAATAAGACTTAAAGAAAAAATTAGATTAGTAGAGGGGTCACTTGAGACACCACAATTATACAGGCCCCACGGTGGGCGCCAAACTGTGTACCCGCAAAATGATACAGTTGAATTTGTATACGTGGTCAATGACACGTGGATCTCAAGTGACATGTTAGATAAGAATTCTAGATGAATTATACTAAAAATAAAGTAATGATTAGCCTGAGCCTTGTGACATCTTCTGGGTAGAACTTCGATAACTTGTATGAATGCACAGAAATCAAGAGAATATAAGCAAGTGTCTTGTAATAACTAGAATGTGATGAATTACAATGAAATAACATGTCATATTTATACATGAGCTACACGGGTACACAACCCATGAAATATGCTCTCATTAATACATGAGAATGAATGTTGTAATAATTGGATAATCAATCACTCAATAAATTTTATTAAAGTTCCATTGAAAGACGTGTGGCTGGTTTGGTAACGGTCGTCCGTTACAACTCAAACGACTTTCAGCCTTCTGTATTACCGGTATCAGTTATGCTTGTGTCGCTACCGGTACCACACGTACATAATCGGTAATGTCTTAAGCTGACGTGGTCCTGACTTAACACCGTACTCCACGTGTCGTATTATAATTCATACAACTGTCTTATACGAATTTCTCCCTATACAGTTGTCTCTTTTTGCTCTTGATCGTCTAGGTCAGTATCCTTGTTTAGTTTCATAATTACATTATCAATTGTTTATAAATTTTACACTTTTATCAATTAACAACTGATTATTTTTTCCTTTAGTATTTAATTCGAATGTAAACTTTACATATATACATATATTAATTTATCATAATTATATAAATTCTATACACTTTTGATTAAAAAAAAAAGAGTTCATACTTCAACTAACAACAATAAGGAAAATAATGCTAAAATTTATTTGTTCATTACTGCCCATCACTACTATTTATCTTCTTTTCTTTCTTTGTTTAACGAATCGAAGCGATAAAAGGTTGAGTTTCAGTGGATCGTAGCGGCAAGGTTATGCTGCCACTTATAATATTTTGTTGCTTATTTAAATCGTTTGTAAAGAATTCTACCTACCGCTGGATGAAAATTTTACTTCAATACATTCATGGTGACTTCTGCCGCGATGCACCACTACATATCTTAATTAACTACCTAAATATTGCTCTTGTTGTTAACTAACTAAACACTTTTAAATTATATCATCACTTGTAGAAAATTGTCTAGTAAAATAGTTTCTGTGAATAAATCCTTTAATAAATATGCAAAAGTAAAGTTTATGGGATATATTAGGGACCCCACGGGTGTTTAGTCAAAAATGGCAGTCAATAATACAAATAATCGAGGACGGGGCGTGCGTTACATCCACATATAATCAGTTACATAAAACAAAGTGGTAATGTGTCAGAATTCAAATCATAAAATTAAAATACTGCTCCCCCCTTAAATTATACTACAATTTTTTGTGCACATTTTACTTTTAAATTAGTAACTTTTATTAAAAGTCTCACATTGAAAATAAAATAGGAACATGGACTCCTTATATGAATTTGGACAATTCTCACCATACAAACTAGTTTTTTTGTTGAGTTAGGCCTAGGTGTCATATTCCTTCATGGTATCAGAGACAGACTCATTCCAATTCTTTGTTCGCCGATGTTGGACCCCCAAATTATATTATTCACGCTCCAGTTAACAAGTTCTGGGCGTGCGGGAGTGTTAAGAGTCCCACATCAGAAATAGAATAGGAACATGGACTCCTTATATGGACTTAGACAATCCTCACCTATGAGCTAACTTTTGGGATTGAGTTAGGCTCAGGTATCATATTCCTTCAACTTTAAAAAAGAATGTTATATTTTTATTTAAATATAATTTAATTGTAAAAATTTTATTTTATCGTTCATGAGTTTATTTATGATAACAAAAATGTTTAAAGCTTTTAGATTATATGCATCGATTGATTTTTAATTAAATTTTGTGTGCAGCTAAACAGTATCATATATTTCCTCTGTCTCAATTTAATGGCACAATTAAAATTTTGAGATTCAAATTTCTAAACTTTGACCGTGAACTCAAACATAGAAACTTTAAGTTGTTTGAAATAAATAAATATTTAAAAACTACGTAAAAATATTATAAATCACAATAATTAACACTTAAAATATTTAAAATGCATATAAAGAAATTTCAGTCAAAGTAAAACTTGGTTGACTCTCGAAATTCCAACGATGACACATAAATTGGAACAGATGGAATAATTAAATTGAAAGGGTACGAGTAAAAAGATATCTCTTACTTATATTATTAAACTCTCTCTGTCTCAATTTAAGTGTCTTTGTTTGATTATGTACATAGTTTAAGAAATAAAGAGAAACTTTTGAATCGTGTTGTCTTAAATTAAAGATATGTATAATATACTAAAATATTCTTTAATCTTGTGATTATAAATTTGTCACTTAGTATCTTTGAATTTTTAACTTATTAAATGTGAAAAGAGATATTCTTAAAGAGATATATCAAAATGGAAAATAAGACACGGACTGAAGGAGTAATAAACTTTGAAAGTGAAACGTGCTTATCAGCACATAATATGCGTTGGACTCAACGTAATAGGTGAACAATTCCTACCTTCATGGAGTAAAATACACATTCAAATGGGACATCTTTATTCAACTGAAAATACTGATACCTGTCCTTTTAACTGTCACTTTAAGCCTTTCAGGTGATGGGACATCATGGATTTGTTTTATCGAACAATTCGATGCAAAGTAAAACTAAAAAATGGAAAGATTCTTCATGTTTTTGCATTGCAAATTTAGAAATATGATCAGTACGTGTCTCCTGGTCTAAGGTACTGATTCTTCGAAGATGAACGTATTCTTATTCCAAAAGGTGGAATCTCCCATCCCAGAAGCTCCCACACCTCGGTCCGACAAGTGCTCATAAGAAATCACGCGACTAATTGATTTTAAAGGTTAGACTCAAGCACTACGTCATACAGCGCCTCTCCTTTATTTCAAGAAGAAACCCCCACACTGCCGCTGACGGGATTCGATCATTGGTCTATTATTCCAAATATCCCCCTTGAAATCAATTGAGCTGCCCAAGCAGACAAGATGAACGTATTCTTCTTCTAGAGAAGAAGTGTCACGTGATGTTTATATCAAATTTATGAATACAAAGACATTTATGTATTATCACTTTAATATTAAATTATTTAATTTAATGTGTAAACACAAATGAATAGATAAGTATTTTCGCTTCTAATTCTATTCTAATGTTAGAGGAATTAGGCATTTTAATTGATCTCTAGCCCAGTCTCCCTGTGGTTGTTTCATGCAGTACATAAAAAGAATGCAGAGTATTTTAGTAGCTTGCTTATCAAAAGAAAATGGATTTATTAATTCTCTCCAAAGTTGTTCGTTTCTTTTTTCTTTTTCATTTTATGTGATTAGATTGTCAGTAATAATGAGAACAAACACAAAGTACTCCATGGCCTCGAAGGTGGACCCAATTGTCAATTTGGTCAATATTTAGCACACATTTGTACCACCTCAAATATAGGGATGAAAATGAACTCTTACCTAATATGGTGGGTCTAAATTAATTTAATAGTCCAAGGGGTCGTCTGATTAAAGGAATAAAATAACAATCCCGCAATAAAATATAGAATTATTTTATTTTATAGCATATGGTGAAAAAGTTCTGATTTCAATCTATATAAGTAATCTCTGGATTTTTTATACCGTAATGTATTTTTTTTCATAACACGCTCAATGTGTGGCTCTTTCTACCAAAACCTTTTAAGAAGCCCAATATTAAAATTGGAAATAAGAATTTATTTAAGTTTATCTAATATAAAATGAAAACACACATATTTTATATTATATTTCATAAATTTCATTTTAAATTCAATAAACTAAATACCTAAAAGTATATTTATTAAATAATTTAATGTTATTTAATTTTCGTACTATAATTCCTGCACAGTACATCATGCGGATTGGGTTTATATGCAGCAAGTGTGATAATTCTCTATTTCTTTTTCATAGAGGTAGTAGCATTGCATATTTATTATTGTATGTAGGTGATATTGTGCTTACTGTCTCATCTGAATTGTTGGAAAATGAGATCATTGCACTGCTCAAATTGTTATGACTGACTTGGAGAAGTTGAGCTATTTTTTTTGGGATTTCAGTGACTAGATTTGCAGATACTATGTTTCTTTGTCATCGTAAGTATGCAGAGGAGATTGTGTGCAGGGCTAAAATGATAAATTGCAAGATCATGTCTACTCTAGTTGACTCTAAATCAAAGCTTAGTGCTTTGGATGGTGATCCAGTATCAGATCTCACTCTCTACAGGAGTCTTGCAGGTGCACTACAGTACCTCACTTTCACCAGGCCTGATATTGCTTATGATGTTCAGCATGTATGCTTATTTATGCATGCTCCCAATGAGCCTCATTTTACTGCCCTTAAACGTATCATTCGATATGTTAAGGGCACACTTGATTATGGTTTGCATCTATATCCCTCAACACCGACTAGGTTGTTGTCCTATACGGATGCTTATTGGGCAGGCTGTCCGAACACACGACGCTCCACCTCAGACTATTGTGTGTTCTTAGGGGATAATCTTATTTCTTGGTCTGCCAAGAGGCAAGCCACCTTATCTCGTTCGAGTGCAGAAGCAGAATACAGAGGCGTTGCTAATGTTGTTGCTGAGATATGTTGCCTCTGGAACCTTCTTTTGGGGCTTCAGTGTACATTACGTAAGGTTTCTTTGGTTTATTGTGATAACATATCCGTCATATATCTATCTCATAATTCAGTTCAGCATCAGCGAACCAAGCACATTGAGATGGGCATCCACTTTGTTCATGAGAATGTTGCTCTCGGTCATATCAAGGTATTGCATGTGCCTTCTTCATATTAGTATGCGGATATATTCACAAAGGGCCTTCCTAGACATCTCTTCCTCGACTTCAGATCCAGTCTTAGCATTCGGCCTCCTTTCGCTCCGACTGAGGGGGTGTATTAGCACGTGTACAATTGTAATATATTTAGTTATATTTAGTGTTATGTAATTATGGTAGATATAGAATCCCTATTATATGAGAATTTCATATTGTACATCATATATGTATTTATATTAATGAGAAAGGCTCGGAAGGAGTATTCTGACTAGCAGAAACAGAAGTCATCTTTTCTTTCTTCTTTGTTTTCTGTCCCCCGTCCCACCCAAGAGAAACAAGGGGTAAAAAAGTTATTGGAGTAGTACTATTAGCTCGTGAACCACATATAGTTGTATTTCTTTCCAGCCTTTCTACCAAAACTGTTAAAACTGACTTATGATAACGGATAATTTTTCACATTAAGTATATGATATTGTGACATCCAAGTTAGGAGAATTCCACGTCGATAAAATGCGGGAGGGATGTTGAGTATCTAAGAAAGCATGTCTTACATTCTAGTAACGCGTTATAAAATCTTGCGAGCCTAAATCTAAAACAGACAATATCATTAGTGACTATAGTGAGCTAGACTGCTAAGGATATCTTGAAAAATGGATAAATAATCTCTTATAATTAGTTAGTTATATTGATAGTGTAATTAATTTCTTTTATATTATCAATATATATTTATTTAAACTCTATTATTATCATGGGGTAGCTAAGGTAGTCACTCGCCAATTTGGGGTGTACGAAGAAAACCGACAAATCGCAGCAAATCGATAATTCGAATCAAATCGAGAAAAAAACTCGACTAGTGATTTGGTTTGACTTGGTTTGGTATTGGAAAAAAAAAATATCATAATTGATTTGGTTTAGTTTTAACTAAAAAAATCAAACCAAACCAAATCAACCCGACATTACATGTATATAATTTTTTAAAATATTTATACATAAAAAAAATATTTGAAATGTAATTTTAATATTATTTAAACATTTTTATAGTTTTGGTCTTTTAACTTATTATTTCAAACTTGGACAGAGAATTTTGAATGACCAAATAAGTTTTACTATAGTCTATGTTAGTAACTCAAATAAAATTCAAATCAAAACCAAAATGGTAATAAAAGATCCACATTTTATCGTTTGAATAATCATTCATAATCACACGGAAATTCGTTCACTCTTTTAATTTGTTTTTGGGTCTTCCGTTACAAAAATATTTTTCTATTGCCATGTCGAGAAAGTAAAAAGCTAAACCACATTGGCCACGTCAGGCCTTAATGTGTGTGAGCATCCCAGGGTCATCTGACTCACCTGATCTTATGCGATTTCATTATCTTTTTTATTAAATATTTTAATATAATTTTATCATTCATCTCATATTTTATGTTTTTTTTTTTTTAAATCTTATTAAATAGTTGTATCTTATTAAGACTAAAGAAATATTTAAAGCACAAGTTATATGTTTTGTATGAAAACTTTACCGAAAAAAATCCGAAAAACTCAAGAAAATTCGAGGTTGAAAAACCTGACTTTTATTGATTTAATTTGATTTATAAATTTAACAATCCGACATAATTTGTTTGATTTGATATTTAAAAAATTCGAACTAACCCGGTCCATGTACACCCCTAGCTAAGAATACTTCTATTATTAGTATATTGTTAGGGTCTAATTGATTTGGTAAACGCCGAAGCTGCAGCAATCCGAACTCAGTACCACCTTAACAAGTCTCATCCGAACCAAAGCATGGCATGTGTTACTCCCAATTGATATTTTATCAATTCATACAATTTCACCGTGATTACATAAAAAATTATGCTTAGAATATGTATTAATTAACTCTGATTTTATAATAAGAATTTAAATTAAGAAATATATTTTATATATTTATTGAATTGGTATAAACACTGGATGCGAATAAATTTTTATTCGATCAAGGCAATTCTTTACCCTTTTTTATTTAAAGGATTTGTTCTCACTTACCTCTGATCACGTGAATCCTTAACTTATCTTTTATCAAGCAATAAACAATTAGGAATAAATAATGGCAATTTATTTATACTCTCTTAACGGCGTCGCAGTCAAGATCCAAAATGAATAACTCGTCAAAATCGAGAATAAGAATCAGTGAAAAAGAATACATTTGCAGAGATCGAATCCATCAAAAAACTATACTTAAATCACAATGTTCAAGGGATCTTAAATTTAATTATGTAAGTTTATTAGTTAAATAAACAAAAAGACGAAATAAAATATGGCAATTTATACAACTAATCATTTACTGTAGCATTGTTGACATACATTGTACCCAATAGAGGTGGCAAAGCCATAGAATATAGAATAAACTAAACAATTCAAATTCAAATAAAATAAAAAGCGAAACGCTAACCGAAACTCAAATTATGAGTAGTAGTTGGCAGCAGCTGGTCGTTCGTTGTCCTTTACTGGCAAATAATTTTGTCACTTACTCCCTGAATGTAACATATAAATGAATTGAACAACAAGATAAAAGTGATGAATCATGGGTTAGAATAAAAAAAACTTATGGCTTTGGAAGTATATGAACAAAGTTTCCTGAGTGTAAAAGTTTCCTCAGTGTACTTTTAGGATCAATATCAACTTTCAAAATTCAGGAATAATGGATCCTATTACAAAAAAAATGGAATTACGAATTTCATCACTACAGCCTACATTGCTCGTAGCTAACGATTTTTTTTATAATTCATCGCTAGATAAAATAAGCGGTGAATTTTTCTATTTAGTTAGTACTTACTGTGAAGAATGGATCTTGCCCAAGATACATTCTTCACATGGTATCAGAGTCATGCTCATTCCAATTCTATGTTCACCGATGTTGGGTCCCCAAATTATGCCATCCACGCTCCAGTTAACAAGGTCTGGACGTGCAGAGTCCCACATCGGATATGAAATGGGAACATTGACTCCTTATATGGACTTGGACAATCAGAGTCAGGCTCATTCCAATTCTTTGTTCACCGATGTTGGGCCCCCAAATTATATTATTCACGTTCCAGTTAACAAGGTACATGGAGTGTTAAGAGTCCCACATCGATATGGAATGGGAACCTGGACTCCTTATATGGACTTGAACAATCATTATCCTACAAGATAGCTTTTGGGGTTGACTTAGGCCCAAGATTCATTCTTTACGGTTACAAACTTTGTCCATTGTTAATTCCTATCTTTTTCGTAGTGCCCTCTTCCTTTCTCCACATAAATACCAAGTTTTGTTCGCAGGTTCAACCTATGACCTAAGTCAAAAGTCCCTCGACCTTTTCCATATAACAATATTCCTTTCCTTATTTTTTAAAAAAATTATCGTGCTAGCAACCTTTTGATTATGCTACAATTAAAAGTCGGCAAATGGAAAATTTTAAAAAGAGTGAGATGTGCAGATATGAAGTGAACATGAAGTTGTCTGACATTATTTACACTCTCCATGACCAAATAATTGATCCCCAGAATAAGTCTATAAGATAGTATATTGCATGATGGCGAATTGTGCCAGGATGCGGCGAACGGACAAAATTGCCTAATTGGATTGGCAGTAAGAGATACTTTTGTTTAATTATTAAAGATATTTAGTGGAATTATTGTACTTGTTAATACAGATTAAAAATCAAGGTCCAGGCTGCTGATAAATATATCCCAAGTTGCAGCATGGAGAAATGAGTAATTAGAAAATGCTAACATGTCTTCGGAACTTAGGACTCAACACCTCAACTGATTTTACTAAAAATCTATTATCTTGCACCAACACATATATCTGATAAATTTATCCATCAAAATTTGGATAGATGAGAAAATATCACCTAGTATTTTTATCTTCGCTGAGATTTAAATTTGAAACTTCATGATTCTCAACTCACACCATTGACCACCTCGGATACTAATTAGTAGTACATAACCACGATGTTAATAAAATGTAGTGCAAATACCGAGTATGAGTACGTTTTCACATTAGCATAATAATTAAATGACTAAATGCAATGATGCAGAATCAAAATAAAGTTAATTTGACCGTGTCATATAGGTTACCAATTGTTTAAATAAGGATTAGAGAGACGTGAAGAGACTAAGCAACAAAGAATTTGATTAAGTAAAAGGGAAAAGTAGCCCCCAGGAGCATAGGCGAGTTGGTAAGTGGCAAGGTGATTGGAGTACAACCACTCCGACGTCGCGGGTTCGAATCCGTGTTGTGACAGTCTTTGCTGAAATATTGCAAGAGTTGTTCTTTGGGTTCAGATTCGTTGGTCCTCTCTGCTTGGTCGCCACTCAAGATATCCCTCGATTTACATTTCACCTGGCCAAAAAGCCTCTGATACAGGTGGGAGGATTTCGCCTTCGGGACTTTTCCCTTCACAAAGTAAAAGGGTAAAAGGGAAAAGTAGCTTTGTCCCATTTTCATAGTGTAGGGACCGCACTGATTAAAAATGAACTGGGTTAGTCTTTCCTGATTCCAAAGGTCGGTCATTGTTACCTGTGTTGGCTATTAGGAAGTGAAGAGTCGGAAAGAAACTTTTCTTTAATAAGTATAGTCGTGTTGCTGCACACAAAAGGCAAAAGGCAAAAGGCAAAAGGCCAAATATGTTCTTTCTTTTTCTTCTCTTTTTTCTGATACTGTACTATGTTAAGTCCTGCTCCGAAGGCGAAATCCCCCACTTGTACCAGAGATTCCTTGGCCAGGTGGGATGTAAATCGAAGGATATGCGTGAGTGGACAGCCCTGCAAGGGAGAGGACCAACGGGACACGAACCCAGCAACAGCCCTTGCAATATTTCAGCAAAGACTGTCACCACACGGATTCGAATCCGCGACGTCGGAGTGGTTATATCTCAATAACCTTGCCACTTACCAATTCGCTTGTACCCGGGGGCAAGTACTGCTCCTACTCTACTTGCATACTTGCACGTTCATTTGTTTAAGAAACTTTGTCGTACATAATATAATTAGGTAATTTGTCGCGGTCCTGAAGGACCTCATTAAACTTGTGAATAATCTTTTCTATTACAACTAACACAAAGGTAAATTCTTATCAAAATTAAAATATACTACTGTTAAATTTCAAGATAAAAAAAAATTGCCATAGTCAAATATCGGAAGAACCTCCAATAAACTAATACAGAAGCCTTCCTCTTTGATCAACTTTATCTTCTATACATTTCCCGATAGAAGATAAAATTCCACGGCGTAGACTATACTTGCTCCCAAGAATTTCATAACGTGAAGGTGTCCTAAAATCATCAAGATGTTTCAAAATGATAAGACTCAAGAATCAAGATACATGATATACAGATGATCTGGTAGACCAAAGAGACCGCGCACACCTTTAATACTGCAACTTTTCTTTTCCCTTGCATCTAGAATTTTCTTGCAAGAGTGGGTTGTGTCATTGTTCAACCAAATGATATTTGGACCTGTTCAACCAAATCCTCTTTATTAGGACCTTTCTATACACTATCAAACATATGACTTCACGAACATAGCTAAAACGGTATCACATCAAAAACGTATGTATTTATGAGAATAAATTATGGCGGAAAGAAGTAATTCTAAGCTAAGAGTACCAAAAGAAATAATTGACTTGCTAAGTGTGTTGAAAGATTTAGTGGAGCATAGCGGAAGAGAGTAGCTCCTTAAGAGGATAAAAAGATACAAAATATTATATGCCCTGTTTGCAATGTAAATATGATTCCTTTGCACAAGAACAAAGGTGGCATCTAGAGTTGCAACAGCTACAGTGATATCAAGTTGCTAAGTCACACTATGAAAGTTTGGGAAAGGGTCATGGAGATGAGGGTGAGAAGAGGCGTGTCTATTTCCGAGAACCAGTTTGGATCCATGTCGGGGCACTCGACTACAGAAGTCATTTATCTTATTAGGAGGTTGGTGGAGCAGTATAGAGAGAAGAAGAGAGACTTACATATGGTTTTCATCGACCTCGAGAAGGCATACGACAAAGTCCCTAGGGAGGTTCTATGGAGATGTTTGGAGGTTAGAGGTGTACCTGTGGCGTACACTAGGGCGATCAAGGATATGTATGATAGAGCCAAGACCAGGGTACAGACAGTAGGAGGAGACTCGGAGCACTTCCCAGTGATGATGGGTTGCACCAGGGATCAGCTCTTAGCCCATTCGTATTTGCTTTTGTGATAGATGGACTGACGCGACAAATTCAAGGGGAGGTGTCATGGTGTATGTTATTCACAGATGGCATAGTCCTGATTGATGAGACTCGCAGCGGAGTAAACACTAAACTGGAGGTTTGGAGACATACTCTGGAGTTTAAAGGGTTCAGGCTGAGTAGGACCAAGACAGAATACTTGGAGTACAAGTTCAGTAACGGGAGCGACCATGAGACAGGCGTGGAGGTGAGGCTTGGTACTCAGGTCATTCCAAAGAAAGGAAGCTTCAAGTATCTCGGGTCATATCCAAGGGAATAGAGAGATTGATGACGATGTCGCATATTATATTGGTGTAGGGTGGATGAAACGGAGGCTCGCATCTGGAGTCTTGTGCGATAAATAGGTGCCACCAAAACTTAAAGGCAAGGTCTATAGGGTGGTGGTTAGACCGACTATGTTGTATAGGTGGAGTGTTGGTCAGTCAAAACTTCGCACATCCAAAAGATGAAAGTTGCGGAGATGAGGATAATGAGTTGGATATGTGGGCATACAAGGAGGGATATGATTAGAAATGATGATATCCGGGACAGAGTGAGAGTGGCCTCGGTGGAGGATAAGATGCGGGAAGCGAGGTTGAGATGGTTCGGGCATGCGCAAAGGAGAGGCACAAATGCCCCAGTGCGGAGGTGTGAGAGGTTGGTTATGGATGGGTTCATGAGGGGTAGAGGTAGGCCGAAGAAGTATTGGAAGATGTGATTAGACGGGATATGACGCAGGTGCAACTTACTGAGGACATGACCTTAGATAGGGGGTTGTGGAGGACATGGATTAGGGTAGAAGGATAGTATGCAGTTGAGCGTAGTCTTACTTACGTTTACATACTGATAGTTGTAGTGTTATTATTGTAGCCCTGCTTAGCCTATTATACTAGTAGGCGTAGTATTGTTTTATAGTCCTCTGTCCTTTGATTTCTGCTGCTGTATGTTCTTTCGTGTACTGTATTTATTTTATTTACCTGTGTTAGTTACTGCTTCTTTTACAGAATATTTTATCATGGCTTATTCGCTTTTGTTACTCTCATTGTCATACTGCTTTAAATTTCTTGTCCGGGTCTGACCGTTTCTCTTGCTTTGCTTGTGCTTATGTTTTGTCTTGAGCTGAGGGTCTTTCGGAAACAGTACCAAGGTAGAGGTAAGGTCTACGTACACTCTACCCTCCCCAGACCCCACGTTATGAAACTTCACTGGGTATGTTGTTGTAATGTAAAAATGCAAGTAGCTGGTTATACATACAAGAGAAAAAGAAAGAGCTGACTCTACATTAATCTGCTTAGCATCATATGATCCATATAATTTTGCTGACACAAGTGTACTTGTAGCGATTGCCACTGTTGCCGCAAATGACCCAAAAAAAAGACACCAAAAGTTGGAAAATATCCAAAAAAAAATTGCTTTTGAGCAAAAATGAAAAGTATGAACACAATTTTGGAAGGCCACAGGTTCATAGCATATGACCCATAGAAGTAATCCAAATGATAAAAGGGTCATAAGGAACAAACGTGTATGAAAAGTTTACATTGTTTGAAAATAACCAATGCCTTGTATCAGGGGAAATAAGAAGAATCCATTGGTCATGTTTCCAGATTAGTTAGCCATACTTTAGAAGAGAAACTCATGAAAAAACATTTTAACAAATAAAGAATAATCTTGATCTCATTCGAAATTCACATACAATCAAAGATATTAATTAATTCACTTTATTATTCACATCACGATATTATTGTTCTTCCTCCCAAAACAAAATCAATAAGAGGTCAAAAGTATCCCAAAGAGCAATTTACAAACAAATATGATGGTAGAATGTCAGAAAATTGGGGAAGAAACAAACAAACGATCAAATAAGACATTTCAATCACTTTGGACATATATGACACTGAACTTTATGCCACAAATTAACGCTCTGTTGCGAATTTAATCATTTCACAAAAAGTAAATGTACATGTACAAGCCTGTGAAGATAGGCATCAAAAACTACACCTACAAAGACATCGAAAGATGTCATTTCAAATTAAGATTTACTTTCTCGCCCATTTAGGTTTGAAACACCAATAAAAATGGTTTTTTTTTTACTATGTCCTCAATGTTCAAATCGATATTTAACAAATGTATAACTTTCAAAAGAAACATTGATCATAGAGAGCTTTTACTAATAGGATTGGATTTATCAAGATCTTTAACACTACAAGCATTTACCTAGCCATGATTATTTGAATCTTTAAAGTTTTTTTTTGCTTTTCAGTATCTGTAGAGAAGGATCAAACAGGAAAACATAATTTTTCTACCTAAAACTTTCAATAATTTATTTTAGAAGAAAAACTTCCATAAAATTTTGCTAATGAAGAAATCATATCCAAAAGTAATTAAAAGAAATAAATGTGTTACTGTGTTTTCTGCTAACCTCAGTCTCTATGCCCTTGTAAGAAAGCATATACAACAATTACTATCACGTATTTTCCTATAATACGCCTTTAGTCTAGCCTTTGTACTGCCAGCTCTCACCTTAAATAACTGTTGCAAAATGAGACAAGTTACGGATAGGAGTGGTCAGTGGGGCGGGCTCGGGTCTGGCGGGGTCGGGGTCGGGGCGGGACGGGAGAAGGGGCGGGGTCGGGTCAGCGGGCTCTGGCGGGGTCGGGTCTGGCGGGACTGGAGCAAGTCCCGTCCCGATCCCGATCCCGTCGGTATCGGGTCGGGGCGGGCTCGGGGAGGGCTCGGGCTCGGGGCGGGATACAGCGGGTTTTCCTTTTTTTTTTTTTTTTAAATAACATATGTATAAAAAAAACTCAATAAACAAAACAAGATAGTGTAATAAAAACATCCCAAGGTTGTTTTTGTGCCTCTTATATTATTTAATAGACATATGATTTTTTTGTAATACAAATACAATTGTCTAAAATCTAAATTGCAACTTTGTGGTGTTGTCCAAAAGTTGCAAATTACATAATAAAATTACAATTAAAAAAATTACATTCTCAAAAACATGTTCTAATTGCTTGATGATTTCATGTGGTTCTTCGGTTGGAATTGGTATTTGTTGGTCAAATTGATCCACGCCGCTTCCACTACCTTCGGTTAAGATTTCGTTGTAGTTTTCATCTTCTTCTTCGTTGATCTCAGGTTGACCGCACCTTCTCCGATCCAATCTCTGAATAATACTGCAATTTTCAAGCTGTCTCCGGCTAATGAGTGTTTGTGGTCTCCTATTTGATATACACTGCGAAAAAGCGCCAGACGCAGATTGACGACGCTTGAATGTTCAAAACATCTCGAGCCATCAATGAAAGTGTCGGAAAGGTCTTCTCATTCCCTCCAGATTTCAAAGAAGTCTTCATGTCCATCTTCATTGATAACTTCTTGATACGATGCAGAACCTGCAAAACAAAAATATCCAACTCGCTAATTTGGTTAGTAGTAGAGGTGCGACCGCACATTCTATTTACGAGGCTTTCAATACTAGCGCGAGAACAAAGATGTCTTTGTGAGGTTGTGTTGAAGATGAAGAAGATGGTATGGAAGCTGGTAAGTTACTAGCATTTTCTTGTTGATAAAATCTATATATATTTTTGCATTGGTGTTCTACGCTAGACAATACTTCTTCTTTAGTTTGTTCAATAGGTGGTGGGTAATTTAGATTTTTGGCACTTGGAGGTGGTAGTACTTCTATACAATCGTAAATAGTTTCAATTAGTGATTTAGTACCGTCTATTTTAATAGTAGGATTTATCTGAGAACCAATAATATAAATAGAGGGAATATGAATAAAATATTTTTTATTTTGAGAAACATTTTTAATAGCTGCCTTATAATTTGGTTTTTCCATATATTCACTAAGTAATAAAAATATTAGAGTTATATAAAATAACATAGTTGAAATAGTAGGATAATATATACCGGAAAATTCTTTTGTTGCTTGAAAAATTTCTCTAAAAATACAATAAGTTCGGAAATTTTTTCCAATCACTACCTAAAATCATATCAGTTGGCTTTTTATTATGAGAGTTAAAAATAAAGTTATAGGTAATTTATAGTCATAAGCAACAAGTAGTTGCTCAGATAAAGAATTCCACCTAGTGGATACTTCTTGTGGAATTTTTCTAAAAGGTAGTCCACAATCATGACAAATTTTTATATTCTTTTCTACGTTGTACTTTATTACTTTTAAAAATAAAGTTTATAGCAAATTGTATTTTACTAAGAATGTCTTCAAAAAGTGATAGACCATCCTTTACAATTAAGTTATATATATGGCACGCACATTTTATATGAAAATGGTGCGTAAAAGATGGAGTTAAACTATTTTTTAAAATTGTAATTGCGTAATTGTTATTAGAAACGTTATCTAATGTAATAGTCATAATTTTATCGGTAATTCGTAATAGTCGCACACATGATAAATATTTTTACGCAATAAAAGTACGGTGTGCCTATCATCTATATATCTATACGCTAAAATACGTTTTTGCATAGACCATTTATAATCTATCCAATGACAAGTTACAGTTAAATAATCATGGCCGTTAGTACTACGACCTATATCAGACGTGATAGATACTTTGCCATTAAAATGATATAATGAAAAACGTAAATATTGTTAATATTCATGCGCGAATTTAAATACATCTCTCTTAACAGTTGATCTAGGAAAACCGTTAAAAGCAGGATTATATATATCTCTAAGGTAATAAATAAAACCGGGAGATGAAGGAAATGAAAAAGGCAAACCCTCCACAGCAACTAATTTTGATATTGCTTCCCTATCTCTATGTTTATTGTATTTAGAGCCTACAATTCCCCCGTCATAGGGTTAATTTGACCATGTACTTGATCAGGACAAGATCGAGTATGTGAACCTTGTCCCGATGGAGCGCGTTTGCACCGGTTTTGAAGCCTGGTATTGGGCATACCTAGCTGGATGAGCACTTACTACGTGTCTAATTAAACCCCCGTCCCAGTGACCTTTTCCAGCTTTTAAATTTTAAAACATTTTTACAAATTTTACATATGGCTACTTGATTCTCTACGTCCCTATCAAAAAATGTCCATGCGCCTGATTTTAATGGTCGCTTTCTTTGGACCTCGTCTCATACTAGGGGGAATAGGAGGTATTTCAGTTGAAGGTGCACTAGTGGGTGTGTTGTCATCAATATTAGTGGGTATATCATCTAGATCATCGTCTAAATTAAAGTCTTCTTGAGTTCCAGAAAATAGCTCCTGGTCTAAATCTAATGGTATTGTAGGAAAATGTTGAGTATCAACAAAATCATCCTGTGTATGAATAAGATGACTAGAAGAAGTACTATTGCCCTGGTTGCCCCTACTAGAAGAAGCACCCTTACCCTTACCCTTAAACATACATTTTAATCCTTCCATTTTAATTATGATAATAAATAAATAAATAATTAAAGACAATAAAATTAAGTGATCTAAATAAAATAAACAGACAATAATAATTTAATGAAGGAACGAATGTACCAAACGCCGACGTAACGTCGACGTGTAATCAAGAGGTTGAAAATTGAAACTTTGCTCAATGGAAGATCCTCAAGCTAGTTGCCAACTTCACTACCAATTCCCAAATGAATAAATAAAATTGAATATTTAGCAAACAATGTAGACTTGTAGAGAGAGATATTGAGAAATTAGAGAGATTGTAGGAAGATTTGTGAGAAAGATGAAGAGAAAATGAGTTATTTATAGTTGGAAAATTGGGTTAAAGTGTAAATATAATAACTTATGGGTTAAAAATAAATATTAGGGGGTAGGGGGTTGGGGGAGGGGGGGCCTAAAATGGCCGTTGGCCAACGGCCATAATCTAAAATGGTCGTTGGTGCAACGGTCATTTTTGCAAAGGGGGGAAAAGGGCGGGGTCGGGGTCGGGCTAGGGGGGGGGATCGGGGCGGGATCGGGTCTCGCGGGCCTGGGGCGGGCTCGGGTCTCGCGGGACGAGACATCGTCCCGTCCCGAGTTCGAGTCCCGCCCCCGTTATTTTTTTTTATTTTTTTTTTACTGGGTCGGGGCGGGACCGGGGCGGGCTCGGGACCGGGGCGGGTCGGGCTGTCCCGGCCCACTGGCCAGCCCTAGTTACGGAACGGTAAAAAGAAAAGGAGCGACTGTTGCAAAACAGATTTAATAGATACCTAATTAATAAGGAAAAAAGAGTAAAAAAAAAAAAAAAGGGGGGGGGGGGGATTAAATAACTTTCCTGCTCATTTAGGCCTGCCACATCAAGCGGGCTTAAGTCATGTTATATATTTATATAGATACTACTAACAAGTCTTGGATAATACCTAAAAGTACAAATTTGAGTGATGTATTTAGGGAGGAAGCAGAATGGCATTGGTGTTTTTTCAGTTTATATGGATGAGACGTAGGAAAAATTTGTAAAGATAAACCTTTGTATAACAATATCATTTATTTTGATATTTTTTTACTTCTATAGAGAAATGTCGTTATAAAGAACATATAATAACATAACATGAAAGGTCGGTGCAGCAAAAGACATGATTATTACAGTAAAATATTGTTATAGAGAGATATGGTTGTAGTTCACCCATCGGGTTTTAATTTCACTACCAAAGCTATCTCTCAAATATTGAGAGGCGCGCCACAAAAACTTTGAGAAAGACTTCATCTAATCCGTTCAAATTTATGTGACATTGTTTGAGATATGAATTTTAAGAAAGATAGTAGTAATACCTTTAGAACTTGTTGTATTAATTTGCCATAACATTTCTGTGGAGAACTAAAGTTGAATTGTTCAAAATATAAAAAGGTTGTCATTTTTCTTAAGGGATTAATTAGGAAATAGTGTTACATAAAATGAAATTGGAGTTAAAAAGGTCCTTCGTTGTATATTCACATGTTTTGTACGTACCACTTAAGGATTTTGACTCCAATATTTGAATTTCTGGAAGAAGAAAAAAAAGATAAAATAAAAGGAACCCCAATAGTGAAAACCAACTTTTGAAGAAACCCCAGTATAAAGAGCGCCTAACCTAAGCAGTCGGCAACGGAGTGAGACATGAAGAAAAGTAAACTTTAGGCATTAATTATACGGGGTTATGGGATTGACCATTTATTACTGCAGGCTACAACAAGTTTCCGAAATTAGACGCATGCAAATATGACGATTAGAGGTGTTTGTTGTTTAGATGTGTAAACATGGATCCTTTTTAGTATTATCTTCATTACATCCGTTGGGTGCGGGAAGCTTTGCGCACCATGTTGTCATTATTTAATGTGTTGGAAAGCAAGAAGGTGAAAGCGAGGGAAGCTTTGTGCACCATGTTGTCATTATTTAATGTGTTGGAAAGCAGGAAGGTGAAAGCGAGATCAAACAATACCTATTGTACATCTCATTCTCTCTAGACATAGAGACTCCACGTAGGTAAAAATTCACTCACACCGGGTGTTTACATCAAACTAATACAACTTATCATGGTCAAGTGATTTAATGAAGTAAAAATATGTGTTAATTAACCATGGTTGAGTGAAAGATGTCTATATTCAAACACGACATACATATATTTGCTTGGTCTAAACACCCAAGTGCGGATAAACCTTTACTCTAAACACTAACAAAGCCACCAACCTCTTATAACACTATGTCTGGTTTCCAAAAGTGGGAGAAGGAGAGTATTTTTGTTCCGCGAGACAAGTTGATGATTTACTTCTGATTGTTTACATGTTTCCCCTTTTCATATAGTTTTGTTGGATTCTAAAATATTAAATGTGAAAGATAGCAATCTATAGTAGAAGAGAAGATTCCGTTAAAACAGCTGTTTATTGCAGGTCAAGGTTCCTCGTGTCAATTTTGTTTTCGAAAGTAATAGGAAAGGGGAGGGTGTGGGTGTGGGTGTGGGTGTGGGAATAAAAGATATTTGGAACATAAACAACAATAGATGAAAAGATACTAATCAAGTTGGGTTTTTTCCACAATATTCATAGTAATGCTCTGTGGAGAAACTTCAGTCAATTGACAGTTAATGCTACTACCGCAATGCGAAAAACAACAGAACAATTGAAAGACAAGAAACAAAGTAGAGAAGATATATATCGAGTGTGATTTGTTTCAACAATGTTTTTAAATTTGTTGTGTGCGGAAAAGCGATGAAGACATTTGTCAATCATGGCATGGGACAACTATGAGGTGAGCAGGACCGCGCAAGAAGAAAGCAACCACAACTTCCCGAAATCAAAAGAAACCAGAGGATACGACCAATCTCAGCATAAAAGTCAACAGTCCAAACGAATTATTCACACCTGATTGAAGGCTGGAGTTCCGTTTGTCATCAGAGGGAAACCAGAAAGAATTATCAATCTCTTCAAAATAATCAGCACGGAAGCACCTCTTCCAAGTTAAGTAGACTAGAATCCAGAACTCAAAAATATACTGGGAGTGATGTTGCTTCAGCATCAATCCACTAGATTTCAGTGTCAAAAAGGCGGATAGTGACATTTGAAACCATTCTACGGGCAAAAGGAATATAACTTAAACTGTACCTGAAAACCAGACAATAGCAGCAAAATAGTAAGGATAGCTCTGGTTGGTTCTTGGGCAGTTTCAAACATATCATTTTCTGAACAATTCTTTTTCGCAATTCTCAGCTTCTTTTATTTTCAAAAAATGGATAATGTGCATATATCTGTTACACGAAAAAATTTCCTCTTCGAGATTACTTTCTATAGAGTGTATTGGAATCACCTAGCAAGCTAACACCACGTTTATCTCAAGTAGGACCTACAAAATCAAGTTAGTGGAGTATACTGTATACAGATATATGTACAGAAGGAGAGGGGTGATGGACGGGGTTCCAGGTGTACTGGACGCATACGAGAGGGGTTGGACGGAAGAAATTGTCCATTCTCTAGTTGAAGCACCTTCACCACAAGTTGGGTTTGGGCATCAGTGGGTAAGTGTTTCAACTACCAAAATTAGCTGATTCAACACTTACAACTAATTAACTCTATGCTGGGGCTGTTTAATCATGCTTGCTAGTGGTGATTTGGATAAAGATGAAATAGCAGGGACCAGTGCTGCCAAGAGTTGCTCTGTCCATCTTTTTGGGGTTCAAATGATAGACAATGGGGAAGATGTCTTAGGATTGTTTTGCTTTTTGTCAAAATCTTTTCTGAAACGTACTATCTTCTAGATATGGTAAAGAAAGAGGGGGAAACGAAGGAGATACTTTCACTTGTTTGAAAACATTAAAGTAGCCATCTTCTACTGCGGACACAAGTTGTTTCATCTTTATGGAGGACTCAAATAGGTGCATCTTTGGTCCCCCATGGCCACAAGTTCTTGAGGAAGCAATCTCTGTTCACAAAAACCACTGCAGAAATGTAGCTCAAAACAGAGGTACATCTTCTATTTGCTACTAACTTTCATGTTGCACTGCAACAGTTCCTCCCTGTCATATTTCCATTAACACTACCCTGGCTCTCACTTTTTAAGCATTATCTCTTTGGTCAAAAGCAACATTTAGGAATTGTTGAAAATCAAAAGATGGAAGACATTGAGATTCCTCAGAACTCCGAGTAATTAAAAGAAAGGAAAAAGAAATAGAGTGGAGAATATGCAACTATACATACTAGAGTGCTGAGTTTGTGTGAACTATCTTTCCAAGGAGTAGGCAAAAAGAAAAGCTAGTGTTAAGCATATCGCTTTTGTAGAATGATGTTATCCATCAATGGCAGCTATATGAGATAGCCTCGGCCGTACCTTCGCATCAACCAGAACAGGAACAATGGACTTAAGCAAAGGAAAAGATCGACCGTAAAGAAGAAGGGGATTACCAAAGGCAATTCCCAAACAAGATAGGATCACTTCTAGCGGGAGTGAACTCTACAAACTTGATGGACGGGCTTTCCTTTCAAAAGGCAATAAAGAAAAAGAAAGAGACATGTGGCAAAGAATGAATTGATAGACGTGTGGAGTTTAACGGAGATAAAACATAATTAAAAGGGCTAGGAGCTCTGGCCGGTAACGAAACTAAAGCTTCACACGAGTCTTGCTTCTTTTTTCCAACTTGAAAAGACAATAAATCATGATTGCGAACTGCAGAAAAACTCGTTCGTGGGGAATAACGACTAGCAGTACGATGAAATCTGATAAAAAAAAAAAGGAGAGCATGTAGTCTTCAAAAACTAGAGTTGCTTTCTCCATTGGTTTAATTCACCACTAGGTAGAATTAGACTGTCGGCTCTCGATTGTTGCTTGATTACCTATGTCGGTTGTATTAAGCTTTCAATTCTGCACAAAGCACGGGTGGGTGCCGCCCTTTTGCCCACCTACCAGTCTACGTTGTTCATATGCTTAAAGTTATTAGAAGTAATTCCTTTTATAAGCTTGAAAATAGGCGTTGTAAGTAAATCTATTCAAATAGATAGCGGAGTTCCGAACCAGCAACAATCCCTTTCTAATGTCCTAGCATCAAAGCCTTACTATCCTTTCACCGCCTCCACAGATAGATTGCACTTTTTTTTGGTGGGGGTTAGTCTCTTAAATTCTCTCTAAACAGTAAACAGACAACGCAGCGCTGCCTACGCGAATTAGCTTCCAATGTATTCTCTGACATTGATTTGATTAAAAGAAAGGTAAAGCTTTCACTTCAAGCTTTTCAGCTAAGTTCGCGTAGGCAGGTGAGGGAAACTGAGAAAATGATGAGAGTAGCTTTTGTTTTCCATATATAGTGGCACGTGCATAATGAACTAACCAGATATTATGATTTTTTTGGATAAGTCAGAGTCAGGTAACGAACATTCCCTACAATCACTGAGAATACCTCAATCTTCACAAGTTGAAAGCTGAAGTTGAAATTAACAGCTCAATGGGAATACTTGTGATTTACTGGCTTGTACTAAGAAAACCTGATCATGGAATCTCAACATAGTTAAGCAGCAACTCCAAACTTGATTCATCTATATCTCCAGTTCCCATTCATCAACACAGGTGGCCTGGACTGCCTCAATCATTCCCAGTGGGAAAGAAACTCCACCCACGCTCTCCCTTTGACATGTAAGTGCTCCTAACATACCATCCCCAATATCTCTATTCTCCTACCTATTTCAGCAATCAGCATATAAACCACCCTTTCTATGGGTGCCAAGAAATCACAGATGGAGACCCTTTTTAACACTTCCAAATACAGTGTAATAACTAAGTTCGGGTTGACATGACATACGCATGGCAGGTTTAGGCACCAAAAGTTGCTGAAAAAACATGTATAAATGATTGAAACAGTAAAATCAAGTATACTAACAACTGAAAGTGGTGAGGTAACTTCAATGGATAGGTTGAGCAGATCCGAATGCCACCTTTGCATTAATCTGATGCATGTTTTCGCATACCTCATGTACTACTATGACCATGATCAGACATTCTTAAGAAGAATCAAGTTTTAATGTTCTTTTGACACAAATTTGGTCAGCAAGAGACCAAGGAAGGTCTACAAACCACAAATAAGACATTTGTTAATACATGTTTCCTTAGTCATTGTAATTTGTAATTAAAATTTGAACTTCAACTTTACATTTATGGAAACACGTAGATCTATCCTTACACTAGAACCCCTCTCATCTCTTTTCCTACTTTTGGGCTAAAACGTGGCTTATAAGGTTAAAAAGGACATAGATTGTAGAAAGAAAGTACATGCAAGAAAAACTATGCTAGATAGATAAAGCAGATAAGCAACTGACCAGATAAGGGCACAGATCTCGCATATGATGGCAAGTAGTGTCAAAATCTTACTGTGGATCTGCAGAATTACGTAAATAATAAACAAAAGAAAGATTGTACTTCAGATAATGATGATCAGTGCACGTAACATAACAAGGTATAGTGAATAGTAATATATATCTTTCATACAGAGAGACGTTGGACCATGGGAAGCAGCAACAAGACAGTAAAAGGGACGTAAATGTTTTGCATCACACAAAGAAAATAATGTGCTTTTGGGGTAAAATTTTCAATATCGCCGCCTTAAAACCACTATTTAGCAAAATTTATCTCACTAAGTCGGTCATCTTCACCTCATGTCAAGAGAGAGGGTTGCTTGTCAAACTGGCCATAAATAATATTAATAATAATAATATCTTTTTATTTTTAGATGTCTTCCCTCGAGCGGAAGGGAGAGGAGGGATGAGCATTACTTTAGCTGATCTCTTATATATCTAAGAAATAAGGATATTGGGACGCAGACTGAATTCTTCCTTGTGACATTGGATTTTTAACAACACTACATTTACCTATAACTACAACTTCCTCATAGAAAGAAGGAACTCCTACAAGATAACCCTTCCCCTTGGAAAGGAGACTAGGCAAGGAAGAAGATATCTCTGGTGCAGTAATATATGAATTATCGCATTGTCTTCCTTCAAAAAGAAGGAGAGCAGCTGATTTGTGACATGCCTAAAAAGGATGAGTGCAAATAAAAGAAAAGAGTACTGGACTTTCCTAGTATATCAGAGGAAGTGAACGCTAATATATAATCCATCTTATGTTATTAATTTAGTACTATTATTTAGGAAGAGGACTACTCTAATAGATAATCCATTTTATAGTACAGACACTTACCAAGAGTGCACAAATGAGAGCTAAAACAACACATCCCGCATAAATGGATGTGGCATAGACACGAACAGGATCCATCATCATTGATATTTGCTGCACAGGTCCAATGAGAAAAGCTGTGCTGCCGTGAGAATATCCAAGTCCAAAAACACAGAAAGTGTAAGATGAATGAAATTCAAACGCATTGCTAATACCCAACAACATAAATCTATCCCAGATACTAAAAGGCTAGTATAATAATTGAAGAATTTGGAAAGATTTTCAGAAACTCCATGAAAAAAGTAATTTGCAGGTATTGATTTGAGAGCCACATTTCTAGCTTCTGCCAAGCCTAACTTTCTAGCACCCAGATATAGGGACAGATTGGCTCGAAAGGGAAGGCAAGAAATATTAAGGAAACATGGCATATTTCGACTTTAAAATGCACTTCTTCTCCTTTCCTTCCCTTCCTTTTGATTCCTCTAAATCAGTAAAACAGTGAAAGTATTTTTCCCTTCAATTTTCACAGTGCAAAGTAGAACTAAAATCGAAATCTTTAACAATTTTAAAATGGCAACAAACAACAGTATGGTTAATCAGTTCTAACACAATTCAAAGTTCCATATTTCTATACCCAAGCATATTGCGGCATACCTTCCAATGGCCAACATATTTCCAAAAGTAAATAACAAGGAAAACTTGATGGGCTTGACGAATACAATCATAGACTGCAGGCAAAAGTAATATAAAGGGTAAAACAATAAACATCTGAAGTTGTTAAGTGTCATTAAAAAAAAAAAAGCAACAGTTGTCAAAAACACCTGAACTATCACTTTTTCGTGAGTTTCACACCCGAACTATCAATTGTTCCCTTTTCCTCCTTGAACTATTAACATCTATATATTAAAACACACCTCGAAGTTGAATAGGCCAACTATCAGTTGTTCTTTTTTTCTACCTGAACACTCAACTAGGTGTGTTTTTAATACATAGATGGTGATAGTTTAGGTAGGAAAAGGGTGTTATGTTTGTGGGACTGATATAGAGACCAGGTCCTATGATCAACTGCATGTTGCTGGGGTGGCAGCCTGGCCCATTCGTGTCGCGATGAATTTTAGAAAAGTGGTCTGTTTTCTACTAGGAAACCGACTTGGAGGACATCCAATTTAGACTGGGTTTAGGGTCTTTCGTAGCCTATAAATACATAGCTTTTTGCATTATTATGTACTTGTAAAAACATTTTTCCCTAGGGTTTCCACGTTAAAATTGTTTGTTCTTCTTCGTTATCATTTCTTAATTGCAGTTAATTCATAACAAAGGAAACAACTGATAGTTGGGGTGTGAAACTCGTGAACAAGTGATAGTTTGGGTGTTTTTTTTATCATTATCTAAGAAAAAAAACAGTAGTCATACCAGGAAGATACAAATCAAGCCGGCAAACAGACAAGCAGCGAAACCATAAACTCTCTGTTCAATCAAAATCCAAAAAGTTGCAAAATATCAATTTGGGTTTTGGGAGGGAAAAATGGATCTTGTAATGAATGAAAATAGTACCTGTAAAGGGGAAAGAGAGCAGAGGGCTTCTTGTTCACCAAAGAGATTATCTTGTTGATCTTCATTATCCCCCAAAATGGATTCGCTTAGCTTCCACATTTGTTGAGACTTTGGGGTTTAGACAGCTGATCGTCAGAATTCCAATAGGGCCTTAAAAGACAAAGATACATGCACTTTGGTGGATTAATTAGAGAACTTGAGAAATCTCAATGAATTAGTGGAATCATCAAATTAGCCGAATGATACATCCTTCATCAGATAAAATGCTAAGATAAAGAGTAAACAATGTTTTATTATAAGAGCTGTTTGGCCATGAATAAAATTGAAATATTTAAATGTGTTCTACTTTTCGAAAATCTCTAGTTTTGCTCTTTGTTGAAAATTTAGCTCATCCATGTCCTCGTCTATAATTTTAACTATGGTTTTCCAGTTGGTCCGGTCGTGATTGGGCCGTCCTGGCCCGACCCCAAAAAAAACAGAACGAAAAAATGGTAACGGGGTTCGATCTCAGAATGGGACTAAGGCTCGTCCCGCCCCGTTCCAACCTGATCCCTTACAAAAATAATTGTTGTAACAACGGCCAAATTTCGATTTTGGCCATTGTGCAATGGTTATAACTGTCATTTTTTGCCCCCCCCCACCCACCCACCCACCCCATAAACTCTTTACCCCCTTAATATTTATTTTTAACCCCTAAGTTAGTATATTTACACTTTAACCCTATTTTTCAACTATAAATACCTCATTTTACTCTTCGTTTTTCTCACAAATCTTTCTACCATCTCTTAATTTATCTCTCTACAAGTCTACATTATCTACTAAAAATTATATTTTATTTGCTTATTTGTATCAAAGTTCAAAAATTTAGAGTGAAGTTGGCAACTAGCTTGAAGATCATCCATCGAGCAAAGTTTCAATTTTCAACCTCGATTACACGTCGACGTTACATCGGCGTTTGGTACCTTCATTCCTTCTTTAAATTATTATTATTACTTAATTTTAATTATCGTACTTAATTGTATTTACTTTAATTATTTATTTGCATAATTATAATTAAACGACTTGGATGTTTGATTTCTGGTAGAGGTACTAGGGTAACAATGGTAAAGGTGCATCTTCTAGTAATCTTATTCCTAGTCATGATGATTTCACTCATATAGATGAAACTGATTTTTTAATGATATTAATATATCATTAGATCATGAGGTATATTCTGCAACTGAACCAGATTTTAATTTTGAAAATGAATTAGATGATAATATAGATAACACACCCATTAGTGCACACTCACCTCAGGCTCAGATTGAGTCTCAACCTGAAACTGAAACTGGAATGCCTCATATTCCCCCTATTATGAGTCGAGGCCCCAAACAACGAAAATTAAAATCACATGCATGAGATTTTTTTGATAGGGACAATGAGAATCAACTAGCTAGAATGTAAAATTTGTCAAGAAGTTTATAAATTTAAAATCGAAAAAGGTCATGGTGGATGGGAGGTTTATTTAGACATGTACAAAGCATGCACAAAATTAGGTATAACAAATATCTGGCTGAAAATCGGGTATGTTAATGCCTTCTGAGTCGGGACAAGGTTCACATAGTGTCCCCTACCAAGTACAAGGTCGAATTAACCCGATGACGGGGGATTATAGGTCCTAAATATGATAAACACAAATATAGGAAAAATATAGCAAAATTAGTTGCAGTGGAGGGTTTGCCTCCTTCCTCTCCTGGTTTTATTCATTACGTTATAGAAACGTATAATCATTTTTTAACGGTTTTCCTGTATCAACTGTTAGAAGAGACGTTTTTAAATTTGCACATGAATATCAACAATTTTTACGTTATGCATTATATCATTTTAATGGCAGAGTAGCTATCACTTCTGATATATGCCGTAGTACTAACGGTAATGATTATTTAACTGTAACATGTCATTGGATAGATCAGAGTTGGTCTATGCAAAAACATATTTTAGCATATAAACATATTGATGATAGACACACTGGATTATTTATTGCAAGAAATATTCATGAAATTTGTGAATATTATAGAATTAGTGATAAATTTATTATTGTTACATTAGATAATGCTACTTCTAATGATTACGCTATAAGACTTTTAAAAGTTTGATTAACTCCATCTTTTTCTGATCATTTTCATATAAGATGTGCGTGTCATATTTATAACTTAGTTGTAAATGATGACCTAAAACTTTTTAACAACATTCTTGATAAAGTACAATTTGCTATAAACTTTATTTATAAAGGTAATAAAATACAAAGACGCAAAGAGTATTAAAATAAATTGTCATGATTGTGGATTACCTTATAGAAAAATTCCATAAGATGTTTCGACTAGGTGAAATTCTTTATATGAACAACTACTTGTTGTTCACGAGTATAAAAGACCTATAACTTTAGTATTTAACGCTCATAATCAAAGTCCAACGGATATGCTGGTGGATGATGATTGGGGAAAAAATTTAAAACTTGTTGCATTTTTAGAGAATTTTTTCTAGCTACTAAAGAATTTTCTGGAATTTATTATCCTACTATTTCAACTATGTTATTTTATATAGCTCTAATATTTTTGTTACTTAATGAATATATGAAAAAATGAGTTTACGCTACAGCTATTAAATAAATGTTTATAAAATTTAATTTTTTTCCTATTCCCTATATTTTATTGGTGCTGTATTAAATCCGACTATTAAAATAGACGATTGTAAAACACTTGCTGAAACGATTTATGAAAGCTTAGAAAAATTTCTAATAGACCCAACTGAAGAAGAAGAACCAACTAAAGAAGAAGTTATGTCTAACATACACAATGAATGCAATAATATATATATGTATTACCAATAAGAAAGTGCAAATAATCAACCTGTTTCGGTACTATCTTCTTCTACTTCACTGCAACCTAATAAAAGACATATGATTTCTGCTGCTAGTGTTCAAAGCCTTAGAAATAGAATGTTTAGTGGTTCAACTTCTTCACAAGTTAGCGAAATTGATGTTGATGTTTTGCAGGGTGTTGTACCGTACGAATCAATTTTCAATGAAGATGGACGTGAAGACTTGTTTGAGATACTGGAGGGAGAATGAGAAGATATTTCCAACTCTATCAAAGATGGCCCGAGATGTGTTGAACATTCAAGCGTCATCAACAACGTCAGAAAGCGCTTTTTCTGCTGAAAGATTTCAAATAGGAGAGCACAAACACTCACTGACAGGAGACAACTTGGAGATTACAGTTTTATTAAGAGATTGGATTAGAGCGAAGCGTAGAAGGTGCGGTCAATCGGAGATCACCGAAGAAGACAAACTACAACTACAACGAAATCTTGTCCGAGGGAACAAGAAGCGACGTCGAACAATTTGATCAACAACTTCCAATTAACCGAAGATCCTCAAGACATTGTGAAGAAATTAGAAAAAATATGGTTAACTATGTAATTTTTTTAATGTCAATTTTACTATGTGATTTACAACTTTAGAACAACGAAACAAAGTTACAATTTTGAAATTGTATTACAAAAAAATAATGTTTCTATTAAATAATATAAGAGACACAAAAATAGTATTGAGATATTTTTATTACACTATCTTGTTCAATTATTTAAGTGTTTAATATATATATATATATTTAAAATTAAGTGTAAAAAAACCCTCAAATCCCGCAACCCGACCCGTCACGTCGCGCCAAATTCCGGCCCCTCTTCCGGCAGAATGTGGAACGGGACGAGACCTCTTCCTTTTCCGCCTATCCCCATCCGCCAACCTCGCCGAATCCCGATCTCGATCCCGACCCACCCGACCAACCCCGTTGCCACCCCTAATTTTAACTTGAAATTATCCTTATTTACGAGAAAATACATGATTACCCCGCTCTTCAACTATAGCACTTTTTCAAAAAGAGACTTCAACTTTCAAAATGTCGTAGTACCCCATTAAATAATTTTAAAATAATATAAATACAACCTTTCTTGTTCAATCTCAATTATAAAAAGGAGAGTAAAATCACACACCAATCATTATTCGCCACGTGTCCAGCATTTTAAATTTATGTTTTTATTTATGTTTTTCCTACTTTTTTTCTTTTTTTCTCTCTCCTCCTATATTCTTTTGCATTTTGCTCCTAACGTTAGCCCTTCTGCTCCTCGTTATCCCCTCTGCTACTCACCTCCGACCAACCTCCAATGAAGCAATTACCATTTCATTATATTTCATCTCTTAATAAGCTCTAATCTTTTTATTACTAATTGATTTATCTTTTGTTTAGAGGAGATAAAGTGGATTGAAACGGTTTATTTCTCCTTGTAGTGCCCCACCCCTGTCGCCATAGCCACCGCCAAATCACAGTCAAATAACCACCAGAAATCAAAACTACAACAGTCGGAATGGGTCGAAACCCCATAAAAATAGAGCTTTGTAGTACTCAACCAAAAAATGAATCATAATAACTCCATAATAAAATCAAAAGAAAAAAGTAATGATTCATCGGGACTAGGCTGAAGGAGAAAGGCCTTAGAAAAAAAAAGGAGAGAAAGAAGATAAGGTAAAGAAAAAGCAAGAAGATAATGGAAAAAATGAAAGAGAATAGGGAGGATCGAAGAAGATGAGGGAAAAAAAGAATTGAAAGGAAATTAAAATAAATAAAGTAAAGAAAAGCATTGGTATTGAAATAAATACTGGAAAACAAATGGAAAAAGTTATTTTTGCTTATCTCACGCTCCGTTGAAGAGTGAAGTATACTCTCCATGCCAAATAGGCTTATAAGAAGGTAATAAATTCACTTTGAAGTTTCAACAAGAATAAGGGGTACTAGGATCTTTCCACTATTAAAGTGTCTTTTTAAAAATAATGTCCAAAATACGAATAAGAATGACCCACAAAAATCCTATATTTACTATTTATAATATTCTAAAACGCGGAGCAAAATTCAGACAAAAATGTCCCTGACGGGTTGTTCTGCGTCGCATATGTCATCACATCTGGTTATATGCGACGCATTCTTCTTGTTTTCGGCCACATGCTTTGGAACGATATGCAATCCAAAAGAAGGAAGTATGCGACGCATATGGTCTCGCAGATCTTCTGTCACATAACGGTTGTTCCTGTTCTGATCTGCGGTCTCATCCGCGATGCATTTTCATCTTTTTTTCTTCATTTTGTTCCTTTTTTTCTTGTCTTTGGCATTTTTCTTTGATTTTCACTGCAAAGACATAAAATAACTAAGAAACGAAAAATAATATGCTAAAAACAATAAAAATTTCTCGTAGAAGATATCAAATGTGTCGAAATTTTACGGCACATCAATACCCATAATTTAAAGTTTTTACTTGTCCTCAAACAAGTAAAACAACACATACTACTACCACAAACACTTAGATATCACAAAGGAAAACTGTCTACAATTGTTTTGGCTAGTAACTATAGGTATGTATGTTCATTATGAATGACCTCCTTTTCTTTCTCATTTTCACAGAAGATGCATCACTCAAAAACCTGTCATGATTCACAATGAAGCTTCAATTAATGACATCGTGTTACTGGAAGTATCAATGTGCACACAAGTTTCGCTTTCGGTAGTAATTCATTCTCAACAATTTCCTCAACCGCTATGCCCTCGCAAAGACCAAAGAAATCCCCAACACACATATATACAAGACCAATCGAGTTAAGAGACTAAAAAAAAAAGAGAAAACACTTACACTTACAAAGAAGTTATAATATCCCATAAATCTGGGTTAGGTATGAATGAATTAACTGAGTGTTGACGTGTAATTTTAGTTATGTAAATCCCTTTAGGATGAATTCGGGTGATAGATGGTCGTCTTGAAGGCAAACCAAATAAGGGAATTCGTAAAAATTCTTAAATTCATCTAAGTCTGAGGTAATTTTCACTTATGCCCAGTTTTCTGGTAGTTACGTTGGGAACATGAGAAAATTTAAAACATGAAAGTTGTATATCTTTGAAATATTTTTCCATCTACATATCGTGGAGCTCAATCGAAGCTATGTGCTAGGAGTTATGTCTATTTTACCGAGCATCAGAGACCTTGTGTGTCGCGCGAGCATCGCGCTGAAAACATGTTTTCAGGATCTCACTGTATAAGGAACGTGTGATGGGTGCGCGATGCACAAGCATAGCACGACCTCCTTTGTGTGATGAATGTGCGACGCACGGCCATGGCATGGCCTGTTTGTTGGTTCCGAATTTTATAAGCTTAAAACCTCTTTATAACTTTTCCCCACTTCGTTTTAGATGAACTTTTGGAGGAAAATAACCCTAGAGACCTCTCTCAAACCCTAAGGTGAGTTCCTAATCCATTCATATCAATTATACACCAAATTTAATCTTGTTTGACACTAGTTCATCTTCCCAAACCCTACATTCTTGAAAATTCAAGGAAGGAGAAAAAGGGGTTTGTGGGATTTCGTCTAAAAAGTAAGACCTCTGATTTTTCTGATATCATTGAAGATTATTAGGCTATTATAAAATATACTACGGAATTAGGATCCACAAATGATTCTTATGAGGTTCAAGAACAAGTTCTAAGGCTTGGAAAAAGCCCTAATTTTTTAATTAGTGAGAAAACTCGTAGAATTGAATAAAATTATAATCTTTCTCATCTAAATCCATTATAGAGTGATTGTTGAACCTTGGATATTCCATTTGGTAGCATTGTAGCGGGATTAAAGATATGTCTCTTTTGAAAATTCTTTTTTACTATAAAGATTATTTGTATGTCTCCTTTTAAAATCCTTTTGACAATAAAGATAATTTGTATGTCTCTTTTTAAAATCTTTTTTTCGCCTATAAAGATTATTTATATGTCTCTTTTCGAACATACTTTTTCAACTTTTAAAAATAATTTATTTGGGAAGGTTTCATGTGCATGAGGGACAAGCCCTATATATATATATCTATATGTCCTTTAATATATTCAATATCATAGTAAAACATGCTAAGAATATATTCCACAAAATTAAACTTAAAAGCCCAATCTTTAGACCCTTTCAGGTATCTAAGGATAGTGTCAAAAATATCCAACAAAGTACTGAATTTATTCAGGCTACATAAGATCGGTTAAGTAGAATTGAAACGTCCAATAGTTCTAATACATAAACTATTATCCCAGATACATCACAATCAAGTCACAAAATAACAACCTTGACTTGTGTTTTTGATAATAGTGAAGCCTTAGAACAATTCCAAAATACAACACCCTTAGTTAATAAAATTAATTGGAAACAACCAACACAAGAACAACTACAAATAATTCCAGCTCCAGATCTAGGAATAGTAAAACCCTTAGCTCAATCTCGATTTAGTGTCTCTTCTATCTACGATTGGAACATAGATGGGATGACTGAATGCAATATCCTTAGCTTTCTCCAACAAATGACCATGGCCGCAAATGTCTATAAAATACAAAATGGTGCACAAGATAGGACCATAGCAGAACTGTTTATCGCAGGATTCTCTGATCAATTAAAAGGATGGTGGGATAACTATCTCACTAACCAACAATAAGAAGACATCTTAAGTGTCATAAAAACTGATGAAAAAGGAATACCAATCTTAGATGATGAAGGAGAACCCTTATAAGATGCAGTGTCAACTTTGATACTGACAATCTCATTAAACTTCATAGGAGATTCTTCTCATCTAATAATAAAAATGTCGAATTACTTTCAAATATAAAATGTAAAAAATTAAGTGATTTTCAATGGTAGAAGAACACGTTCTTAACCAGAGTAATGCTTAGAGAAGATTTCAATCAACCATTTTGGAAAGAAAAATTCTTAGCAGGATTACCTACCATTTTAGGAGAAAAGGTTAGGAATAAAATTAGAGAAATATGTGGAAAACAAATAATACCCTATAATGAATTCACATACGGACAATTAGTCAGTATAACCCAACAAGAAGGATATAAATATGCCAAGATCTAAAATTGCAAAAACACCTAAAATGGTTCTTTTTGTCAACAATTGATATAAATTCCAAAAATCAACCTTCTCTACGTTGTATAGGAAACTGTAGTAAAACTTATAAAAAATCATATAAAACACAAAAAGGATATAAGAAGAAAAACTTCAAAACTAGTGAAGAATATTATAAAAATCCTCATTACAAAAATTTCAGAAATAAAAGAAATCATAAAAAGTATGAATCTAGGTACAAAGATATTACATGTTACAAATGTAATAAACATACTTCGAAATACTGTAAAATAAATAAAAAATTGTAAGAACTAAAACTAGATGAAGAGATAGTTCAAAAAATCTCTAATCTTTTAATAGATTCTTCTGTTTCAAACATCGAAACATAACCTGAAAGGTTCTCTTCTGTATCTTCAGAAGATAATGAACCTCTTCAAGTAGATGAATTGGTCACAACTATTTCATCTGAAAATTCTGGAAAAGAGAAAGGAAAACGTATATGTGTGTTAACCAAAGATCAGGAATTCATGCTGGACATGGTAAAACACATAGATACGGAACACCAAAAAAGTATTTAAATAAACTCCTAAAATCTTTTACGGAAGAAAAGAAAGAAATCAAAAATACTATTTTATCAAACACCTCTAAAAATACATATGACTTAACAAACATCTTAGGAAAAGGGAAAAAGATAAAAGAAAGCAAAGAAATACCAACTCAAGAACTACAAAAAGAAATTAAAGAAGTAAAAACAGAAATAAAAGAATTAAAAGAAAAATAAATACAAGATTCTGATTTAATAAAAATAATCATTTCAAAAACTATATAGGAAAACTCTGATTTTGAAGATTCCAATTCTGAATTGATTCAGAAAATCATATAGAACCGGAAGAAGATATTGAAAACCAAATAAGAAGTCTAGAAGAAATCCCAGAATACTTTCTTAGGGTCTTAAGACAAATCACATCTAAAAAATACCTAATAAAACTAACTCTTAAATTCTCATAAAAAATAAATATAAAACAGTTGCCCTTTTTTATATGGGAGCGGATTTAAATTGCATAAAAATAGGTATAGTACCAAAACAATTCCAGAAAGAAACCCATGAAAAATTAGTGGCAACTACTAATTCTAAATTAGAAATTAAATCCAAGACCAGTGCGTCAATAATAAATGACGGAGTTTCTATAACAACATCATTTGTCTTAGTAAAAGACATACATAATTCAGTCATTTTAGGAACACCTTTTATGAATATTATCACCCCGTATAAGGTAGATGATGATTTCATATCTTTTAAATTCAATAACAAGAAATTAAAATTCTATTTTATAACAAAACCAAAAATAAGAGACCTCAATCTAATAAAAACATCTTCAATCCACGAAGATAGTATAAATTAGGGCTGGCCAGTGGGCCGGGATGGCCCGACCCTGACCCGACCCAGTCCCGAGCCCGCCCCGGTCCCGCCACGACCCCGCCAAAAATAAATAAATAAATAACGGGGGCGGGGCTCGAACTCGGGACGGGATGATGTCACGTCCCGCGAGACTCGAGCCCGCCCCAGGCCCGCTTGACCCGACCCCGCCCCGACCCCGTCCCGAGCCCGACCCCGAGCCCGCCCTTTTCCCTCCTTTGCAAAAATGGCCGTTGCACCAACGACCATTTTAGATTATGGCCGCTGGCCAACGGCCATTTTAGGTCCCCCTCCCCCAACCCCCCTACCCCTTAATATTTATTTTTAACCCATAAGTTATTATATTTACACTTTAACCCAATTTTCAACTATAAATAACTCATTTTCTCTTCATCTTTCTCACAAATCGTCCTACAATCTCTCTAATTTCTCAATATATCTCTCTACAAGTCTACATTGTTTGCTAAATATTCAATTTTATTTATTCATTTGGGAATTGGGAGTGAAGTTGGCAACTAGCTTGAGGATCTTCCATCGAGCAAAGTTTCAATTTTCAACCTCTCGATTACACGTCGACGTTACGTCGGCGTTTGGTACATTCGTTCCTTCATTAAATTATTATTGTCTGTTTATTTTATTTAGCGCACTTAATTTTATTATCTTTAATTATTTATTATCATAATTAAAATGGAAGGATTAAAAGGTATGTTTAAGGGTAAGGGTAATGGTGCTTCTTCTAGTAGGGGCAACCAGGGCAAGGGTACTTCTTCTAGTCATCTTAATCCTACACAGGATGATTTTGTTGATACTCAACATTTTCCTACAATACCATTAGATTTAGACCAGGAGCTATTTTCTGGAACTCAAGAAGACTTTAATTTAGACGATGATCTAGATGATATACCCACTAATGTTGATGACAACACACCCACTATTGCACCTTCAACTGAAATACCTCCTATTCCCCCTAGTATGAGACGAGGTCCAGCAAAATGACCATTAAAATCAGATGCATGGACATTTTTTGATAGGAACGTAGAGAATCAAGTAGCCATGTGTAAAATTTGTAAAAATGTTTTAAAATTTAAAACTGGAAAAGGTCACGGTGGGATGGGGGGTTTAATTAGACACGTAGTAAGTGCTCATCCAGCTAGGTATGCCCAATACCAGGCTTCAAAACCGGGTGCGCAAACGCCCGCTCCATCGGGATAAAGTTCACATACTGGTACTGTCCCGGACCAAGTACATGGTCAAATTAACCCTATGACGGGGGGAATTGTAGGCTCTAAATACAATAAACATAGAGATAGGGAAGCAATATCAAAATTAGTTGCTGTGGAGGGTTTGCCTTTTTCATTTCCTTCATCTCCCGATTTTATTCATTACATTAGAGATATATATAATCCTGCTTTTAACGGTTTTCCTAGATCAACTGTTAAGAGAGATGTATTTAAATTCGCGCATGAATATCAACAATATTTACGTTTTTCATTATATCATTTTAATGGCAAAGTATCTATCACGTCTGATATAGGTCGTAGTACTAACGACCATGATTATTTACCTGTAACTTGTCATTGGATAGATTATAAATGGTCTATGCAAAAACGTATTTTAGCGTATAGATATATAGATGATAGGCACACTGGTACTTTTATTGAAGAAAATATTTATCAAGTGTGCGATTATTACGGAATTACCGATAAAATTATGACTATTACATTAGATAACGCTTCTAATAACAATTACGCAATTACAATTTTTAAAAATAGTTTAACTCCATCTTTTCCAGACCATTTTCATATAAAATGCGTGTGCCATAAATATAACTTAATTGTAAAGGATGGTCTATCACTTTTTGAAGACATTCTTAATAAAATACAATTTGCTATAAACTTTATTTTTAAAAGTAATAAAGTACAACGTAGAAAAGAATATAAAAAAATTTATCATGATTGTGGACTACCTTATAGAAAAATTCCACAAGAAGTATCCACTAGGTGGAATTCTTTATACGAGCAACTACTTGTTGCTTATGACTATAAATTACCTATAACTTTATTTTTTAACTCTCATAATAAAAAGCCAGCCGATATGATTTTAGATAGTGATTGGGAAAAAAATTTCCGAACTTATTGTATTTTTAGAGAAATATTTTCAAGCAACAAAAGAATTTTCCGGTATATATTATCCTACTATTTCAACTATGTTATTTTATATAACTCTAATATTTTTATTACTTAGTGAATATATGAAAAAACCAGCTTATAAGGCAGCTATTAAAAAAATGTTTATCAAAATAAAAAAATATTTTATTCCTATTCCCTCTATTTATATTATTGGTTCTGTATTAAATCCTACTATTAAAATAGACGGTACCAAATCACTAATTGAAACTATTTACGATTGTATAGAAGTACTACCACCTCCAAGTCCCAAAAATCTAAATCACCCACCACCTATTGAACAAACTAAAGAAGAAGTGTTGTCTAGAGTAGAACACCAATGCAAAAATATATATAGATTTTATCAACAAGAAAATGCTAGTAACTTACCAGCTTCCATATCATCTTCTTCATCTTCAACACAACCTCACAAAAGACATGTTGTTTCTGCGGCTAGTATTGAAAGCCTCAGAAATAGAATGTGCGGTCGTACCTCTACTACTAACCAAATTAGCGAGTTGGATATTTTTGTTTTGCAGGGTTCTGTACCGTATCAAGAAGTTATCAATGAAGATGAATATGAAGACTTGCTGAAATACTGGAGGGGGAATGAGAAGACCTTTCCGACACTTTCATTGATGGCTCGAGATGTTTTGAACATTCAAGCGTCGTCAACTACGTCTGAAAGCGCTTTTTCTGCAGGCAGATATCAAATAGGAGACCACAGACACTCATTAGCCAGAGACAGCTTGGAAATTGCAGTATTATTCAGAGATTGGATATGAGCGGAGCGGAGAAGGTGTGGTCAACCGGAGATCAACGAAGAAGATGATGAAAACTACAACGAAATCTTAACCAAAGGTAGTGGAAGCGACGTGGATCAATTTGACCAACAAATACCAATTCCAACCGAAGAACCACATGAAATCATCAAGCAATTAGAACAGGTTTTTTTGAGAATGTAATTTTTTTAATTGTAATTTTATTATGTAATTTGCAACTTTGCAACTTTTGGACAACACCACAAAGTTGCAATTTAGATTTTAGACAATTGTATTTGTATTACAAAAAAATTATATGTCTATTAAATAATATAAGAGGCACAAAAACAGCATTGGGATATTTTTATTACACTATCTTATTTTGTTTATTGAGTTTTTTTATACATATGTTATTTAAAAAAAAAAAGGAAAACCCGCCGTATCCCACCCCGAGCTCGACCCCGACCCGAGCCCGCCCCGACCCGATACCGACGGGATCGGGACGGGACTTGCTCCAGTCCCGCCAGACCCGACCCCGCTAGAGCCCGCCGACCCCGTCTCCCGTCCCGCCCCGACCCCGACCCCGCCAGACCCGAGCCGGGCCCACTGGCCACTCTTAGTATAAATGCAAAAATACAAGAAAAATCATATCATCTACAAGAACTGAGAAATGATTTTTCTTTTAAAAGATTAAATACACAAGTAGAAATACATGAAGTGAAAGAAAAAATATTTGAACTTCAAAATTCTTTTGAAAAAGAAATATGTTATGATATTCCAAACTCTTTTTGGAGTAGAAAGCAACATATAGTAGATCTGCCTTATGAAAAGAATTTTGAAGAAAAACAAATTCCAACAAAAGCTAGGCCAATCCAAATGAATAGTGATCTTGAACAACATTTCAGAAAAGAAATTCAAGATCTAGAAAATAAGAAACTAAATTCAAATCTAAGTCTCCTATGATTTGTGTTTTTAGGGATGTTTTGAAACAAAAGTCAGGGGAGAAAGAATATATAGTCCAGTATACTTCTGCCCATTAACTTGATACATTTTTAGCATTATTTTATGCATACAAAAATTCCAAAATGATTTATCAGATCAAAATCTTTTTGAAACCTTGCATTAAAACAATTTTTCTGGCAATTGATTCTTAGCATTTTTTACTTTGATATTGAGTATATTAAAGGACAAACAAATTATATTTCTAATTTCTTAACCCGTGAATTTCTCCAAAATAGGAGAAAAAACCTCCAAATTTTTTATACTGATCATGACACAGAAATGTCCTATCATTGTCCCATGCTCAACTGCTTGTGCTATAAGGACAAGATATCACAGAAGGACATGCGAGAATCTGGACAATACTGTAACCATGCAATGTGTGGAGCCTTACTCCAAAAAAGGAAGGAAGAAATCACTTCACACGTAAATAATTCATCAATTGTTGTACCTCGACAACAAACAAATCTCATTGCCTCCAAGCAACCCACAAACTCCACAAACCTATCCAAGGAAGAAAAAGACAAATTCTCTGCCAAAACTCATGCCAAAAAACCCATGACATGGTATGATGCAGTCATGAAAATAAAATATCGCACAATCTGTGCCTAAAACACCAGAAGATCTCGCACAGGAAACGACTGCTGAAAACCTTCTGCAACTCCTTGTCAAATCCCCGGAACTACAGAAGGCATTAATGCAACTACATATTCCCAAACAGGAAATTATTCAGAACTCAGGAGAGGTTAAACCCTCTCAAAGTTTTAGTAAATTAAAGAAAGGAAAATCTTCAAAAACCCTTTCTCAAAAACATTTTTCAAATTCCCAACTTGTGGTGCCACAAGTTTCCAAAAAACTCATTGTTGAATTTTTTATAAAACCTTTCTTTCAAAATATTGTGAGTATTGAAAAATGATTTTTTGATAAAGACCCTTTTAGCAATTCAAAAATATTTTGGACAAGGATGATTTTACAAATCATGAATATTTTTAAAACCCCATATTTTTATTAGGCTATCCTAGAAATAACAAGATCAGCCACAATAAAAACAATTTCTATAAAAATAACAAAGATCATTCATACTCTGTTTGAAAAATACTTAAAGTAATTGCTCTAAGTGATTGGAAAAATGATCTGTCTCAACTCCTTAATTTTTCTGATACCTATAAAAATACCCCATTTTTTATATTTCATTTAATTACTGGAATTACCAACAAGTTTGGTTCAATTCCTTTTTATTCAAAATACCAAATGAAGCCATATCTGACTCTTTTATTTTGATACCTCATGTATTCCATCTCAATTCCCAACATGTGGAATTCATGGTGGGAACAATTTGGATCCACCTTAGATATATTAAAACCCCAAATCATTCAACCTTTTAACCTCTTTAAATCCCTTTATAAACCTACTGATGAGGAAAAAAGATTCGTGCCCCTACACCTATTTCACACCAGATTCCATATGTCATGTGTATTCACATGGTTCGTGGATTATTCTGACAGTAAAATTCCAACAGTCCGAAGAAGGTTCAAAATAAGATGGTGGGACAGCTATAAAATACTAGCAAGTTTAACCCCATCAAAAGTCTAGGAATGATTAAATACCCGGAAATCCAGTCATGAACATGTACCACTACAAACACTGGAGCACACCCAGTTTCTTACCCAGAAATCCCAGATAGCCTCAATGCTTGCAGCGGTCAAAAATTCAGAAGAAATGCATGCAATAATTCTGACTTGGAAGATGATGCATCTTTTGGCAATAGTGGATTATGAAAATATTGCAAAAAAAGGACAAAATACCAGCAATAAAATTCAGACAAAATACCGATATTAGAAAATGCCACAAAAGATACTTTCAGAAAGGAAACAGTAAAAGTGAAAAATTCCATCAATAATTCAAGAAAATGCCAAACGACAACTTGCACGTGGATGATGTCATGGATAACGTAATTCTCCACTTGGATAATGTCATGAATGATGTAATTCTTTTTTGTATTTACGAAAATACCATGTAAGATTCTTATAATAGGAGACATCTCTTCTTCATTTAGGACAAGCTTTTTAGATAAAAGTTTCAGAAAGTTTAGAAAGAGAAAGTCTCTCTAAACTAAATTCCCTTTAGAAATTCTAGATAGAGAAAATTCCCCTCATCCGAAATTTCCAAAGCCATTGTAAATTTTCAAGGTCTCCTTGAAAATATTCAACTCTAAATCTTTATAAGTTTAAATACTTTTAATATACATGATTATAGATGATAATATCATCTAGTCTTTTTAAATTCTTGCATTATCTTTAAATTGTTGGTCGGTTCTAACGCCTTAAATTTTTGCAGATCCTTTGAATTATGAAATCCCTCTTGGGAACCTTAATTTGTAAGTTAATCTTACTTTACTTTCTGCATACCCCCTTTATCTTTTAACTTTTCAATCCCTTATATATCAATTCATTCATTGTCTATTATCCCCTTTAGATCCTCGGGCGTAGTTTGGTATCAATCCATTATATATCAATTCCTTCCTTGTCTATTATCCCTTTAGATCCTCGGGCGTAGTTTGGTATATATATATATATATATATATATATATATATATATATATATATATTCATGATTTATCCTATCAAGAGATTGTTGAAAGTGATTTATAAAGCTTTGGACTTTAAACATGATTTACCCCTATAAGGGACATTTTAAACTTGATTTCAAAAGCTTGGATATTTCATGTGTTGTCCTATGAACGGACTTTGTTGAAGTTGAAACTTATTTAATGACTTGAACATGATTTCTCAACATATTAATAACTCGAACATGATTTCTCAACCTAATAATGACTTGATGTACCCCTATTAACGGGATGATAAACATAATCCATAGTGAGTGATTCAGCTTCTATGATATGATTGTGATTCGACTAACTTGCCATGATTTCTATTGTTTGTGTTCAGCCTAGCTACTCGGGAGGAGGGTATTCACTATGGATCCTAGTGTAGTTTACCTAATTATTCGGGAGAAAGGATAGCCATCGAGGGTCAATAGCCCCGGTATGGTTTGCCTAGCTATTTAGGAGGAAGGATAGCTATCGAGGGACTATAGCCTAGTGGGGTTTGCCTAGTTATTCTGGAGAAAGAATAGTCATCGAGGGTTCATGACCCCGATGTGGTTTTGACTAGCTATTCGGGAGGAAGGATGGCCATCGAGGGTGACAACCCCGATATAGTGCTTTTATGCGGTTTTAGGGAACATTAATGGCCATCCCGTCATTTCATTGATTTGGGTTGTATTGGCATAATTGTGGTTGTTCGTGGGTGACTTGATGTTGATCTTAAGTTCATAAATGGAAGACTTAATCTTGATAAATGGCATAATGGATTGAAAGTGATTTAATTCTCTCTAGGTTTCTCTAAATTTGGTGAACTGTTTTATCTCTGGATTCGAATTACTTTACTTACATTATTTTATTGCTTAATATTATATTATTTTACATTATTTATTATCCCGGATACACTCACTGAGTACCCAGTACTCATGCATACCGTTGTTTTTATGGTGTGTCAGGTAACGTAGAAGAGCAGGTTCGTGATACACCTACGACTTAAGCGAACTTGCTTCTTTCAAGACTATTCGTTGAGTCCACATGATTGTTCGTGTGACACCATTCTATCTTTATTTTATTAGTATTAGTTTTCAGGCTGCATCCTGAAGTTAGACCATTTCCTTTTTATCATCTTAGAGGCTCCATAGATAGAAGTTGTTTTATGGGTATTTGGTTGAGGTCGTTATTCGACTCTCATGGACGTTGCTACATTTTAATAACTTATTTATTACAGACTTTCGCTGATTTTATTTCATAAACTGTGACCATGAGATTTACTTAGTTATTTATAATTTAATTGAAATAATTACTTAAAGACTAAGTAGGGACTTGATAATATTAATTAATAAGGTGCTTCCGATGTTGTTCATAGCATCAAATGCCTCTTACATTCAGGGTCAGGTTTGGGGCATGAAAGAAGTTCATACACCATAAATGATAATGTCATATGCTTGCCCTTATTTTCAATGCCCTCAACTTCGGATGGTTCAGTGATGATCATATTAGGACTTTTTCAAGAGGTTGTAATGTAGGCTTAGGGAATGGTAGGGTAAGTATTTGGGATACAAGTGACTACGCCCTCCTTGAACACTACACAACCTTTTTCATTACAAATTTTGTCCATTTTCGTCTTCATTTCAATACATCACTCCTTCTTTTGCATTCTAGCTCCCCCAATTATTCCAACTTCTTTTTGTGCAACCATTTTTATTTTCTAATGTTTTCGTTCTTTTCCAGTTCCTTTTTCACAAAGCTACATTTTTTAATTTATTTAAATTTTTTTATAACCAGAATGCAAATCTTCACCACTTCTCGAATAACACCAACGCCCCCAACATAGGCTTTTAGCCTCAATTTCACATTTTTATTGTTCACGGAGGGAAGGGTTCAAAAGAGAGATTTTGTCAAAACGGGTAAAGGTTTGCAATGTGGCAATCAAGGAAAGGTCTATAGGCTCAAAAGGACTAGTGGTATTATTTATGCAATGGAAGACTAGAAAGGCTAAAGAGTTTTTTTCAAAAATAACAATGACGACCTAAGATCATCTCACAAACAAACTATCCTTAGAAACACAGCATGACTAATCGGGCAAGTACATCACATGAACATTATACTAACAACTCACATACAATGGCATACATATTGATAATCTCGTTTTTGAATTTTATTTAACTTCCGAAGCGAGTACGCAGTACACCAATATCCCAATACTCATAATGTCATAAAGAGAATCATGCATGTCAATTCACTAACACATTTTTAGTACACAAAATTTTGGAGGGGTATCCATTTTCAATTTCAAAACATCATACATACCATAATACGAAGGATATGAGCTCCATGAGACGCACTAGTCTGTATGGGCCACGGGAGCCTCAAAACTGGGAGTAGTAAGGGTGGTGGTCAGGTCTGCAAATGGTGAAGTAGGCTCATGAACCGCAACCTCTGCCGTTACCGGAGTGATTGAAAGAGCTGAAATACATGTTCCACTACCTTGTTAAACTAGGTCAGCTGGAGCAACTATGCTCTCATGTGTAATTGAATCAACTGGAGCATATGTGCTCTCATATGGGGAAGGCAAAACCTGCTCATGAATAGTAATGCTCTAGGCGCTTGATCCGACACCCCTCTGCCTATCAACATACTTTTCAATGGACATATCGGTAACAAGCCAGATATGTACATGCTCAGACAGCTCTACAAACACTCTCTCACTCGTAACCTCATCAGCAACTGCTTTCTCTTTATCATTATTAACAACGTCCTCACGCTATTCCTCGATCTCAAAATCCTTATCTTGCTTCTTGGACCCCGAGCCGATAGATTCCCTATTATATTCGACTAACTGGATCACATTCCCCGTATGATGTAGTGGTGCATCAAATATGCTCAAATCAGGCTGGATCAACTGAACATTTGCCTACACTTTGGCTAACTCAGCCCAGAGGTCTGCAATTTCCTTATATTTGCTCTTCTCCTCAAGATGGGCAACCCGTGCTTCAATCTTTGTAATAGATAAACGGATGGGAAAATAACATTTTCAATTTCCTTTGGGATGTCTGTCACCAACTTGCTAAGCGTCTGATTGTTAAGAGTAATGACATTTACCTTTTAGAGCAACCTCTCATGAGTAAGGGTCTGATCTGGCCTAGAAGTAGGAGATGATGCAACATATGTGGATGTGGTCACTGAAAGTGTTGGAGTAGGAGTGGGAACAACCGTCACATCAGTAGTTTGAGACACAAACTCAGGCTCATCATTAGACAACGTAGTAGATGTGGGCTCTTTCTTTCTCTTCTTTGCGACCGGGTTTATCTCATCTTTGCTTTTAAGAATATCAATTTCATGTTCCGCGCTTAGTTTGGTGTCAACTTTGGCAATTGTATGTACCTTCACTATGACACATGATCATGTGATAAAATAAGGGAACGACAATGAAGTTTGGGCTTGGTCGGCTAGTTGCCCCATTTCATACGCAATGATCTCCCCGACATTGATGTCATACCCAGACATAATACAAGCCAAAAATGGCATTTTCAATGGAAATGTCTTGGTTATTCTTTGTTGGTGTCAATCGGAAAGTGATGAAGTCTAGCCAATATTTGGCCGCAATGGTGAGGTTGTTTGTCTTAATTTTGAACCTGGGGTTGAGCCATTGTGGTGAGGCCTGAATTGAGATAACGGAAGTAACCCATAGTAATTCATTCTCTTTGTTAAACAACCTCTTGTGGTATTTCGTGGCCGTAGGTGCATCACCGTTAAAGTAGTACTTGTTGATGTTATGGCACTGCAATCGACCTTGACCCCCTAACTTGAACATTGTCGAGGCAAGGACGATTCTTTTTCGGCCCCGTCCACTTTAACTTCTTCAAGGCCGCAACATAAGAAGCATATAATTCATGAACTAAATTCTGATTGTACGACCTTGGTGGTGTGGTGAATATGTCCCACATATGTATGTCGATCAACTCCAATACTCTGGGAAAATTCTCCTTCAGCCCATTCACTCTAAATTGTTTTTCTTCATTAAAGTTGTGATTCTCTTTGCTCTCCAAGAAGAATTCTTTCATCCTTGGGACCCCATTAAACCATAAGGAATCCTCCCCATTCTTTCTCCAAAGCTCAGCCAATTTGGTTTCCTCTTCCATAGACTGCCTTTGTGCCACATATATCCTCAGATCAGATGAGGGCTTTTCTTCATCCCCTTGTGTATCTCTTACTCGGGACGATTCTGCACTCTTCTTGTTACCTTTTTTTCTAGCAATCCGAGGAGGCTATACCATCAGGTTGCACACTAGAATTTGCAGCAGCACTATGCATTCCATGTTGATTAATATGGGACTATAACTGAGTAGCATCACCAAGTCCCAGCACAATGAATTACTCGAGGCAGCCATGCCGTTTTGAATAGTTTACAACAAACTTTGAGCGGGAGACAAAGGGACGCTCCCACAGGTTCCTGATCCCCTACATGAAGCCCCCACAGGGAAACAAGTCGTCAATAACATGAAAGTAACAAGTTTTTGTAATTTTATGTTTATCAAATGTAAAAATAAAGATTAAGAAAGGAAAGAAGAATAAATAATAAATAAAAAAATAAATGCAGGAAATCAGGGCATCTGCGTCGCATAACCAGCCGCATAAGGGCATATGTGACGCAGCCAACATCGTATATCATCTCAAATTTTGACTTTAGAACTGCCAAGATATGCGATAGGTTATGCGGTCGCAAAAGGTGTTATGCGATGCATAACTTAGCGCATATCAGGCTCAATTTCAACATCAAAATTGTTAAGGTATGCTAAGGGGTATGCGATCGCATAAGGTGATATGCGATGCAGAACCCCACACATATCAACTATTTCACAGCATACCAAACTTATCACAATTTAGGCTACTCAGACTTCACCCGACTCTTAATTCTTTGATTATCAAGATCATATTTTAACAGATAGCAATACATGAGTTGTAGGCTACTCAGACTTCACCCTAAGAACAATAATTGCTATAAGATATGCAAGCACACATTTGTCAGGCATAATGATGTTGGAATTTCATGATGAAAATCAAGGGTCAGAATGCCCTTCCAGTCAATTACAGAGACTCGATGAACCACTAACAGTTACAATCACTGCCAGAATAGTCATACAACACTTTCATGCACTAACAAGACGACTAAATCAAGCATTGAGCACTCACAAGTCTTGCCACAGTCAATGGGTTCAAAACTAATCACAAATTTTCATTCTAGCATTTTTGCAAACATCAAACCCACGCATATGCTTTACCCCATATCGATACAGTTATAGGTACTCAGACTTCTCGATTTGATATTTAAGAATGCCTTTAAGTACATATTCACACAAAACTTTACCCCCATAAAAAAGACATGAATCCTAGGACCATAATTTCATCATACAAGTAAGCATCAGCACCACAATCCCATCATACACGTTATATATTACAAATTAGGAATCGCCAACCATGGTTCTCATAGTGTGCTATAAACAAGCAAAGTAAAAAATATGGTTTGTTTGTGTTACATGTTGCTCGACGAGACTGGAATAAGGAGTGAGTACGACGAAGACAGTGAGATTCTAGTGTCGGTCGGCGTTGTGCCGGTGGTGGACAATAGTGGTGAGTGATTATGAGTAAGGGCGTAAGGGCAAAAGGTGCGGTGAGAGTAATCGATTGAGTTTCTTTTTGAAATTGGTAAGAAAATCGCTTTTATTTTACATACCCATGAAGTTTATCAGTCGCGGGTCGGGTAAAAAATGATTATCTGATTGCAGAAGTTAGTACGCGACACATATCATTTAGCAGAAATCCCATCTTTTAAGCATTTTTCTCCAGGTTTACTGGTTTAGTATGCGATGATGATTGCGCTCGCATATGATGTTATGGGCTCATATCATACCTACCTGAGGCAGTTGCCTCTCTTGCCTCCAATTTTCCACGTGGATCAAATTTTCTATGCTTCCTGTATTTCTACACACAAACAAACATTAAAAACAACAAAATAAAGTGATAAAGCTTGGGTTGCCTCCCAAGAAGCGCTCAATTTAATGTCGCGGCACAACGGTGTTACCATATCACATTGAGTCGGGTATGGGTCCTTCTTTGAGATGTCATTTTTCAATAAGTTCATCTCCACCAATTGCACCATAGTAGTGCTTCACACGTTGGCTATTTATCTTGAAGGTTCGAGTCCCATCTCTCACCTCCAATTCAATTGCACCGAAAGGTGAAACACTTACTACCTTAAACGATCCGGATCATTTGAACTTGAGTTTTCCCGAAAAGCGTTTCAACCTTTAATTGAATAATAACACAAAATCCATAACTTGAAACTCCCGCTTTAAAATCTTTTTGTCATGATAGTGCTTCATTCTTTCCTTGTAAGGTGTCGCACTCTCATATGCGTGGAATTGAAACTCATCCAACTCATTAAGTTGAGAAATCCAGAGCTTGGTTGACTAGCTCCAATCAAGGTTAAGTTTTTTCAATGCCCACATAGCTTTATGCTCCAATTCCATCGGCAAATGACAAACCTTACCAAAAACAACCGGTAAGGCAAAGTCCCAATATGAGTTTTGAATGTCGTCCGGTATGCCCAAAAAGCGTCGTCAAGCTTTCAAGACCAATCAGTACGGTTTGTATTAATCGTCTTTGCTAAGATGCTATTTATCTCCCGATTAGAGACCTCCACTTGGCCACTTGTCTGCAGATGATACGGAATGGTCACTTTATGCTTAACACCATACTTTTTCAATAGTCCCGCAAAGGAATTATTTCAAAAATAGGAACCACCATCACTAATAATTGCTTGCCCGCTGTGTGCCAAAACGTGTAAAGATGTTTTTCTTCAAGAATCCCATAACACTTCTAGCCTCGTTGTTGGGCAAAGCCACCGCTTTCACCCATTTGGAGACATAGTCGACAACCACCAAGATGTATTTCATGCCATATGAGCTTACAAAGGGGTCCATAAAATCAATCCCCCACATATCAAAAAGCTCTACTTCCATCACAAAGTTCAACGACATCTCATCTCTTTTTGCAATCGCTCATTGTCATTGACATTGATCACAAGACTTGGCCATCAAATTGGCATCATGATAAATAGTTGGCCAATAATAGCCACACTCAAACACTTTTGTCGTTGTTCGATTTCCAGCATGATGACCCCCGATTGGAGAATCATGGCAAGCCTTCAATATGGCCATAACTTCAGTTTCAGGAACACAACGCCAAATGACGTGGTTGGCGCAAGTTCGAAACAAGTACGGCTCATCCCAATAGTAGTGACGACAGTCCCTAAAAATGTCTTCTTTTGATATGCCTTTATTTCTCTGGGAATGAGTCCAGTAACTAAGAAGTTAGCAATGTCAGCATACCAAGGTGCAATTTCAAAAGATAGAGCCAATAAACGCTCACCCGGGAAGGCATCATCAATGTCAAGCTCTTCCTTAGGTCTCCTAGCTTCCTCGAGCCTAGAACGATGATCCGCCACTTGATTTTCTGAGCCCCTTCGATCCTTGACATCAAAGTCAAATTCTTGCAACAAGAGCACCTATATAATCAACCTCGACTTGGTATCTTTCTTAGCCATCAAGTATTTCAAAGCGGCATGATCGGTGTATACCACCACTTTCGACCCCAATAAATATGCTCAGAATTTCTCAAAGGCATACATAATGGCAAGCAATTCATGTTCCGTCACTATATAATTCATTCGGGTGCCATTGTGAGTCTTTATAGCATAGTAAATAGGGAGCATGATCTTGTTGTATCATTGGCCTAACACCGCACCGATGGCAAATTCACTAGTGTCGCACATGAGCTCAAAATGGAGTGACCAGTCGGGAGAGACAATGATAGGAGTTGACGCGAGCCTTTCCTTCAAATCTTCGAATGCCTTAAGGCGCTTCTCACCAAAAATGAATTTAGCCTCCTTTTCAAGAAGCTTACACATAGGATTTGCAATTTTAGAGAAGTCTTTGATGAATCGGCGGTAGAAACCGGCACGCCCTAAGAAGCTCCAAACTCCTTTGACGGACATAGGTGGAGGAAGCTTGGCAATAATCTCCACTTTTTCTTTATCAACTTCAACTCCCTTCTCAGAGATTTTATGGCTAAGGATGATCCCTTCATTTATCATAAAATGGCATTTCTCCTAATTTAACCCAAAATTTGTTTCTTTACATCGTTTGAGCACTTGACCAAGATGATTAAGACACTCATCAAAAAAGTCACCAACCATTGAGAAATCATCCATAAAGACCTCCAAAAAATTTTCCACCATTTCAGAGTAAATCGACATCATACATCATTAAAATGTAGAGAGCATTGCATAGCTCAAATAACATCCGGCTAAAAGTAAAAGTCCCATAAGAACAAGTAAAGGTTGTATTTTCTTGGTCTTCTAAGGCAATGTTAATTTTGTTGTAACTGGAGTAGCCATCCAAGAAGCAATAGTAAGCCTTTCCCGCTAGCCGATCAAGCATTTGATAAATAAAATGCATAGGGAAATGATCCTTGCAAGTAGCGGTGTTGAGTTTTCTATAATCCATGCATACTCTCCACCTGGTGACGGTTCTCATAGGAATGAGTTTGTTCTTATCATTGGGTACAACCGTCATACCGCCCTTCTTGGGGACACATTGAACTGGGTTCACCTATGGACTATCCGTAATAGGTAGACAACCCCGGCATCCAACCATTTTATAATCTCCTTCTTCACTACCTCTTGCATCGACAGATTTAATATTTGTTGGTGCTCCACACTCCGTGAACTATCTTCTTCAAGTTGGATCTTATGTTTGCAAATATCGGAAGGAATTCCCCGAATGTCCGCTATGGTCCACCCTATAGCTCTTAGATATTTTTTCAAGATGTTAAGAAATTTATTCACTTGGTTTTCACTCAATAAGGCGGAAACGATCACGAGCAAAATATTGTTCGGGCTAAGAAACTCGTACCTTAAGTGCATTGGAAGTTGCTTGAGTTCAAGTTTCGGCGGCTCAATGACCGATGGCTAAGCCGGATGAGTCACCATATTCTCTAAATCGAGAGAAAGTTTCTTTGGATGGTAGCCATAATACCCCAACCCTTCAAGTGAATTCACGGTCTCGATGTATCCTTCCTTATCTTCACCATCAAAATATACCAAGATGGCTGCTAATGCTTCCCCAAGACAATCTTCTTCCATTTTGAATTCCATGGCCTTTTCAACTACATCTACCACATCAATCACTGATATGCTCTCATAAGCACTTGACAATTTCATTCCTTTGCTTGCTTAAAAGGTCACCTCTTCGTCATTCACCTGGAATATTTCATTCTTCTTGGAATCCATAAGAGCTCTTCCGGTAGTAAGGAATGGTCTCCCAAATATAATAGAATTTTCCTTGTCAACTGCACACTCAAGTATGATAAAATCCACCAGGAGGAGGAACTCACCCACTCTAACAAGAACATTATCAACAATATCAACCAGTTTTTTCATCGTTCGATCGACCATTTGTAGTCTCATGCTAGTGGATCTAGGCATTCCCAATCCTGATTGCTTCTGCTAGCACCATTGTCACATAGAGCTCTTGCAAAATCATGTTGCCCAATTGTACATGAAATGGTAAAAGCACCGAATCTTTTTTATTTTGTACCGGTATGGTGGAAATAATGGAACTAACGCGATAAGTGACACTCACCGTATCATGCTTGATTTAATTTTTGTTAGTGATCAAATCTTTTAAATACTTAGCAAAACCCGACATTTCTTAAAAAAACATCAAGAAATGGGATATTCAACGATAATTGCTTAAATTGGTCATAAAATCATTAACACTTGGCATCCTCGGTCCTCTTCATCAAACTTTGAGGGAAGTGAGGTTAAGATTTGAAAAGTTGAGTAAGAGGCCTAAGTGCTCCCGTCACCTTGCCTTTACCGGTGTCATTGCTCACCTCTTGAGCTTTCACATTCTCCAGGACAATATCAACTTCAACAATATTTAGCACTTCAACTTGTGCCTCTTCAACAATCAATGTCACTTCCACTTGTGTCTCTCTTTTATTCTCAATCGAGCCTTGTTCTACCTCTTTCTTACTTTCATTCTGAAGTAGTTTCCCACTTTGTGTTGTGATAGCCATACAATGATATAAGAAGCCATCTCCAGTACCCTTTGGGTTCTGAATCGTATTGCTAGGGAGATGCTCTTTTTGTTGAGGATTTTGTTCTTGAGATAGGTCCCTCAGTTGAGATTCTAGCTTTTGAATAGATGCGGTATGAGAGCCTAATACCTCAATTAAATTTTTCATTGAAGAGTCGAAGTTTTTCATTGAAGAGTCAGATCTTGATTTGCCAATATTCTCTCAATCTTACTCTCCATCCTATAATTCCCTTGGTCATTAGATGGACTCTCTCGCCATTGTTGAGAATTAGATGATTGGTCCTTCGATGAAACATAAGGATTTGAACTTCAATTTCCGAAGTTATTGTTGTTGTTGTTGTAATTCCCTTGGTTCGAGCTACCATGGTCATTTCTCCCGTAATGGTTACTTTGAATTTGCGGTTGCGGTTTCCATTGATTTTGATAATTCAACCCTTGGTAGTTTTGCCTTTGATAACCGACTTGAGAATTGTTGACATAATTTGCATCTTCATGTTGCATCGGAGGACCCTCTTGATATGGGCCCTCTTGGGTTTGGTACATGATGCCAGGTAGCGGAGGTGCTTCTTCTACCACATTCACCTTCTTCATTTCATTCTCCATGACCTTCTTGGTAAGCAAGCTTATGTTGGTGGCAAGCTTGACAATTGTTTCATCTTTATCTTGGTTCTCATTCATTAAAGTGTTCAACAAAGGAGTCCCATAGGTCACACCATCCGAACCTCCCGAATGTCATGCATGATTATGAGTGGCAAGCTTTTTGAGAAGTTGAGTGATTCGCTTAAAGGTCTTGTCCATAAAACAATCACTTGCCGCATTGTTGGCAACCAATTAAGTCATGGGGTCCAACCCCATGTAGAACTTCTCCATCAAGATATTCTCCGGAATCCATAATTTAGAGACTGTTGCAAATAAAGCTTAAGACGGTCCCATGCTTTATATAGTTATTCCCCCGGAAGTTGCTTGAAATAGAAAATCTTGTCTCTAATTTCAGTCTTTTTGCTTGGCGGAAACCACTTCTTGAGGAAGACACTCACTAACTCGGCCCATGTGTAGATGGAATTCGGAGGCAAATTCTGATATCAAGTTCTTGCTTCACCAGCTAGAGAATATTTGAAGACTCTCAACTGGATAGCATCCACCGAAACATTGTTCTGCTTGTGGGTTTGACACACCCCAATAAAGTTCTTGAGATTAAGGATGGCAATTGGGCGGGGTGGGTACCCCCCTCCCCCGCACCCGTGCCCGCTAGAAAATTTTATACCCGCCACCCGTGGCAGGTACAATTTCAACATCCATGCCCGCCTAGGCGGGTATATTCCTAAATTCACACCCGCTCCACCACCCAAGTGGATATCCGCCACCCGCCTAGGCGGGTATATTTTAGGCATAATATTAAACTCAACATCCAATTCTAGAATTACACTATTCTTTGAGAAATCCTATCCTATTTATTTTCTTTCTCATTTTCTTAACAATATAAAAATCATATTTCAGAAAAAAAAACAATAAACTTTCATCAGAAACAACAGGAAAAACAAAAAAATAGAATTTTTTGACAAAAATCACTCAAATTAAAGCAACATTGACTCTTTCATAAGCATAAAAAACACAAAATAGTTGAAAATGCATCAACATAGTACACATGCAAGCCAAAAAATCAATGAAAAATTACTAAATATTCCAACAATAAAAATCCACTATTTTCTTTTCTCATGTTCTTTTTCTTCCTCAGTTTGTGCGTTTTAACATAAGAAATCTATATTTCAGCAAAAAAACCTTCAACTTTCACCGGACACAACAAAAAAAAACACAAAAACACCATATGTTTTCGACAAAAAATAGTCAAACTAGAGCACCATTAACCAGGAAAACACAAAATCTACACAAAATACTTCAAGAACACACAAAAATATTTCAAGACCACATAGAATCTACACAAAATAGTTCAAGAAAACACCAAAATTTGCTGAAAATCATATTCCAGCAAAACCCATTAACTTTCAACAGAAAAAAACACAAATCCCATAATTTTAAACCAAAAACACTCAAAATAAAGTAGCATTGACCTTTTTTTGTAACAAGAAAAAACACAAAATCGACACAAGACACTTGAAGAAAGCATATAATTTAGGCTATAAGGATTATACCTTAAGCTCTCAAAGGAGGCTAAGTATCGCAGAAAGACCCTAATGGAAGGCTGATGGCGGCGTGACGGAGAACGAGAGAGGGAGGAGAGACGACGCGTGAAGACCGAAGACTGCTTGTGAACGAGAGAGGGAAGAGTGAACTGGTGAAGACTGTTGAATATGGAGTGTAAATGAGTAGGGTTTTAACTTTTAACTGGACTTATGGGTGTGTAACGGTGTAAGTGAGTATTATTGGCATTGGGCTTACGGGCGTGTAAAGGTGTAAGTGAGTATTATTGGCAGTGAGTATTATGGGCTTACGGACTGCTACAAGTTACAACTATTACTTACTGGGCTTATAGGGCGGGTAGGTGGGCGGTTGGATGCGGGGATGGGGAGGCGGGTATTACTGCAAATCCACCACCTATCCGTCACCCGTGGCGGGTACATTTTCAATATCCATACCCGTCTACTACCCGCCAAAATTATACCCATACCCGCCCCAACTGGGCCGGGTGCGGTGCTGAATCCACAAAATTATACCCACCTGTCATCCCTACTTGAGATGTTGGTGAGGATCATCATCGGTAGAATTTCGAAAATAACCCTCTTGCTTTAGCATATGATAAATGCTATTGTCAAATTTGAAATTGGCTGCATCAACTCTTGGAGGGACAATGACATTTTCATAGTCAATCTCTTATTAGATATCCGCAAATACATTCCCCTCATTTTCGTCCTCCAACGGGTCCTTGTGTGCTAAGGCAACACCTCTCCCGCCTCGTGCAACCATAATCACTTGGTTCACAAAGCAAAGCAAACAAGGTGTGATGGAATAGAAAAATACATAAAGTAAATAACACACCAACTAGTAATTTCAAAATTGTATTCCTCGGCAACAACGCCAAAATTTGATACACTCAAATTACACCTAAATTTTGGCGTAAAGCGGACGTTGTCAAATATAGTAACCCAACTAGGTTGGGGTCGAATCTCACAGGGAATAAGGTGAGAAAAGATTACTTTACATAGTGTGATACTTGAATCTAGTCGTAATCCTATTCCGAGAAAGGTTGATAGAAATTTGTATTAAAAATATGTGACAAAATAATTAGCTATGATGAATTACGATTTATAAACTTCTAGAGAGAAATCAAGGTTGTGTCCCCGTTATGAGAAAGTGTAATGCTATAGGTGTTAGTATGATATATTTCTAATGGGTTATTGCATTGTTTGCACTTAATCTCGCAAGGATCCTCTAATATTTCCCAATAGTTATAGAATATCTTCTCTTTATCATTTTTCCAAATGCAAGAGTTAATTAACATACCGATTAATTATGCCAAGTCGACTCTTCTTATTCCTAAGTGAGTCTATTAAATGAGGGTTAGCGCCACGATTTCTTTCTATTTATTTCTACCAAATCCTAGCTCACCTTCCCAAGTAGAAAAAAGGTTTATGACATAGGTTAATGTTTGCAACCACCAATCAAATATTAAAGCACAAGAAATAAATAGAAACTAACAACCCATTATACATATATTCATATATTCAATGTTAAACACCCATCATTTGGATCCACAACCTTAGTATTAAACTTAGCTATACATAGTGTTTGATACAAAAGAAAGCATTAAAGAACACATTAAGGACAACATTAAATCTTACAATAAATGGAAGATGACAAAAGATGTTGGAATCTTCTTCTTAAAAGCCCCAAAAGTTTGTCTTCAATGCACCCACACTATGAGACCAAAATCTGAACAAGAATGACCCACAAAACCCCTACATTTACTAAAAAATGCGGAGTGAAATTTAAACAAAAATGCCCTTGATGGCCTGTTTTGCGTCGCATATGCCACCGCATATGGTGATATGTGACACATTCTTCTTGTTTTCAGCCGCATGCTTTGGAACGACATGCGATCCAAAAGAAGGAATTATGCGACACATATGCAATATGCGATGCATATGATCTCGTAGATCTTCTGTCACGTAAATGTTGTTCCTGTTCTGATCTGCGGCCTCATCCGCGATGCATTTTCACCTTTTTTCTTCATTTTGTTCCTTTTTCCTTGTCTTTGGCATTTTCCTTTGATTTTCACTACAAAACATAAATAACTAAGAAACGACAAATAATATGCTAAAAACAATGAAAACTTCTCGTAAAAGATATCAAATGTGCCCTAATTTCACGACACATCAAGGAATTTTTGCCCGTAGAGCGAAACACAACGAATCTGGCAAGGATGAACTCGATGAAGGACAATTGAAACTTGCTCGAAGAAGCCCTTTGAGCAGGGAAATCACTCGTACCAAACAGACCTTGATCACAAAAATCAACATGCACGTCACTAGAAACTAGAATTACCACATCAACACTCCAAGCAGCAGAGTCTCCCCAAGACATCCTAGGATACAACCATAAGCCCGAGGAAAAACGAACAAGCTCTAACACCCTTCATGGGGGAACTCACATTAGTCTCTATATTCAAAGGTGTTTCGTCATCGCATCATTGAGTCTGTACCTTAAGACTTAACTCCATCTAAGAGACTTGTATGAAGATACCTAGAAGGCAATTTTAGAAGTTGGAGGTGCATGTCTTTTAACATCTCCCACAAGATCTGCACACCTTTTCCATCTGAAAGTTAAGATACAACTACGAAAGTCTTTCTTCTTCGCTAAATCAACACTCATGCTTACCCCTCCAAAATAATAAAAAAATGGGGAAGAATAAGATTAAGCATTGGTTATTGGTTATTGGAACAACGATAAAACCAATATGAAGAAAAAGGACGTCAAAGCCCTCAATTTTATAGACAAATAAATGATTAGATACATGAAAATAGTGTAATTCTTTACCTTCAAAAACACACAAGGATGATACAATTCGACTAATCGACTCGAGAAAAGTGTTTGAGATTTACGAGAAACCTCTTCAACCGTAACGACTAAGATCATTTATTTTTTGAAAAAATGAACAACATACAATACTCGAAAACATAGTCTCATCAGAAGCCCAATCATGATGACCCGTGAAAATCAAGCGGACACAATCAACTTGCACTAGCACGCATCTTCTACCAGCGGATGACACGTGTCAACATACTTCAAAAGTAAAACGCCTTTTTTTCTTCTGACGACTTCCAATTTTCAAGGCAAATACAATTCAGCCTTAGCAAGTATAGTGACTAATTCTAGTGGTTAAGCTCAAAGTGTACCCCAAACACACGATCTCTGAACCTAATCAAAGGAAGCAACCATCGCCTAATACAGATGACTTGGATAGGACGGCCCATCTGCCTACGACCTCACTTGCCTCAGACCAAACCATGGCTTATGGACTTGGGCATGCAGAACACGGGCCATGCCCCGCATCTCAGCCTTGCACGAACCAAGCCTCTGCCTAGCAAGGCACACCACATATCTCTCCAACCTATTTGACCGAGTCTCAAGACAAAGAACACATGTTTAACGAATTCCCTCAGCACCCTCCATGAAGATCGAAATGGAATATCGACCCAGAAAAAGTTCAACAGACTAACCGAAGTCATACAAGCTAAATTAGTCATAGACTTTAACCACTCAGACCACTATATATATATAGTAGGCAAATGACATGCTTGAGACATTCTTTGACCAAGTCTACTCAAAACTTAGCTTTTCATGTTCATTTTCCATATTATATTACACTTGTATACAGAAAAAATCATTGCACTTTCCTCTTCGATAGCTCCCATCAAAGGGGATTATTTGGAGCCCGTCTACGCAAACCTATAGATACTGTTTGCTTTTGGTTTCCTATTCTTGGATATATTACCATATATTACAAACTCGGAGGATATTAATAAGATCACTCTATCCTTTCTCTTTATTTATCGTGTTTTGCTATTTCAATACTGTTCGTCTTTACTTTACTTGCATTACTATAGGTTTTGTTCAATAATCAACCGTGGAGTAAAATATTTCTTGCATTTCAAAATTTAAAACTTAAAACATTCAAATAATAAAATTATGCAATATTTTTTTCATTATATATGAAGTTTAGTGTTTGATGCAAATAGTATATTTACAACTGGTAAATTAGTATAACTCGAGAAACAACTAAAATGCAATTGAAATAAAATGAAAGAAATTACTGTGCATTAACTTTTAATGAGAATATTTAAAAGTTAATGAACATAATTGACATGCACAAGGTATAATGTTATCAGGGGGCTGGATGATATAAAAAAAGTAAATTATTATTTAATTTTAAATTTCCCGGTTATACCTTAAATTAAAATAAAACAAGAACGTATTTCTACTTTACTTAAAAAAAAAACGCAAATAACGAGGATAAATGATTTTTCTCCCCATCTCAAATCAATTTTCGGGTAAGGGGTCCCCAGGCACTATAACACAAGCCGGCAAACCGACCTCCCTGAACCGGTGTTGAAAGGGAAAGAACTATAACCCTAATCCTTTGCAGAACGTAAAATTAGTATAGCTAGTGGAAGTGGAAATCGAAGAAGAAGAATGTCGTCGACACTACTGGAGGTGACACGTGCATCGCACGAGGAAGTTGAACGGCTCGAGCGGCTTGTCGTTAAAGATCTCCAAACTGAGCCGCCTACTAACAAGGACCGGCTCCACCAGAGCCACCGCGTTCGTAACATGATCGTACAAATCATTGACACCACATACAAACTGGTAATTTTACAATTAAATTAACGTTGCTTTTTTAATTTTTATAGGCGTTTGGCCATATATGTCAAATATTTTTCACTTTATTTGTAATTTATGAAGTTGGAGTTGAAGATAGAGTTGTGTTTGGTTGTACTTTTTGTGAAGAATATTTGGAATAACGTCAAGTTTGAATGTACTTTCTCTAAAAACATAGAAATATGATTTACTATATCCCACAATTTATAAATACTAGTAAAACCACCAACTTGACTGATTTACCTGAAACAAACAATCAAATCTGTTCTAAAAGAGTATAACAACAGCTGACATACCCAGTATAATCCCACAAGTGGAGTCTTACGCAGACCTTACCCTCCCCCTACCTTGGGAGGTAGAGAGACTGTTTCCTGTAGACCTTTGGCTCAGAATAAAGTAAAAAACAAAGCAGGTCAAAAGGGAAAAAGGAGCATTAACTACAACAAAATAATACACCAAGCAAATAACAAAAAAGATAGTAACAAAAATTAAAGGATAAGAAACTACATGAGACTGCTCTAAAAGAGTAATATCACATAATGGATAGTCACATAATGTCACTGATTGCATTCACAAAACAGCAAATATTAAAATAACAGATGCATTAAGCACTTGGATCCCATATACGAGCTAATCCATGCTATTACACTTTGTCAATTCTTAAATATAACTATTACAATTACAAAGATCCATTAGATGGGGTTGATTTATAAAAACAAAAAATTTGGGGCAAAATTTTCCAACGGTAGAAAGTGATTTGGAAAATTGGGTTAGAGAACTTTTTCAAATTTGGAATCCAACTGCAAGTTGAATTTGGAAGAAATGGACAATTTCATAACCAAACACTGATTCTGGAGAAAAGTGAAAAATTATTTCGGAAAAAGTGAATAATTCTCATGTACAAACGGGTCCTTAGTAATTTTTCAAGTTAACAGTTGATGTGTGTGTGTTATAGGTAGATATATATGAAGACAAAGACGGTGCGAGGAAGGATGAAATTGCAGCTCTGGGAGGCCAGACAGCAACTGGAACAAACGTATTTAGTGCATTTTATGACAGATTGAAAGAGGTTAAAACAGTCACGCCTCTTATTGTTTTTATCTTCTATATTCTGTGTTTACTTGATTCAATTTGTTTTGTTTGACAAACTTGCTCTGTGTATTTGTGCTTGTGATATTTAGATTCGTGAATACCATAGAAGGCATCCTGCTGCGCGTGTTATTATTGATACTGGTGACGAATATGAGCAGCTCCTCAAAGAAGAACCTCAAATCGAGTTTAGTGGCGAGGTCAGGGTCACTCTTCGTCCCGAAATTAGTTACTTGTTTTTTTTTATGAGATGATAGATTTTCGCGGCATGTAATGTAAGTTTTGCTTGAAATATTAATAACTACAGTGATTTTAGTAGTTCTTAGCATATTACATGTTTCACTGTTTATTTGTTGGGTATCGGCTAAGTTGTAGACATCCTTTTCTGCTCTGAATACTTGCTGTTGGCGAGACTGATCTGGTATTTTATCAGTTAGATCTTCCCTGATAGTGAGGATTTTCTATTATCTGTTACTGCAGTTGTGTTGAAAAGCTAACGGGAATCGAACATTCACCAATCATATAGCTTTACAATAAGGAAATTATGTCGTATATAAGCCTTTGCTCAGTCGTTGGGCTTGTTAACAGGTTGTTGTGAAACTAGTGTTGGCATTGGAACGTGAAAATAGACTTCCTTTGTCTACTAACTGCAAAAGAGACGACTAGAAGTTATATACTATATAGCTGATGTTTATGTGAATTTTCAATAATAGTCTAATGAGTAATGATTCTGCAGGGAAATTGTGTAACTTTGTATGACTTTTGAAGCAGGAATTTTATGGTTGATGGGCCCCTCCCGCTGTCTATTGCTTTTTTATGTTTGCTTCTTGGGTAATTGTGTGATACTAGTCGTCTTATATTCCATTGTGCTATTGTGACATGTTGACAGGAAGGTTCTGGGCGATACCTTGACTTGCATGAATTGTTTAACGAGTATATCAACTCCAAATTTGGTGAGCCGATTGAATACACAGCGTACCTTGATGTATTTTCCCAACCTCAGAAGATTCTCCGTAAAGCAAAGTCGACAAGGTAAAAATATCAGTAGTTGGTCTGGAATATTCAATCTTTCAAATAAGAATATAGTTCAGAGTTTGTTTCCTAGTACAGTTCAATGAAGTTAGACAGTTTCAGGAAGCTACTTCTGAAATAATAGCTACTTCAATAACTGCTTGTTAGCTTGGGTGAATTCTTGTTGTTCTTGTAAAGGATGTAGAAAACTGTTCCCTCCTGCTCTTTATGATCTTTATGTTTTTCTGATATGCAATATTTGTCTTTTTGCTCTTTTAACAGGCAGTACCAAGAATATTTGCAGAAATTATTGGAGTATCTGGTCTATTTTTTTGAGCGGACGGAACCCTTGCAGGATCTTGATAGAATATTCTCAAAGGTTCTGTTTTCTTTTATCAACATGCTGTTTCTCAACTGATTTTATTGTTGAGTGACAACTGCTTACTTGCTGCATGCTTGTGTCTGACATCATCGTGAAGTGTATACAGAGTCCTTTATCCATTTAATATAATGGGAGAGTTTAGTGAACACATGCAGAGAAGGTTTTTTATCTGCTTTTGGAAATTACTGCAATTTTTGGGATTCGTGAGTTGTAAATTGGTGTCAGTATGGCGTTTTGCTATGTTGAAGTCATTGCTGACAACATGTCTTCTCATAGGAGACATGGTATAAACTTCTCTTTTTATAGTTTGTTTCTGAAACAGTGTAGCTTAAGGATTATATCTTCTGATAAGAGTAGCTTATGCAGTTCAAGGATTATATCTTCTGATAAGAGGAGCTTATGCTGTCATACTTTGAATATGATGTTAAGATTGGCATTTTAAAGGAGGTTTAAAAAAGTCCAGATAAGTCACAGTATTATCGGGTTTTATCTTGTTCATATGATTGATCTTTCATGCTGTTTGTGTTAACTTCTATATGCGCTTATGGAATGATACTTGACTTATCCCCACCCACCCATCAATCTCCCTCACCCCCAAAAAACACTTATGTATGGTTGTTTATTCTAATAACTAATTTCTGACAGGTAACAAGTGAATTCGAAGAGGAGTGGACTATGGGCAAGGTAGAAGGATGGGAAAATAATGGTCGAGAAAATGGAAGTGCTCCAGAGAATCATACTGTAATCGACCTTGATTATTATAGTACAGCTGAGGAGCTGATGGTAGTGGGACCAGAGAAGTTAAAGGAGGTACGGAAGTTTCTTAAAATTGTTTCTCATCTATGGTTTTAAATATTGTTATACGACTTTAGTGTGCTGGATGTTGATACGGTACCTCAATGTTGTGGCATCTGTTGTAGGTATTGGGAGCACTGGGATTAAAGACGGGAGGTACTATTCAGCAACGTGCTGAGAGACTTTTCCTAACGAAGGTCGATTGCTAGCATCTTTACCCAAGAAAAAAGTGTTCTCTCCTATATGGTTGAGGATTTGATTGTTTTTTTTTTTAAATTTACAAATTATTTGTGAATTGGTTTAGACATGCATAAATTTGTCGTTTTATATTTTAACAGAATACACCGTTAAAAAATCTGGACAGAAAGCATTTCACAAAAGGCTCGCGGAAACCAGAACAAAACGGTGTTGTTGCAGCTCCTCAAGTGGGTGATGATGTAATAGAGATGGCTCTTCTGGAAGCCAAAATAAGAAAGCTATGTGATCTGTTGGATGAGGTGGGTTACACAACACTTCTATTATTTAAGGCAACATGTTCACGCTTAATGAATATGTAGTATATTAAGAAAATGGATTCTTTATGCGCTACCATACTTCCAATTTTTGGAGTGATGTTTGAGTAATGTAGCAAGCAGTGTTCAGGAAAGCGCTCGCTTCACCGCTTTAAGCGTTGAAGCGAGGCGAGGGTCTGCGTCTCTGACTACCCGAAGCGATGTCAACCAAAAGAAGCGACCTCTTCAAGAGGTGAAGTGCTGAAGCAAGAGAAGCACTGAAGCGGGAGAAGCGATCACTTTATGTTGATTAAGTTTTAACAGGTCGATTTTAAAGTCCGACTTCACCCAAACTCCTATTTCACGACTTCTGCTCTGGTTCTCGCTAGGGTTTTCAACGCTTTAGGTTATTTATTTCTTCTTTCTTCTTATGCCTGGCGCCGCTAGTGCTAGGGTTTTTTCTTCTTCTTCTTCTTCTTCTCTTTTTTCAGTTCTGCTCTGTTTTTTTATCCAGTTCTGTTTCTGTTTTTTTTTTTTGATAAATTTGAGCAGTAATGCTCTGTTTTTTTGTTAAATTTCTGCTCTGTTTTCTTCTTAAATATGTTGCTGATTTTTTATTCCTAAATCTGAACAGTGATTAAAAAATGTCTCAGTCCGACCCGGCTTGGAAATATGGTACAAGAGCTAGTGCGACGAATAGGAGCAAAGTTACATGTATTTTTTGGTGACAAAACATTTAACGGCGAAAGTTGGCACCAAAAACATCATATTGGCAGTTATGATGGAGGAATACAAGATTTTGACAATCTTGTAGAAGAATAAGAATTAGATGTTGAACCATTAATAGCTTTGATTTTGTCTGTCCTATGGTCTATGGAGGATTTTGTGATATCTACTTTAGTTTTTAATTTGAACTTTTGCTTACATATATGTTCTCTATTTATTTTGGTCTTTTTTACAAAATCGCGCTTCACCTCAATGAAGCGAGCGCTTTGCTTCACGCTTTGCTTAAAGCCTGAAGCAGGGCCTTATCGCTTTTTTCCGCTTCACGCTTCCCTGAACACTAATAGCAAGCATGGTGTGGATCTACATTATGTTAAACTCTTGAGTTGGTGCGCTAATTTGTTTTAAATGTTTTATTACCTTGCAGACAATTGTGCGGACAAGAGAAAATGTTGAGAAAAAACAGGCTTTGACATATGAAGAAATGGAGGCAGAACGTGAAGAGGTAATTCATGAGTAACCTGCAACCTTATATGGGTATAAAACTCCATTTTAAAAGAGATTGATGTCTTAATTAAAATAATAATAAGTAAACAAAAACTAAACTTTCAAGTAAACAAATGGCAACTCTTCAGTCATGACTTAGTGTTGGTTCATTTGATCTGACAGCTTTATGTAGGATTTGTTGTCTTTCATTTTGATATCATGTTTTGCTAAGGATTGGTGGTACCTTTTGTCCTGAATCCCTCCCCCTCAGCTAACAAAAAAAAAAGGAAAGAAAGGGAATGATGTCCATCTTCCAAATAGAAAATCTCACCATTTGTGATACATCATTAAATTTAGAAGTGTCCCATTTTTCCTCTCACCTTCTAAATGACCAAAAATTGTTAATTTCCCATCTTTAACCTACTTATCATAACAGAGTTCATTCTTAAAATTCCGACATAATGAATTGTTCTAAAGCAATGTCTTAAAAGTGTTTAGAGTAGTTCTAGGGTGTATCACAATGTCAACTTAGTAGTGTAGAACACTTCATTTCTGGTAGCTTCGCGATTGTTGGACTTGGACATACTTCAATCTTTTCCAAATAATATAAGAAAAATTCGGTGCACACGGAATTAATCATATAGAGTACCACATGTCTGGGCTCTTTGAAACCATTTTCAAGGTCCAGGCCTATTTGTTTGCACTTATAAAGATCTGAATTTGAATTATTCAGATCTACCTTCCTACAATTACTTATTAACTTTTAATATGTTCGAATCATTCAAATCTTGTATAGAGCCTTAAAAATATTAAGAGATTTACTTAAAACTGCATGTGAATGAAATATTTTACCACTATATTTATTGCCACCAAGGATAGAGCTACCCGGTACCTGTGCTGGTGGGAGGTAGCATGTATCCCGTTGAATTAGTTGTGGTGCGTGCAAGCTGCCCGAACACCGAGGTTATAAAAAAATATTTATTGCCATAGCCAGCAATCACCACCACTACTACCATCCACCTTCACAACCACCTCTACCACCAATCTCCATGTACAACTTCCTCCATCAGCCACCACAAATCGCTTGACTCCACCAATTACCTCCTTCTCCGGTCACTACCAGCAATAGTCCCCACCACCAACCTCCACCCGCACTACCACCACCAACCACTTCTACCATCAACCATTACTAGCACCAACCCATCACCTCTAGTCACCACCACAGAATCACCATTAAACCACCATTGCTAGAATCCTCCACCAACCACGACCACAAAGTCACTATGTTACAGCCATTATCTCCAACCACCACTCGAGCTTTTAGAGTGTGGTTTATTAGAGAAAAATAACTTATACAACACTAGGTAAACTTATATGTTTAATATTGTGGATATAGTATTTATTATTAATTTATTGTAGTTTCTAACATAAAATAAATCATACACATTCAGATGCGGAAAATAAAGGATTAATTCTTCAATGTTCAGATCTAGATACAGTAAACATCTTAATATCCAGATGTGTTCAGATTCAGACATATTCATCTTAATAAAAGCAAATAAATGGAGTCTTAGACTAACATCTGACTGTTACTGCAATTTTGTCCTTATTAAAAAAAATTAAAATGAAAAATAAGAAAATTGAGGGACGTGTGATCTATTAGTTACTACTAGTCAGTTGCCAATTTTTTTTTACTGATTCTTGTTCCATCATTAGATTAGTAATTCTGATTAGAAGAATAATCATAAGTGGAAATAAAATTTACATCACCCTCTCTTTTTGTTTAATACATATAAACAATGAAGCTGTTTTCTTTGTTTTAGTTGAGATCATAGCTGTTGACATAGAAGATACAAATGAAAAGCTCCTTGAAGTTTATTGCATTGACTAGTAAGAAAGCGGAGTAGAGAATTTAATAGAACCATAAAACACGTTCTTTAGGGACCTTTGGTCACACTTATTAATTGGTTGTAGTTTTTCATTTTAGCATATGTTGCCTGATGTATGAGTTGCCATCCTTTCTGACAATGGTGCTGTTTCGATTATTTCTGTCAGGACGATGTTCAGGCTGAGTCTGAGAGTGATGAAGACGACCAACAAATTTATAATCCTCTGAAGTTGCCAATGGGCTGGGATGGGAAACCTATTCCATACTGGTTGTATAAGCTTCACGGTCTTGGTCAGGTAATTTCTTTTGGTGTGTGTTTGGTCAGTTCTCTTATTTTTCACCGAGTGAAAATCTTTGTTGTATTTTACAGTTGATATTTGTATTTTGGATTTTGACATGTATTATCTCCTTGCATAGTTCCAAGCAATGTATTGAAGATTGGAAATCTTAGTTTTTAGCTCTTGAATAGGTATATGACTTGTAGTGATCTTTGTTTTTTTCCGAAATGGTAAAGGTTCATTCCTGATCGATGTCGGCATCAGATGAGCCTGACCAGCCCAAAAAGGCACTTGGAGTAATCTTTGCTTGGGCGCTTGCAATGGTCTTCTTTTTGTTCTAGAGGTCCTTGTTATGGACTTTGCTAGTTTAGGCTTTAGTTCATCACAGATTTGTTGCTTTGGTACAGTTTGTACTGCTTACATCTTTTCTTTGGAGATGAAAAACACCCCTTTCCCCAAAAGTACATTAAAAAACTTCCTTACCTGCCTCAAAAAGAGTGGAAAGGCTGAAAGGAAAAAAGGATTTCACCAAAAAAGAAAGAAGAAAGGCAAAAAAGATGAAAAATGATTCTGGAAGAGGATGCTTCCATAGGATAATAACTCTTTTCTTTACTGTGTTATCTAAATGATTACAGCTGTTTGCTTGTTGGATCAGTAGGTGTTATCTGTTGGTGATGGTTGATTAGCTTTGTCATTCATCTCTATATGCCACGTATTATGACATACGAGCTCTTAGGCACTTTCGTACGAATGATTTCAGGAGTTCAAGTGTGAGATATGTGGGAACCACAGTTACTGGGGCCGTAGGGCTTATGAGCGGCATTTCAAGGAATGGAGACATCAACATGGGATGCGTTGTCTTGGTATCCCCAATACGAAGAACTTCAATGAGATCACATCAATCGAAGTATGTTTCTCTAAGCTCCATTTTCAGTTCACCTTTGCCATAATATAATGTTTGTTTAGTTTTCTAGATTTTAAACTAGTTAAAACATCTGCTATTCACAATCAAATGAAACTGCAAAACAACTGCAATGCATATTATTCATCTGAGAGGCGTCTATATTTAACAACACTGATCATTCAGAATTAAGGACATGCATTCCGTTACTTTTTGCTGTATATATTCACCACACTTGGTGCTTCTGCTTCAATATAATTATACCTTTACTGATCCAGAAAATAACACTGGTCATTCAGACATCACACATCAGTATTGCTTATGTTGGCTTGACGAGTGACCTTTCTAATGTAAATGGATGTTCTGGATGAAGGAAAGGGAGAGAAAGGAGAATAGAGGAGTTCCACTTTTACTTTTGTCTTAATTTCTAGCAAGAGAAAGGTTTGTAAAAAGAGACAGTAGTTTTTTTGGACAGAAGTAGAGGAAAGAGACCTCTTTTAGATGGAAATTTGTAATGCCAAAAGGACCATGAACTTGTGAACAATTAAAATCTTCATGAGGTATGCTGTGTTGTGTTGTATGTGATAATTCCTTTCCCTTCGCTTGAATCATTCTGAAAACAAAAAATTAATGGTTTCCTCCTCTCATTTCTGTTTGTCCTGGTTTCAGTTCCTCGTCTTCCATTCCTTCCGAAACATCTTTTGGAATGTCTTAATTTTGATTATTAACCTATTATAGAGGCCAATGAATTTTGAGTCATAGCTGTAGCATAAGTTCTTGCATGGTGTTTGTCATGGTCCTGATAGAGGCTGCAAGAAGTGTAAACAGGGTGATAAGTTGGTAGTTATAAGCCAATTCATAGTCTGCTTATCTGACTCTTATACCCATTTTTCAATCTGTATTACATCCAGTGGAAGATTATTTCCCTCATTAAATTGTGTCCTACTTTTATGTTAGTTGCGGTCTCAAGTGCGATATTTCTTGTGAACCAAGCCGTTGAGACACACCGTATAGCTTTTGAGTAGATAACAATTCGACATGATTTAATGAATTACTTTAGTCATCCAAAAAAAGCCAATTGTGATTTTAGTAGCTTATGAACCATTTGAGCCTGACTTTTACATGTTAGGACTTAGGACAGACTGTGATGCCTTTCTGTGTCTGCCATCTAGGATTCAAAGAGCCCTTACCTCTTCATTGGGTCTGTGTTAATCTTGTCTTAGTTTATTTTTATGATCTGATGCACTTTTTTGTTGTGTCACAGGAAGCCAAGCTACTTTGGGAAAGAATCCAAGAAAGACAAGGGGTGAATAAGTGGCGCCCAGATCTTGAAGAAGAATATGAAGATCAAGAGGGCAACATCTACAACAAAAAGACATATACTGATCTAAAACGCCAGGGATTGATCTAGGTGAATTTCGGTAGAGCTTTTCATTTCTTTTGGCTGTATGATACTTTATTGGTTTTCGTTCAACCCGGGTGGAAATGTTTCTGCTCTTGCTTATGCGTCTTTTTCCTAGATATTGGACAGACCAGATGTCTTGATTTTGGTTGAGCAAGCACTTGTTATTCAGTAAGCGATAGTTGGCGTACTCACTTGGTAATCCCTCTGAGAAGTTCCTTGATGTTGTGTTCACTTGGTGACCCTGCCGAAGTTGCTTGGAGTTTCGAACTCACCAATTGGGAGAATGAGGGACGGTAGGCAGAGAAGCCTTTATTTGGATTGTACAAAATGGCATGTAATTGGTATTAGCGAGGATGTCTTCGGTCTTGAATTTTTTTGCGGTGGTTTCAATGAAAGACATCCAAACATTTCTCCCCGTTTACAGCACTGTTATCTTCACTTTAGTGCATTTAACTTACAGTAAGAATGAAAGCATGCTGGGGCATCTTGATTGCCGAGTTTAGTTCGCCAAATTCTTTGCTTCGTTTCCCATGAATTGTTGCCGAATTTTCTATAAACAAGCCTACAACTTTTTGACGTTTGTGGCGAGTCATTTTTGCCTGGCTAAGGACTTCCGCATGATAAAATTTTCATTTCATAGTAATATTAGAAACGTAAAAAGGTAAATAAAAAATGCTCCCGACATTGAAAATAAAAAATGCTTAACATATTGAAAATCACTTAAATTAATCCGTAATGTTTATATTGATAATGACTTAAACTTTCTCTTAATGTTGATTTTCTGGTTAAAAATATCCCTTTGTTAACGGAATCATGAGATTTATGTGCGGTTTCAATTTAAATTTATTAATCTATGTGGATATTAGACCAACCCACAAGTAGCTTGACACATTTGAATACTTATGCGGTAATTGTTGAAGATGGATCTTTTGTAGAATTCACTATTGTTAAAGGATGAAAAGCTGAGATGAATCTAGATTTGGAATCGATTGGAGCTTGTGTGGACCAGTTAAGATATCGTGAAGCATCAAAAGAACTAGGTACGAATAGATTTGAAGTTTCTGAAAAAAAAGTTTTTGGAGTTCGCTCATTTGTTGAGAGCTGAGACTGAGAAACTATTAAAAAACTAATTTATGTCGATACTTATTTGGAATCGAATTTGTGCCGGAAAATTTTCACCATTATTAAAATCTTCGTCAGCTTTGAAACCCGAAAGTTTGTTGCAGAATCAATAGTGTCTCCGAATTAAAATTTTAAGGTACTTCTGATAAGGGTAGTTCCTATATTTTTAAGGACTCGGTGCCAGAAATAAAAAGAGGTCCCTTTTTATTCACATGAAAAATTAAAATTAATTAATATTTAAAAATTTTAGCTTAGTTCAAATGTTAACTTTAGACAATATGTCATACCAAATAACTATGCTTACTAAGAAATAAAGCTTTTTAGTTCAAATGTTGCCAAAGACTTAGCTTCACTTCTTATTTTGGAGTCAGTATCTCTTGAAAAATGCTTTGTCAAGTGCTTTTGAATACACCAACCAATCTCTATGATATTTTTGGCGATTTGGTAAAATTCGAGTATAGCGACGGATCCAATAAATATATCAATAAATCTCTCCCTTTTTATGAAGGGGACCGGGGGCAGAATTTCATTGTCAAAGCAAAGGGGAAATTCTTAGTTCTTTTTTCTTTCCTTTTGGTAGGAGAAAGACATATGCGGTTGGATTAGTACAATTATTGGTAGCATTAGGGGGGAGGGGGGCGCTGTTTGGGACTTGGGGTCAAATCTGATTTTATGTTTTAAAAAAGGCCTTTCGCTGTTCATTGGATTCGAACACGCGACTTCTCACTAGGGAAGGACTTTGGAAGGGAGCCTCAACCGCTAGACTACAACTCTCACTAATAAGATTGGAGACATTTTTAATATATATCTTAATATTTGATATCAATAAAAGAAAAAAATGAAAATTCTGGGGCGGAGGCCCCACCGGCCGGGGGGCCTGTGCGGCGGCGCCGCCTCGACCGCCCCAGGGAAAGCTCTGCTTCTGATTTCAAAGGAGTAATTTCTTACAAGGAATTCTAACTATAACCATAAAATTTTTTGCTGAAGTCTAAAGTTATTATATATACTCTACTAGTTTTAACTAAGGCTAAACAGTGGGTCGGGTCGGCCCGATCCCTCCCCGCCCCACCCTGATCCCCCTTAAAAAAATATAACCGGTGTCGGGGTTCGAATTCGGGATGGTACCAGGGCTCGTCCCGCCCGTCCCGATCCCGATTCGACCCGCCCCCATCCCGACCCCTTCCCCCTTTGCAAAAATAACCGTTCCACAACGACCATTTTCGATTTTAACCGTTGTGCAACGGGTATAACGGCAAAAATGCCCCACCACATAAATCCCCTACCCCTTAATATTTATTTTTAACCCCTAAGTTAGTATATTTACACTTTAATCCTATTTTTCAACTATAAATACTTCATTTTCCTCTTCATTTTTCTCACAAATCTTCCTACCATATCTCTAATCTCTCTATATATCTCTCTACAACTCTACATTGCCTACTAAATTTTATATTTTATTTGCTAATTTATATCAAAGTTCAAAAATTGGGAGTGAAGTTGGCAACTAGCTTGAGGATCATCCATCGAGCAAAGTTTCAATTTTCAACCTCGATTACACGTCGGCGTTTGGTACATTCGTTCCTTCTTTAAATTATTATTGTTACTTAATTTTAATTATCGCACTTAATTTTATTTACTTTAATTATTTATTTGCATAATTATAATGGAACACCTTGGACGTATGATTAAGGGTAAGAGTAAGAGTGCTTCTTCTAGTAGGGATAACAAGGGTAAGAGTACTTCTTCTAGTAATCCTATTCCTAGTCTCGATGATTTGATTAATTTCACTCACATAGATGAAACTACTTTTTAATGATATACCATTAGATGATGAGGTATATTTTGCATATGAACCAGATTTTAATTTTGACGATAATGTAGATGACAGACCCACTAGTGCACCTCAACCTCAGGCTCAGACTGAGTCTCAGCCTCAAATTGAAACTTGAATGCCTCATATTCCCCCTAGTATGAGTCGAGGCCCCAAACAACAAAAATTAAATTCATCTGCATGGTAATTTCTTGATAGGAACAAAGAGAATCAAGTAGTTAGATGTAAAAGTTGTCAAAATGTTTATAAATTTAAAATCGGAAAAGGTCAAGGTGGGATGGGAGGTTTATTGAGACATGTACAAGGCGAGCACACAACTAGGTGGAATCAATACCAGGATGAAACATCGGGTGTGCCAATGCCTTCTGAGTCGGGTTCATATAGTTTCCCCGACCAAGTAGAGGGTCGAATGAACCCGATGACGGGGGGAATTATAGGTCCTAAATATGATAAACACAAAGATAGGAAAAATATAGCAAAATTAGTTGCGGTGGAGGGTTTGCCTTTTGCATTTCCTTCTTCTCCTGATTTTATTCATTACATTAGAGAAACGTATAATCCTGCTTTTAACGATTTTCCTAGATCAATTGTTAGAAGAGACGTTTTTAACTTTGCACATGAATATCAATAGTATTTACGTTATGCATTATATCATTTTAATGCAAAAGTGGCTATCACTTCTGATATAGGCCGTAGTACTTACGATAATGATTATTTAACCGTTACATGTCATTGGATAGATCAGACTTGGTCTATGCAAAAATGTATTTTAACATATAGATATATTAATGATAGACATACTAGAACTTTTATTGCACAAAATATTCATGAAATTTGTGATTATTATGGAATATTTGATAAAATGATGACTATTACATTAGATAATGCTACTTCAAATGATTATGCTATAAGACTTTTAAAAGTTTGATTAACTCCATCTTTTCCTGATCATTTCATATAAGATGTGCGTGTCATATTTATAACTTAGTTGTAAAGAATGACCTAAAATTTTTTAAAAACATTCTTGATAAAGTACAATTTGCTATAAACTTTATTTTTAAAGGTAATAAAATACAAAGACACAAAGAGTATAAAAAATTTTGTCATGATTGTGGATTACCTTATAGAAAACCTCTAGAAGAAGTTTTGACTAGGTGGAATTCTTTATATGAACAACAACTTGTTGCGCACAATTATAAAAGACCTATAACTTTATTATTTAACGCCCATAATCAAAGTCCAACGGATATGGTGGTAGATGATGATTGGAAAAAAAATTCGGAACTTATTGCATTTTTAGAGAATTTTTTTCTAGCTACTAAAGAATTTTCTGGAATTTATTATCCTACTATTTCAACTATGTTATTTTATATAGCTCTAATATTTTTGTTACTTAATGAATATAAGCAAAAACCAACTTACAAGCCAACTATTAAAAAAATGTTTATAAAATTTAAAAAATATTTTTTTCCTATTCTCACTATATATTTTATTGGTGTTGTATTAAATCCGACTATTAAAATAGACGATTGTAAAACACTTGTTGAAACGATTTATGAAAGCTTATAAAAACTTCCAATATTTGTATTACCAACTAAAGAAGAAGTTATGTCTAACATACACAATGAATGCAATAATATATATATATATATATTACCAAAAAGAAAGTGCAAATAATCAATCGGCTTCAGAACTCTCTTCTTCTACTTCACTGCAACCTAATAAAAGACATGCGGTTTCTGCTGCTAGTGTTCAAGGCCTTAGAAATAGAATGTTTAGTGGTTCAACTTCTTTACAAGTTAGCGAAATTAATGTTTAAGTTTTGCAGGGTGTTGTACCGTACAAATCAATTTTCTGGACGTGAAGACTTGTTGAGATACTGGAGGGAGAATGAGAAAATATTTCCAACTCTATCAAAGATGGCCCGAGATGTGTTGAACATTCAAGCGTCATCAACAACGTCTGAAAGCGCTTTTTCTGCTGAAAGATTTCAAATAGGAGAGCACAGACACTCACTGACGGGAGACAACTTGGAGATTGCAGTTTTATTGAGAGATTGGATTAGAGTGAAGCGTAGAAGGTGCGGTCAACCGGAGATCAACGAAGAAAACAACTACAACTACAACGAAATCTTGTCGGAGGGAACAGAAAGTGACGTTGCACAATTTGACCAATAACTTCCAATTCCAATCGAAGATCCTCAAGACATTGTGAGGAAATTAAAAAAAAGTATGGTTAACTATGTAATTTTTTTAATGTCAATTTTACTATGTGATTTACAACTTTTGAACAACGAAACAAAGTTGTAAATTTGAACTTGTATTACAAAAAATCACATTTCTATTAAATAATATAAGAGGCACAAAAATAATTTTGGAATGTTTTTATTACACTATCTTGTTCAATTATTCAAGTGCTTAAATATATATTTTTAAAATTAAGTCTAAAAAAAACCCCAAATCCCAAAACCCAACCTGACCCGTCCCGTCCCGTCCCCCAAATCCCGACCCCTCTTCCGGCGGGATGTGGGACCGGACGGGACCTCTTTCCGTCCCGCCTATACCGGCCCGCTAATCCCACCGGAGCCCCCATCTCGACCCTACCCCGTCCCGCCTCACTGGCCATCCCTAGTTTTAGCTCTTTGAGTTGTTTTCATTTGAAATTTGTTGACTGCTGAACTTAATGGTTTCTAGCCTGGTGAAGTCGAATCCACCGTAGCATAATTCAAATGGTTTCTAGTTTTTAAGATAACCCGGATGAATCATGTTAATTATGGGTTGATGCAATGTCATTAAATAAATCAATGTATTTAATTAAAACTCCACTCGTATCCTTTCATAATTTAATGAAAAGAGGGGTATTTTTAATCAGAAAATTTACGTTAAAGGCAATTGGAGTCTAATAGGTGAAATGAGAGATATTTTTAACACCGAAATTAACATTAAGGCAGTTGGAATCCAATAAGGGGAGAAAATATTTAAGCTATTTACAATACATTAGGGCCATATATGCCCCTTTTCCGTATTAAAAATTAAGGTCCTGTTTGGAAGGACACGTGAGAATTAGATTCGAGTGTAATTGAGTATAATTACATAGTTTGACCTGTTTATTTGACCAAATAATTACTCGATTGAGAGGGAATTGAGTGTAATTGAGAGGGTGTAATTACACTCTCCAATTCTCAAGGGAGGGGTTGAGAATTGAGTGTAACTACATCATGTAATTATATGGTTGCTTTTTAGTTGTTATTTTAATTTCTTTTCTTTTTTTGTTTATTTGTAATTCTATTATTTTAATTTCTTTTATTTTTTACTTTTTAAATTTATATATATATATATATATATTAGGAGGTGTAGCTTCAAAAAATAGAATAATAATGCAATTATTGTAAATGAAGAAAATAAAAAAATAAAAAAATTCAAGCAATTATATGAAATCACAAGAAGTAAAGATTGGGAGTGAGAAGAAAGAAAATAAAATGAGTGATATTATTAAAGTAGAATTTCATTGTTGAATAAGGTTATAGACTTATATTTTACTTTATGTTATTTTGGAATTTGACATATGAGTATTATGTTAAAAAAATTCTTTTTTGGAATTTAGAATTAGGTTACTTTCTGATTTCAATTTATTTGCATCTCGTGCATCACACGTGCATCTCGTGTCAATCAATAAATAAAATGTCAAATGTATTAAAACACAACATTTCATAGCAAATAATTACTAACTTCACTAAATGTTTACTTTTTAAAAATTATGATTGAAGTGGTAACATTGTCATGGATGACTTCATGGTCAAATTCTCAAAAGCAATTTACAAAAGAATAGTGAAGGCCACAACAAATAGTTTTTGTTGTTATATCAATTTTCGGCTATTGCTCTTTACACTAATTGTGCAACTCTCTATCATTCCATCAATATGAGTCACCTATGCACTTATCCTAGTTGGAAGCGTCCTCATAATTTGATTTCAAATAATATTGTGGCATCACTAGGCCTGTCAATCATCGCGCGACGTTCCTAAATCAGGTTGATGTTTCTCTCTTTAATTGTCCATTTATAGTTTTTTTTTTAATATTCTGGTATCTTTTTGAAGTTAATAGAAATTAGAAATTCTTAATTCCCTTATACTGCATATCATACTTACAAAATTTATAATTTTATAGGTGATTCCAATCATATGTGAGGTGATAAATGTAGGAGATGTACGAAATCGGCTCTAACTTATTTTCAATTTATGGTGCAATGTGAAACCACCATAACCAACATCGTCAGCATGGCAACAGCTCATGACCTCCGATCTGGATGGCGTTGGTCCTTTGCATGTTGTGGCCTTTTGGCCTTCCCACTCATTCCATTGTCTGTTTTCCTTAGTGAAACCCTGAGGTTTATCATTAAGAAAAATTGAATGGCCAAGGCAAAAGGGATCCTTTGGAGGATACACAAAAATGGAGCAGTAATTGTTGTTTACAATGGTGCAGGAAACGGAAATGAGTAACTGCTAAGTATTACAACACAATGAAATTGCAATAAACTGAAATTTCAATGAACTTGAACAAGAAACTGGAACAGTTTTGATATGCTGAGTCGAATGATGAACTTCTGTCTTTAAGACAAAATTGTCCCGTATATATCCTTGCTATGTTTTGAACAATAGTCTCCCAAGATAAAACATCAACTGAACAATTGAGCAAAGGAAACTCAAGTGCTACCTTGAAGAATTTTGAGTAATGAAATGATGCTAGAAGATAGTAGGAAGAATCTGATTCGTTTGTATGTTTCTAAGTGTCTCAACAATTGTGCAAAGGCTCCTTTAAATAGTTGAAGGAGAGGACTTACCAACTGCTTACATAATTGATATTACTGGCCAAGTAATGACAATTTTGGAGGTAGTAATTCACCAAAATAAATGGTGAATTGATGTGCAACGGATTGGCCTTTAGGGAGAGTAATTCAGCAAAAATAAATGACTGAATTGAGTGCAAATTAAGGCTGGTTGACGTTCCAAAAACCAACAGCAAAGTTCTCTGCCCAATTTTGACTTACTTGAAACTTCAGGGACCAAACTGTAAATACGAAATAATTCTGGTCCAAAAAAATAATATCAGAAGAAGCTCAGTCCACAGCCCACAACCCACGACCCGTGATCGGACGGGACGGGCGCGCGGCGGCGCGCGTGTGGGCTTATTCTCGAACCGAAGCACATCTAGGTCCTCCCTCTTTTAAACACATGGGATACCCCTTGGGGTCCCAAACCCCAAGCCAACTTTGAGACTTATAAACTAAACAAATCTTTCTTCCCCCACCGATGAGGGAGGATTGGTCTTTACCACATTTTTCCATGCTTCAAACACCTCACTTCGTAGACCAATATCTCATTCATTTTTCAACAAAATTTGACGATCCTTGGCCCTACGGTCATCTACTTTCTTAGTAGATTATGCACGTGTGAAGAACCAAAGTTTCCAACATGCGGAACACTAGTGTTTAAGCCATTAAAGATGGTTGGACGCAACTCCCGCCAAAGGCAAATTTCCAACAATCCTCTCTTGAAAGAGATTTTGGCACACTCACATGGTGCCTTTTCCCAGCAATATTTCAGCTGACCGATGTTGCATAAGGAGAAATAGCTTCAGCTTTGAACCTTCCATAGTTAAATACCATCGGACTTACTTACTGCGTGGTGAACGTGATGTCTTGAACCGCCAGTGTTTAATGTAAGCCAAGTCAATAGTACCAACACAACAAATTCCCTTACTTTCTTCTTCGTAATGTTTTGTCCGTTGTGGCCGTGGACAACTTCTTGAATTCTTAAGTACGTTCATTTGAGGCGGCCTGTCCTCGCACTTAAATAGGTGGTCTCCTACAAGGTATCCTGCTATACCCCACTTCAAGAGTGTTAGAAACCATTAAAAGTTTCTCCAAACCTAACCTCAACTGTTGAGGATCATTAAAGGTTTTGAAAACTCAACCTTTACCCACACTGCAGATAGCACTTAACGTCTATTGCGGGAATGACTTTGGATTTGGTGTTTCTTTACAGAAATCACTATCCGAAGTGCTCATGCTTCCACAGAAGCTATCAACTGAAACTTTACAGCTTAGTTTTCCCATTGAACCAAATTCCTGGGATCTCCAGTCAGTAAGGTTGCGTTACCATCATATTGGTCCTTATACTTTGGGTTTTAAGCCCATTCAGCTAGACATGCAGAACATCTGATCCTTGGATATGCCCTTTGTGAGAGGGTCTGCTATATTATCCTTTGACTTTATGTAATCAATAGATATTATACCCATGATGATCAGCTGCCTAACGGTCTTATGCCTCCGTTGAATATGACGAGACTTGCCATTGTACATAGCATTCCGTGCCCTTCCTAGAGCCGACTGGCTGTCACAGTGGATCATTACAGAATGTACGGATTTGTTCCAATATGAAACATCCTCTAAGAAGTCATGAAGCCACTCAGCTTCTTCTCCTCCTTTATCTAAAGCGATAAACTCCGATTCCATTGTGGATCGGGCGATGCAAGTTTGCTTAGAGGATTTCCAAGACACAGCCCCACCACCAATTGTAAATACATACCCACTGGTAGACTTGGTGTTCTTTATATCAGATATCCAGTGTGCATCACTGTACCCCTCTAGTACACCTGGATATCTCGAATAATGTAACCCGAAAGTTAACGTGTGTTTCAGGTATTGTAATACCCGATTCAACGCCTTCCAGTGATCATCACTCGGATTATGGGTAAACCTAGCCAACTTATTGACTGCATAAGCAATATCAGGTCGGGTGCAGTTTGTTATGTACATCAAACTACCGATCACCTGTGCATATCGCTCATGGCATACGGGTGCACCGTGATTTTTATCAAGCTTTTAATTTCTATCCATTGGTGACTTTATCGGCGAACTGTCAAACATCTCGAACTTTCTCAAAACATCCTCGATGTAGTGAAACTGAGATAAGACCAGTCCGTCAGATGTCTTAGAGATTTTTATCCCTAAGATGACATCTGCGATACCCATATCCTTCATGTCGAAGCATTGTTTCAACATGTTCGTAGTCTCTATGATTACCCTAGGACTGCTTCCTGTGATCAACATGTCATCTACATACATGCATATCATGACGAATGAGTCAAAGTTACCTTTCGTGTAGACACATTTATCACACTTGTTAATGGAGAAACCATTTGATAGTAAAGTACTATCAAACTTTTCGTGCCATTGCTTCGGGACTTATTTCAGCCCCGTACAGAGATTTGACAAGCCGACAAACTTTTTTCTCTTGCCCTTGAACCACATACCCTTTGGGTTGGTCCATATAAATTTCTTCTTCCAAATCACCATTTAGGAAGGCTGTCTTGACATCCATTTGATGTATCTCAAGGTCACGCAAAGCTGCGATCGCAATGAATACCCGTATGGATGTCATCCGAGATATCGGGGAATATGTGTCAAAGTAGTCAAGACCTTCTTTCTGCCGATAGCCCTTGACTACCAACCTGGCCTTGTACTTATCTATAGACCCATCTGCTTTATATTTCCGTTTGAGTATCCACTTACAACCCAACGGTTTATTTCCCGGAGGAAGATCAACCAACTCTCAAGTATGGTTATGCAGAATGAAACCTATTTCACTCTCAATAGCTTCTTTCCAGAGCGGTGCCTCTGGAGTTGACAATGCTTTAGCAATTGTCCTTGGTTCATCATCAACCATATAAGCTACAAAGTCAGGACCGAAGGATTTATCCTCCCTGGCCCTTTTACTTCGCCTTAGTTCCATCTCTAGGGTCTCCAAGTTCTGAGAATCTGGAACACTAGATTCCGGATATTCAGCCACTTCGAAATCCGCTAGATCTGAATCATCTAGATCCGGGCCGTCAACGACTCCAGATTCCTGAGAGTTTTGTTCATAACTTCATTTGCGAGAGGTTATGTCGTTTTCCTTTCTAGGAAAGATACCTTCAAAGAATTGAGCATTACTTGATTCCATAATTGTACCCTCGTGGATATCTGGAATATCTGACTTATGCACTAAGAAGCGATAAGCACTACTATTATTTGCATATCCGATAAATATGCAATCTACAGTTTTAGGCCCAATCTTGACCTACTTTGGCTTGTGTACTTCAACCTTTGCCAGACAACCCCATACTTTTAAATATTTATAGGTGGGTTTCTTTCCCTTCCATGATTCAGATGGAGTTTTGTCCTTATCCTTATGTGGGACTCTGTAAAGAATCGTATTAGCGATAAGGACGGCTTCTCCCCACATATTTTGGGGAAGACCGGAATTGATGAGCAAGACATTCATCATTTCCTTCAATGTGCGGTTCTTACGTTCCGCCACACCGTTTGATTGAGGTGAGTATGGAGCCATCGTTTGATGAACAATGCCTGATTGGGCATAATATTTCTCAAACGGCTACGTATTCTCCCTCTCTATCGCTACGAATTGATTTAATCCGCATGCTTAGTTGGTTCTCAACTTCTGCTTTGTAACATCGGAACGCTTCAAAGGCTTCATCCTTACTTTTTAACAAGTAAATGTAACAATACATTGTGCTATCATCAATGAATGTCACAAAGTACTTGTTCCCCCCTCTAGTTTGTGCAAACTTCAAATCATATATATCTGTGTGAATAAGTTCTAGAGGAGCGGTATTCCTTTCGACGGATCGAAAAGGAAGCTTTGTGAGTTTTGCCTCTACGCACACCTCACACTTATGTTGAGGGTTTACGTCGATAGACGGCAATAACTCCAATTTTACCAACCTTTGGATGGACTTGTAGTAAACATGTCTTAATCTATGATGCCATAAATTAGAAGACTCAAGCACATAAGAAGAAGCTTCAACTTTATTACTTGGACGCATTACAGAGACATAACGTTAACTTTGAAGAGACCTTCACATACGAAGCCTCTCTCCACAAAAGTGTCATTCTTAGTGAGTACAAATTTATTGGATTCAAACACTAGCCTAACACCAGCATTAACCAATAAAGGTCCTGAAATTAAATTTCTCCTAATCTCAGGGACATGCATCACTTCCTTTAGAGTGAGCTCCTTTCCAGAAGTCATCTTCAGGACCACCTTTCCTACCCCCAACACGTCAGATGAAACGTTATTGCCCATGAACAGCTTCTTGTCGTTGACCGGTGTATACGTGGAGAAGACATTTATGTTGGAACAGATATGTCTGGTAGCACATGTGTCCATCCACCACTTCATGGGATTCTCAACCAGGTTTGCTTCAAGCACCACTGTTGAGAACTCCTCAATCATGTCATCCAAGAGGGTGTCCTTGACGACGTTAGCATGAGCCTTACCTTTAGCCTTGGCTTTCTGTTGTTGCTCAGTCTTGAGCTTGCGGCATTCCTTGATCTTATGACCAAGTTCCCCACAGTGGTGACAGTTACCTCTGAACATCTCCGCTGCGTGGGTCTTGCCATCTTTCTGGAACTTCCGTTTCTTGCTTGGGTTCCCTTTGGCCTCAACCAAATTTGCCTTTGCCTCAGTAGGTTGTTTACCCCTTGGCAAGGCCTTCTTATTATCTTCCTGAATTTGGAGTTTGCTAATAAGTTCTTCAAAGGTCATCTCCTTTGTCTTGAGCTTTAAGTAGCTCATAAACTCATTCCACGAAGGAGGTAACTTTTCAATCAGCGATGCAACCAAACGCTGCTCATTTGGTTTCATTCCTTCCAAATCCAGGTGATGTAGAATCATTTGGAATTCCTGGACTTGGGACATCACTGTCTTACTATCCACCATTTGAAATTTTAGAAATTTCCCAACGATGAACTTTTTAGTACCTGCATCTTGTGTGTTGTACTTCTTTTGCAGTTTTTCCCACAACTCTTTGGCAGTGCCAACGGTGCAATAGACCGTGTAGAGAGGGTCTGCCAAACAGTTCAATATGTAATTCTTACACATGAAATCACTATGATTCCATGCATCAAGAACCATCTTCATGCCATTAATGACATGGATACCTAGGCCCCCTTCACCGGTTTCAGAAGGCGAAGGGTCCATTTCATCTCCAGCTTGTGGAGGATCTTCTGTTAGGAAACGTGTCATTCCATAACAGTCAAGTAGAACAACATCTTTTGCTGCCATCTCTTAAAGTTTGAGCCCATAAATTTTAAGGGCGTTCATGGTGGAATGCGGATGATGGAGCAGTAAAGGCAACGGACGTGCCTTCGGCAGCAGTGGGGAAGGCAGACGAGTTGCTGCCTTGAACAATAGCGGCAAAGAAGCAGAGTGGCGTAATTGTCGCCTTGATTGGCAAAGAAGCGGCATCAAGATGAACAGTGTTTCCAAATATGTTACATCGATTCTGATAAACAAAATCTTGTCTTAAACTTGTTGTTTACAATGGTGCAGGAAACAGAAATGAGTAACTGCTAAGTATTACAACACAATGAAATTGCAATAAACTGAAATTTCAATGAACTTGAACAAGAAACTGGAACCATTTTGATATGTTGAGTCGAGTGATGACACTCTGTCTTTAAGACAAGATTGCCCCGTATATATCATTTCTACGTTTTGGACAATAGTCTCCCAAGATAAAACAACAACTGAACAATTGAGCAAAGGAAACTCAAGTGCTACCTTGGAGAGTTTTGAGTAATGAAATGATGCTAGAAGATCGTAGAAAGAATCTGATTCGTTTGTATGTTTCTGTGTGTCTCAACAATTGTGCAAATGCTCCATTATATAGTTGAAGGAGAGGACTTACCAACTGCCCACATAATTGCTGTTACTAGCCAAATAATGATAATTATGGAGGTAGTAATTCACCAAAATAAATGGTGAATTGATGTGCAACAGATTGGCCTTTAGGGAGAGTAATTCAGCCAAAATAAATAACTGAATTGAGTGCAAATTTAGCGCGCGTGTGGGCTTATCCTCGAACCGAAGCACATCTAGGTCCTCCCTCATTTAAACACATGGGATACCCCTTGGGGTCCCAAACCCCAAGCCAACTTTGAGACTTATAAACTAAACAAATCTTTCTTCCCCCACCGATGAGGGATGATTGGTCTTTACCACATTTTTCCATGCTTCAAACACCTCACTTCGTAGACCAATATCTCTTTCATTTCTCAACGAAATTTGGCGATCCTTGGCCCTACGGTCATCTACTTACTTAGTAGATTATGCACGTGTGAAGAACCGAAGTTTTCAACATGCGGAACACTAGTGTATAAGCCATTAAAGATGGTTGGACGGAACTCCCGGCAAAGGCAAATTTCCAACAGTAGCAAAGTTGTGGGACTTAGCAGACTCGATAGAGAGAGAATGCAAGGTGGGACCTAGCAGACTCGATAGAGAGAGAATGCAAGATGAAATGGAAGAGATTGCCGTGTTCATCACTTTTAGTGCTTAACATAGTATTCCAAATTCTACAACGATTCGTAGGTTTTAGACTCCATATTATTCCTCGGCCCTATGTTACTTCAATCCATAGGATATTTCTACCATGCTTCCTTTCTCACACTGCTCATTGCAAGTGTTGTTTGTACTGGAGTCGTTGAATTTACTTATTTGGCTTACACTTTCTTCGGCTGACGGAGGACACTGATTTTCACATGTGTAGGCATGTTCTTGGCCCATGTAGTTTTTCATTTCTTTTCTTGGTTAGATTTTTCTTAAAGTGATCATTTTTTTGTTATCTAGATTAACATATTTAACTTTTTCCTGCATTTCGAGGTTTGTTTGCTAGGTCTCTTCCTTTCTAGAGGAGATCCTATCTATCATCTGAGCAAACAAAATTCTGATATTGCTATATCGTTTGCCATTTCACTAATGGGTCTATATTCATTGTTAAGTAGACCTGCCAATTGGACTGGAGTATCCTACCCCAAAGGAACCACACTATTGGGGGCATATTTGGAGATGATCACATCTTTATTTATGACGAGAACATTTTATAATGTTCACATATAATTATGTCATCATTTTCAAATTTTAATCTATTGTTATAATCGTTAACAAGTCATCACAACATTTTCGTTAACTATATGTTAACATTACTCATTAATTATTATGATTGTAGATCATCATTAGTTAAATCACCAATTTCATTTAAAATATTGTTCAGTCAATAGTTTCAATTTTGTACTTTAGAATGTCACCTTTCTTATTAAAATATTATTATTTTTATTAAAAAAATATTATTAGGTGTAGTTTATAATAAACCAGTAGACTGTTTATAATGTAAACTAATGCAATTGTATAATCAGTAACAAGTCATCACAGTCTTTTCATACATATTGTTAACATTACTTATTAATTATGATTATTTTAAATCATTATTACTTTAAGTTATCAATTTTATATTGTTAACATATTGTTTAGTCACTAATTTCAATTTTCATACTTCAGACTATCACATTTCTTAGTAAAATGTTATTTTTAATAAAAAAATATTGTTAGGTTGTAGACTTGTAGTTATGATAAGTCAGTGGACCATTTTGAATAACGTGCAGACTAAAGTTATTGTATGATCAATAACAAGTCGTCACAATCTTTTCATTAACATAATATTATTATTACTCAAGTATTAAACATTATTTTAGATCATCATTACGTTGAGTTTCACCAATTTCATGTTGTTAACGTATTGTTTAGTCACTAATTTCATTTTTATACTTTACAGTGTCATTTTTTAAATTAAAATATCATCTTTTATTTAAAAACTATTGTTAGGTTATAGTTTATAATAAATCAGTAGATTGTTTATAATTAATGAGCAGAATAAAATTATTGTTCATCTTCAACCTCAAATTGAATCGATTTTTAGGGTTTTAATGAAATCGTATGCTTTTATATGAACTTATAGCTGTAATGAACAATTAGACACACCTTTTATTTTATAAAGAAATATTGGAAAATACTGAGCAAATCGAATAAATATATATGTACATAATATATTTGTATGTTTAATTTATAAATACAAATCACTAAGAAAAATACCTTAGGCCTCAAAGAGGATGTGACAAGATGTGTCATACGTGCATCTCATGCATCACACATGCATGTCGTGTCTAATAATAAAAAGCGTCATATATTATTAAAACAGAATATTTCAAAGCAAACAATTACAAACTTCACTAAATGTTTACTTTTTTAAAATTATAATTGAAGTGGTAGCATTGTCATTGATAACTTCATGTTTCAAATTCTCAAAAGCAATTTACAAAATAGCAGTGAAGGCCAAATAATTTTTGTTCTTATATTAACTTTTAGCTATTGCTCTTTACATTAATTGTGCAACTCTGTATCATTCCATCAATATGATTCGCCTATGCACTTATCCTAGTTGGAAGCGTGTTCATGATTTGATTTCCAAATAATATTGTGGCATCAATAGGCCTCACAATCATTGAATGTAGCATGACATTCCTAAATCAGGTTGGTGTTTCTCTCTTTAACTGTCCATTTATAGATTTTTTTCGTAATATGATATCTTTTTGAAGTTAATAGAAATTAGAATTTTTTAATTCCCTTATACTGCATATCATCCTTATAAAATTTACAATTTTACAGGCGATTCCTGTCATATGCGAGGAGATACATATAAGAGATGCGCGAAATCGAGTCTCACTTATTTTCAATTTATGGTGCAATATGGAAGCATCATAACCAACGTCGTCAGCATGGCAACAACCCGTGACCTCCGATCTGGATGGCGTTGGTCGTTTGCCTGTTGTGGCCTTTTGGCCTCGAAGTTTCTCATTAAGATAGAGCGAATAGACGAGGCAAAAAGGGTCCTCAGGATATGCAGAAATGGAGTGGTAGAAGAGTTGCGGGACTTAGCAGGCTCGATAGAGAGAGAATGCAATGAAAGAGATTTTCGTGTTCACCACATGTAGTTGTTAACACAATGTCCCAAATTCTACAGCGATTCGTAGGTTTAGACTCCATATTATTTCTCGGGTCTATGTTGCTTCAATCCATAGGATATTCCTACCATGCGGCCATGCCTTCTTTCTCGCACCGCTCATTGTCAGTGTCATTCGGACTGGAGTCGCTAGATTTATTTATTTGGCTTACACTTCCTTCGACCGACGGAGGACACTGATTTTCACATGTGTAGGCATGTTCTTGGGCCATGTAGTTTTTCATTTCTTTTCTTGATTAGGTTTATCTTAACAGTGATCATTTGTTATATTATCTAAATTAACATATATAACGTTTTTCTACATTTCCATGTTTGTCTGCGTAGTCTTTTCCTTTTTAGAAGAGATCCTATCTATCATCTGAGCAGACAAAATTTTGATATTTTCATATCATTTACCGTTCCACTAGTAGATTTATATACATTATTAAGTGGGTAGTAGTTTATCATTATCATACATATTGTTAACTTTTTTTACCCCTCCGCCCATTAGCTTCCCTTTTTTGCTTCCTGGGTCACTTGAACCCTCAACCTTTTGATTGGAGTTGGAGGGTGCTTATCATTTGAATAACCCTATTGTCTATCTATTGTTAACATTACTTATTAATTATGATTATTTAAAACATCATTACTTTAAGTCATCAATTTCATACTGTGTAGTCACTAATTTCAATTTTCATACTTTAGACTGTCATATATCTTAGTAAAATATTATTTTTAATTAAAAACTATTGTTAGGTTGTAATTATGATAAATCAGTGGACTATTTTAAATAACGGGCAGACTAAAGTTATTGTATAATCAATAACAACTCATCACAATCTTTTCATTAACATTATATTATTATTACTTAAGTATTAATTAATATTATATTATCATTACGTTAAGGTTAACCAATTTCATATTGTTAACGTGGTGTTTAGTCACTAATTTTATTTTTATACTTTACAGTGTTTAGTCTCTAGCTGCATTCGGGAGGTAGCTAGAGAAGTGTTAGGGGTCTCGCGGGGTAGCCGTGGTGGGCATCGAGGGAACTGGTGGTGGAATAGTAAAGTTCAAGAGAAGGTGGAAGCTAAGAAAATGGCATATGCGAAATTGGTAGACAACAAGGATGAGGTGGAGAAGTGGACGGATAGGGAACGATATAAGATGACGAGGAAGGAGGCAAAGCTAGCAGTCACGGCGGTGAAAACAACGGCTTTTGAAACCCTATACGTGGAATTAGAGAAAAAATACGGAGATAAGAAGTTGTACAGACCAGCCAAGGCGAGAGAGAGGAGGACCCGTGACTTGGATAACGTGAGGTGCATCAAATACGAGGATGTCAAAGTACTGGTGGGGGACACGCATATTAGGAGAATGTGCCAGTCTTACTTCCATAAACTCTTGAACGAAAAAGGAGATAGAGACATTGTGCTGGGGGATCTGGATCAATCTGGTAGGTACCGAGATTTTGGGTATTGTAGAAGCATTAAGGTTGAGAAGGTGAAGGGTGATGTTCGCAGGATGCGCAGAGGACGAGCGACCGGGCCTGATGAGATTCCAGTTGAATTTTGTAAGAGCGCAGACAGGGCAGGTTTGGAGTGCCTGATGGAATTGTTTAACGTCATTTTTAGGACGACGAGAATGCCCGAAGAATGGAGGTGGAGTACAATGATTCCTTTGTACAAGAACAAATGTGATATCCAGAGTTGCAACAACTATAGAGGGTAGATGCTGAGCCACACTATGAAAGTTTGGGAAATGGTTGTGGAGATGAGGGTGAGAAGAGGCGTGTGCATTTCTGAGAACTAGTTTGGATTCATGCCGGGGTGTTCGACCACATAAGTCATTCATCTTATTAGGAGGTTGGTGGAGCAGTATAGGGAGAGAAAGAGACTTACATATGGTTTTCATCTACCTCGAGAAGGCATACGACAAAGTACCTATGGAGGTTCTATGGAGATGTTTGGAGGCTAGATGAGTATTATGGCGTACACTAGGGCGATCAAGGATATGTATGATGGAGCCAAGACCAGGGTACGAACAGTAGGAGGAGACTCGGAGCACTTTCCAGTGATGATGGGGCTGCATCGGGGATCAACTCTTAGTCCATTCTTATTTGTCTCGGTGATGGATGGACTGACGCAACAAATCCAATGGGAGGTGCCATGGTGTATGTTATTCGCAGACGACATAGTCTTGATTGATGAGACTCGCAGCGGAGTGAATGCTAAGCTGGAGGTTTGGAGACAGATTCTGGAGTCTAAAGAGTTTAGTCCGAGTAGGACCAAGATAGAATATTTGGAGTGCAAGTTCAGCAACTGGAGCGAGCTTGAGACATGCGAGGAGGTGAGACTTGATACTTAGGTCATTCCGAAGAAAGAAAGCTTCAAGTACCCCGGGTCTATTATCCAAGAGAATGTAGAGAATGATGACGATGTCATACATCGTATTGGGGCAGGGTGGATGAAATGGAGGCTTGCATCTGGAGTCTTGTGCGACAAAAAGGTGCCACCAAAACTTAAAGGCAAGTTTTATAGGGGGGGTGGTAAGACCGACTATGTTGTATGGGGCGGAGTGTTGGCCAGTCAAGATGTCGCACATCCAAAAGATGTGAGTGGTGGAGATGAGGATGCTGAGATGAATGTGTGGGCATACAAGGAGGGATATGATTAGTAATGATGATATCCAGAACAGAATGGGAGTGACCTCGGTGGAGGATAAGATGCGGGAAGCGAGGTTGAGATGGTTTGGGCATGTGTAGAGGAGAGACACAAATGCCCCAGTACGAATGTGTGAGAGATTGGCTATGGACGGGTTCAAGAGGGGTAGAGGTAGGCCGAAGAAATATTAGGGAGAGGTGATTAGATGGGACATGGCGCAGATGCAACTTATTGAGGACATGACCTTAGATATGAGGTTGTGGAGGACACGTATTAGGGTAGTAGGTAGTCGAGCGTAATGCTACTTACGCTTACATACAGATAGTTGTAGTGTTATTACTGTAGGTCCGTTTAGCATATCATAAAAACAGGCATAGTATTGCTTTATAGTCCCCTGCAGTTTATTTTCTGCTGCTATGTGTTAGTTACTGCTTCTTTCTTTCAGAATGTGCTATCATGACGTATTCACTTTTGATACCAGCATTTTCATACTGCTTTAAATTTCTTGACCGGGTCTGGCTGTTTTCTCATATTTTTGCTTATGCATATGCCTGTCTTGAGCCGAGGGTCTCTCGAAAACAACCGCTCTACCTATCAAGGTAGAGGTAAGGTCTCCGTACACTCTACCCTCCCCAGACCCTACAATTTGAGATTTCACTGGGCATGTTGTTGTTGTTGTATGTCATTTCTTAATTAAAATATCTTTTATTAAAAAATTATTGTTAGGTTATAGTTTATAATAAATCAGTAGATTGTTTATAGTTATGTGCACAATAAAATTATTGTTCATCTTCAACCTCAAATTTGAATTGATTTTTAGGATTTTTAGTGAAACAGTATGCTTTTATATGAACTTATAATTGTACTGAATAATTAGGTAGATTTTTTATTTTATAAAAAAATACTGAAAAATAACGACCAAATCGAATAAATATATATGTACATAATATATTTATATGTTTAATTTAAAAATACAAATCACTAAAAAATAATTTGAGCCTCAAAGAGGACATGCATCTCGTGCATCACACGTGCATCACACGTGCATCTTGTATCAATTAATAAAAAAATTATCATATATATTATTAAAACACAACATTTCAAAGCAAACAATTACTAACTTCACTAAATGTTTACTTTTTAAAAATTATGATTCACTAAATGTTTTATTTATTTTTCGATTTCGTGTTATATTTACTTCTCTATAATAACATTCTACCGATAACAACAATATCATTCATTATAACGGTACACTCTTTGTAAATTTACCTCTCTATAACTGTCATACTCAAATATTGTGTAATAATATTTTGTAAGAAATATATTATGAATAAAAATAAAATATTAAAATATTTTTGTTAAGCTTTTAGACAACCTTCAAGGAAAAACTATTGAATTTCTTTTTACTGAAAGTTTGGACAAAATTCATCATCAATTCAAGCGTTATATTATCATTAAGAAACTGAAATTTACAAAACAACATACAATTGTAGAATTCTTACGTTAAACTTGAAATATTTAAATTCTCAATTAGTTTTAAATGCATATGTTACTTAGATTTTAATTCTTTATCGGTATGGTACAACTAGTTGTGAATTTATTAATAATTTATTAATCTTTTCATTTTTTAATTAATGAGATATGAAAATCAATTGAGATTTTATAATTAACAAGTATATTATTTTCGTTTATAACATAAAAAAATATCAAAAAAATTTATTTGCACACTTTTATATATAACAGCTAAATGAGATTTAATATCAAATGTCAGTATACGTACATAACAACACCTCACTATAGCAACCATAAAAGTTTTGGACAAACGCTGTCACTATAGAGAAGTTTGACTATATTTACTTGTTATTTCACATTTCATGTATGCTAGTTATTTATTCACTTATAATTTATAGATTTTTTCGTCATACATTTAAATAATATTATGGCAATATATTTATAAATAATAATCTTTTTGTCAAACATACAATCCATGATGGTCTTACAAAAAGTGTGTTTTTAATTTCTATAATTGATTAAAGAAAAATATTATTAATTTGAAAAATATTTATCAATTATTTTTATAATATTAGTTACAAATATATTATTATTAATTAATATATTTTCAAGAAATAATAGTGTAGAAACGTGGTTAGCAAAAACCTCTCTCTCCTCTCTAGGCGTACGTTAGCAAAACCTGCGCCGCCGAGTGGCCATGGCTAGAGGGCGGGGACGAGGAAGAGGACGACCGAGACTGACACCACTCACCGCGTTTAGATGTTCTGTTGCATAGAAAACCCAGAATTGAGGAAAGCAGGGAGTTACTATTAACCCCGTTATGGACGAATGTTGTTCGAGTAATAAGAACCAAATTGATCTGACTCCGGAGACGACCACTGAAATGGAAGCTACTAGCTCCTCTAAAGGAGTTGCGCGAGCCCTAGAACTGGTTAATATGACTCCAAGGACCTCAATACCAGGGGAGGTGACTGAGGAGATGCCAACTGAACCAACTCCAGCTCTGGTGGAGAAGGAGCAAGTGCAAACTAAGCTGCCAGACCTGGATAAGCACAACAAAGAGCAATCATCCCTAAAAACGACCTGGACCAACTTATTTGCTGGCAATCGGAGTGCAGAAAATGGTATGACTCTATCCTATATTCCTTTGGAAATTATTAATGGGAAGGTTGAAGTTAGAATGGTTCGGTCTAAAATTGAAGAGGAAATAGAGAAATGGAGCAAACCCTTAATTGTGTATGTAGTTCAGAAAACACCGGGATACAATTTCATGAGAAGATATATTGGGCAGATGTACCGGATCCAAATGTGTTTTATCATGATGTAGGGTACTACATTGTTAGATTCCAATCTAAGGATGATATGAATGATATACTATATGCGAACCCTTACTCTATCAATAACAAGCCTTTGATTCTTAAACCCTAGACCCCTGATTTTGATCTAAATGATGAATTCTTAACTGAAATTTCATTATAGATCACATTCCCTAAGTTACCTATGAGATTTTGGAGCTGTGCAGGCCTGAGTAGAGTAGTTAGTGGCATTGGAATACCTTTATATGTAGTTGAGTGTACAAATAAACAGACAAGAGTTTCCTACGCAAGAATGCTAATACAAACCAATGTCACTAAACCCCTCCCTGATGAAGTAACCATTTATGATACAAACGGGAGAGATCCAACAAGATGTAGCCTATGATTGTAAGCCAGAGTTCTATGAGAGTTGTCAGCAAATTGGGCATGTTTACCCTCATAAGATACATGAAGAGCCACAATAGTTTGAACAACCTAGAAGAAGAAGAAGGGCTAGAAGACCTCAGAATATTGCTCAACAACCTGTACAAGCACCTAAAGCTCATGAACAACCTGCGGTTGCTGCTCATAATAGGTTTGGCCAGATATGAAAAGCCATAGAGGATGAACATTTAATCAATACTGCAATGCCTAGTCCACTAGTTGATGAGAATAATAAGTCCTTTGCCTGAGATTCAGAAGAGTACTGGATCTCAAGGGCAAATGACTCCCTGGAGAAACTAGTAAAACCCCTGTGCAGCATGTAAATGGTCCCAATCAGAGTAGTGTTGCCCATCCTACTTCATCTGCTAAGCAAAAGATTAAGCAAGCTACATAGGAAAAGCAACTTGTCAAGATGATCCCTGCGGTGTCTCGGTTGGCACCAGCTGTGATGAGTCACATGCTTGATTGCCTAGTAGAATTTCCTGATTTATCTGCAGTAGTAACTAAGCATAAGAATGGAGGAATGAATAGTGGTCAGAAGGTGATATTAACTAACCCTTTGAGAAGAGGGAACCACACATCCTCATCATCATGACTTGGCTAGTGTGGAATATAAGGGGGGATAAATAAAAGGTATACGCAAAGAGAACTAACAACTTATATGAGAAGAAAACACATCAAGCTAGCTGGTTTTCTTGAAATAAGAGATAAGGAGAATAAAGTAAGACAGATAAGTAACAATATTATTAAAGGATAGGTCCTGCAATGCAACTATCAACATGCCCATAATGGGAGGATATGGTTGGTTTGAGACACTGCTGTGTACGTGGTGGATATATTAAGGTAGCAGCACAGCTTATTCATGCCAAGGTGACAGACAGACACTCTGATTTTGAATGTGGATTGATTGTTGCATATGGGTATAACACAATACAGCAAAGGAAAGCACTCTGGAGTGCATTCAATGACATTGGACATAGTACTAATATCTCATGGATTGTTAGTGGTGGTTTTAACGCTATGTTGTATCCTCATGATACTGTTCCACTAGCATCGACTGAACTTAAGGACTTCACTGAACGTGTACAAAGCTTGCTACTAAATGAACTATCATGGAGGGGGGAATACTATACACGGTCAAACAAATAGCTAGAGCCAGATAGGGTATGCAGTAGATTGGCCGGAGTACTAGAGAATGACCTTTGGATGATGAACTGGGGACATATCTATACTAAATATGACTTGTCAATGTTTTTGGACCATTCTTCTATGCTCATCACTATTAACACATCTAATTGGACTCCCAAAGTTTCTTTTAGATTCTTTAATGTGTGGGCAGCTCATGATTCCTTCAATGTTCTGGTCAGTAATGGCTGGCAGACTCAGCTATCTGGGGACACTATGAGAAATGTATGACTAAAACTCAAGAAGCTTAGAGCTAGTTTCAAGGAGCTAAATTTTGGAGAATTCAAAGGTATTACCCAAAGAATTGATAAAGGTAGGGTTGATCTCAAAGTTGTACAGGAAGCAATAGCTATTCAGCACTCAGACCAGTTGCAGATACAGGAAAGGGACCTTCTCATGCAGTTAGAAAGGTGTACACTAATAGAGGAGAGTGCATTGAGGCAGAAATCTAGAATTCAGTGGATGAAACTAGGAGATCAAAACAACAAATATTTTGCAGCAGTAGTAAAGGAGAGAAGCAACAGGAAGCAAATTTATGAACTACAATCTCTGGGAGGGATGAAACTAACTGATCCTGCAGATATTTAACATGAAATTATCACCTTCTATGAAGGATTAATGGGGTCCCCACTCCTACTTTACCTTCTATAGCCAGAACTATTATGGCACAAGGACCTCAACTTAGTCATGCTCAACAAGTCTTACTATGTACAGAGGTATCAGAAGCTGAGATCAAAGAAAGTTTGTGGTCTATTGGACATGAGAAGTCACCAGGGGTGGATGGATACACTGCTTGCTTCTTCAAAAAGGCATGGTTAACTGTTAAGGGAGATATTAATTAAGCTGTCCACGAATTCTTCCACACAAGTAAGCTGTACTGGTCATTAAATCACATCCAGTACTCGTCCCTAAAATTGATTGCCCAACAACAGTGAAAGAGTTCAGGCCAATTGCATATTGTACAGTCTTATACAAGATTATCTCCAAGATACTAGCTACTAGAATTCAAAAGGTCATTGCATCAATTATTTGTAATGCTTAGGCGGGGTCATTCCAGGCAGACAACTTGCTGATAATATGATACTAGCACATGAGCTAGTCAAGTGATACTCTAGAAAGCACACCTGTCTTAGATGCATGATAAAGATATACTTAAAGAAGGCCTATGACTCAGTGGAGTGGGCATATTTGAAGCAGGTAATGGAGGGGCTTGGATTTCCTCATATGATTATGAAGTGGACCATGGCATGTGTGAAAACAGTAAACTACTCTATTATAGTTAATGTTGAACCCCTTCTTGATGCTGCTAAAGGCCTTAGGCAAGGGGATCCCATGTCCCCTTTCCTGTTTGTAATTGCTATGGAATACTTAAGTAGGGAGTTGAATGCTTTGAAGAGTAATCCTAGTTTTAAATATCACCCTAGATATGCCAAATTAGGTATTACTCATCTTAGCTTTGCTGATGACCTCTTTTGATTTGCTAAAGGGGACTTGGAGTCTACAGCTGCTCTTCAGCAAGTTTTTAATATGTTTTCTGCTGCTTATGATCTCCAAACAAATACGGAAAAGAGTTCAGTGTATTTTGAAGGGATAACTCAGCCCATCAGAGATTAAATACTGCACCAGCTAGGATTTGGACAAGGGAAAATGCATTTCAGATACTTGGACATCCCTCTATCCACCAAGAAAATGTCTATACTAAAGTGGCAACCTCTCATTTCCAAAATGGTTACTAGGGTTTCTTCCTGGACTGCTAAACAACTTTCTTATGCTGGCAGGATACAATTGGTTTAGTCTGTTTTGTTTGGTATTCAAGCCTTCTGGGCCCAACTGTTCCAAATCCTCTCTAAGGTGATGGAAGCTATAGAAGCCATTGTAGAAGCTACATATGGTCAAGGACTAATACAATTATAAAAAGAGCATTAGTATCTTGGGAGAAGCTTTGTACACCTAAGTGTGTAGGAGGGTTGAACCTGATTAACTTGCATGGAATAAGGTTGCACTTGTCAAAAGGTTCTGAGACTTGACACATAAGCAAGATAAAATGTGGATCAAATGGGTGTATGTGTACTACTTAAAAAGTCAACAACTGGAGGCCAGTACAATCCCCAAGCAGGCATGCTGGATGCTGAGAAAGATATTGGAAGCTAAGTCTATTTGGAATGAATTACACCTCCCTCTCAAAGCTAACAAGAGCATAGTGGGGACAAATATACTTACAACTTTTGGAGCATACGGTGAAAGTGCCAAGAAAATGTTTGATGTTCCAGAATGTTGCAAGACCTAAGGCTTTGTTTACATTTTGGCTTCATGTTCAGGACAAACTCTTAACTAAAGATAGATTGATATCTTGAGATATAGACATTGATCCTAAGTGCAGTTTTAGTGATGTTTTTATGGAAATCAGAGATCACATGTTTATACATTGTCCTTTTGCCAGATTTTTTGGGACTAGATTGTACATGTGGCTTCAAATGCCTCAACCAGTGATAAAAAATTGGGAAACTAATTTGAAATGAAGTATCAAGCATTGCAAAGGAAAATCACAAACAACATAAATATTGAAGATGGTCTATGCTGAAGGAGTTCATGCCATATGGATGGAGAGAAATCAAAGACAGTTTGAACATGTGAGTAGAAGTGTGAAAATGATAGCAAAAGAGGTGGCTTTTGTTTACAACATCAGAGCAACTGCTAGTACACAATTTTCTGCAACAGTGTCATTTCTAGATGTTAGATACTCCATGTAGTTTCTGTGATTCCCCTGTTAGACATGAGAAGTGACACCTCTCCCATTTTGGAGAAGGGTACCTGCTCATTGTCCTTCCCTAGAAGTTTGGTATCTACAGAGAAACCTTTCTTCCAAGTCACACCATAAGAACCATTTATTATCTTTCTTTGATTCCAGATCAAAGATGAATTTCATCTATAGTATATATTAATTTCTATCTAGATTATATATCATATTAAGTAGATGGTAGATTTCGATGTATACTTCATGTACCAAATTGATCTATGAGATTAGACAGCAGGCTGGAAATAGTCAAGCTGTGGTTCTGTAATGTTCACTTTTGGCAATTAATAAAGCTAAGTTAATTATAAAAAAAATTAAAATATTATGTATCTTAAATGCATAATTTAATATTATTTATAAAGACACATATTTTTTTAATATTTACTTCTAATATTTGATAATTAAATTTTATTTTTAATTTAAACTAATTGTGCAATTACACTTGTGCAACCAAACAATACGCTTGTAATTACACCGTAATTACATTATGTCAAACAAACAGATTATCGTAATTACAATACTGTATAATTACTAGGCTAATTACTACCTTAGTAATTACACCAATTTTAATTACCAGATGACTTTCCAAACAAACCCTAAATGTTGTAGATAAATGGAAATGGTGATTTTCTCGAGATTAGCACGCAGTTGATATGTTGCCCAAAATATAGATCTGCCAGGAAGTCTGCAACATTGTAAAAGAGAATAAGAGAATCTCCGTGGCCTATAACTAGAGGTGGCAAAATTAGCCTACGAAATCATAATCTGCCCAATCCGTTCAAATTTGGGCAGAATATTGACCCGTCCATCTATTAGTTCAGCTCATTTCAGCCCATAAAAAATCAGGCTGATATGTAACACAAATTGAAAGGGGAGCCTTGGAGTAACTGATAAAGTTGCTGCCATTTGACTTCCAGGTAACAAGTTCAAGCCGTAGAAATAGGCTTTTGCAGAAATGCAAGGTAAGACTGCGTACAATAGACTCTTGTGGTCCAGCCCTTCCCCGGACCCCGCTCATAGCGGGAGCTTAGTGCACCGGGCTGCCCTTTATGTAACACAAATTGACTCGTGATAATTCTTATCAAAATATTTTAAAAAATATATTTTTTTAATTTGACATGTTATATATAGTCATAATAATAATAATAAAAATTATGAAGTATTAAAATATTATAAAAGAATTGAATATAACAATTAAAGGTTAGTAAGAATTGGACGGGTTGGGATATGACCCACACTTTAGCCTATTTCGGCCCAACCCATTTCAGCCCAAGTAACTATTGAGCGGATAAATAACCCGTTCATTTATTAACTCAACCCATTTTGACCCGCCTATTTGACACCTTTACCTATAAGACACGAATCATGGCTTCTATCCCTTAAACAATCGCTTCTTTTGCTCCCTCCGTGAGGAAATACAGATAACTAAAAATATGATGTTATTTACAAAGTGGATGAACACACAAATTTTACTCACAATCAACCGTCATTTGTGCATCTAGTAAAAACGAGGGCAGTTCCATTTACACTTCGAAGGACAAGCAATCTTGAATCTAAATATGTTCCGCAAACGATTTTTGACAGATCAAACATTTCAGGAGGTATTTGAGTGCGTACTTCTTGAAGTGCTTTCTGTGCAACTTCCATGTTTCCACTTAGTGGTTCATTAAGACTCATCATCACATCGATTTCACTTGACACAAGTTTAGCTACAGAAAGGCTTGAAGGGACTTCGTTTATCAGGATGGCTTTCCTCCACTTCTTACTAGATAACCTTTTTAAGACGGAAGCTTGAGCATCTGGTGTAGCTGAGGGAAACGTCGAGGTGGTAGTTTCCTCTTTAAGATATAACCGTCTCCCAGCTCTCAATCTGTAAGAGGAATTAACTTGCAATTTCCCACCTACACCAGACTTGTCATGAGCCCAGTTCCCACCAGCCATAACAGTGAAGCTAATATGTGAGGCAGCGGAAAATGTTGTGTTAGGTTTTGATACTTTAGATATCGTTAGGTATGCTTCCCCAATGAGTACTCTAACAGAAGGCTGCCGAAGGGTCAACCCTATATGTCTACCAGTACAATATAACAGGCGCCACTTTCCAGGAAGCAATCCCAGCCAATGCTGCAGATCAATAGATACTCATTCAGGCGTAAGAATATTGCTCAAGGCATAATAGGTATCATTTCCAAGGAAGCAATTCTTCCCAATTGGACAAACACCAGCATACATCACTACTTACCCTAAATAACAATAAAGGCAATGCAACAAATATACAATACATAAGAGTTCAGAATCAGATCAAGTGGAGCATATTTAATAGAATAAACCAAGCTTGTACAAAGGGCAGCAGATACAATAAAGGTGTTATTCAGTTTGCAAAGTTAATTTGTAACAATTAGGCAGCCTAGAAGGACCAGTGAAGAAAGTTAACAAATAACTGTCATACTTGAACATCAGTGCAAGAGGACCTAGCAACACAGACTATTGCACAAAAAACAAAAAAGACCAGCATGAAATGCTTAATGTGTGATTTTTTAGGGGAGAAACTGTAAAACAAGCACTGAGTGAGAAACAGATGATGCAGAAGTTCTTTCCTAACCAAAGAATATAAAAACTCGTAATAAAAGAAGAGAGATTTTCACCTTTGGCTTTGGATAAGGATTTAGCATCTCCATTAACTCAACGAAATGAGCAAGCCTACTTCGCTGGTAAAAAGAAGAAAAACAGAAAAGAAAGAATAGATTAGCAACACTTTTAGTTTCTGATCCTGCTACAGATTTCACCAAGGTGAACACTAATGACTAAAGAAATATCGTAGCTATGAGCTAAATAGAATTATAATTTGATAATGCTTGAATGAAAAGTTTGAGGGACACATTTTAGCAACAGTCTTTGGTTTTCCTAGAGGAACCTGTTGCGTCCTTTTGAGTAAATTAGGTAAAATATAAATTCAAAAGGAAGGGCCAAACTTGAGTAGAAAGATAAACAATGACAATATATTGGGGTAAAATTTATAAACTCCGCCTGAAGGAGTAAAAAGCGTAAGAAAAGCATAGATAAGTATAAACACAGCCAAAAAGAGGAGGAAAAAAAAGAATGTCAGATGAACTACCCTCCTGAAAAGGAAATATTTATGTCTGAAAATAGATGGGGAAGCAAGTCATTTCTACCACCGTAAATTTCCAGAACAGTAAATAAGAACTAATCCTACAAGAAGGAAACAATCTCAACTACAGATAAAAGAAGTGAAGCACATTCGAAATTCCAGCTGAAATAAGGAGGTAAGTTTTTCAAATAGACCGTGGAGAACTAGGAGGGGAAATAGAAGTGATTATACATGAAAAAATCAAATACGCTCTGTAGTATTCAGTCAAACCATTTTAGCACTGATAAAGAAGAAATACTCTTCTTCTGTGTATTACCTGCTGCTGCCCATAAATGTATTCCTCTGCAATTCGAACAGTGGTTGAGCCAAGACTCCATCTGATTACATCAATAGATGGATTCACACGCCATTTTGGTCCACACAAGAAGGGATGCCTCAGAGCATTTAAGCAACTGTGAAATATCAGTACAGATCTTCATTAATGCTGATGTAATTATACATTATTGTCATTGACTTGACTATCTATGGTGGTGCTCTAGTTAATAGTGCCCTTTGAGAAATAAATATCAGTACTTGAAACAAAGTATCTAAAATTATGTGCATGAAACCTGTCTTGCGTTTTAACTTTATGTAAAATTCTTATTAGCTAACTCTATTAGAGGTCAACTCTCTGTTTTACCAACAAAACTCATCATCATTTGAAGCTGCTTCCCCCTGATCAGCCCCCAAAATAATTTTTGAAGTTCTAATAAGAAGATACATATTTCTCCAAACATCTTTCAAATATTTAAGTAGCTAAGGCTCTTGCAGAAATCAGTTAAAAGAGTTCCAAATTCAGTTCACCAATTCTGTCATGTTCAAGAAAATTTGCTCTAATCTCAAGATCATAAATTGTCATCGAATAGACTGGTTTTCACTAATCCTGCATAAGCTTGTAATACAACTTAATATCTGATGCATGCATATGAAGTTTCCAGAAGGCATCATCAACCCACAACAATTCAATCTACCTTATCCTGTCCAAAGGTTTAGGTGCAAGGAGTACTGAAAGCAAATGCCAACCTGCACCCCAGTTTCTATCGAGTATCTGCAAGAAGAACCAAATTTATTATATTACGCAAAAAATGGAAAGCAAACAGCGACGGGAAAGGAGAGAGAACTTGTCTTGAATTATTGTAGGCAATATCCCAGAGGGGCTCTTACAGGACTTTAGGTTACTAGAAATAAGAAGATATCAAACTACATGAAATAGGAAAAAAGTTATTAAAAAGGGAGATTTACCTACATAAGTGAATTACACCCACCTTTACCTAAGTGAATTACCTTAATAAGACTAAACTATTATAAATATTTTACCATGTATTACAATATCCACGCTTCATTATAGCACGATGACTTAACTATGTGATAAAAAAATACTCATTTACATCCACCTTCATATATTTGAATCCACCCTATCATAAACTCAATTTTCTAATCTAGTAGGAACAGGACCACCTCATAAAAGTCCTCGGGAAACTGGAAAACCATATGGATCATCTTCAATTATACATTCAAAGAGTAAAACAAATAGAGGATTGGTTTTGAGTTAAGCTAATTGGGCTATGCCGCTCTTATTAATCCATCTTGAGTTAGCAAATCTTGGACGAGTTGAGACATGACTTGTTTATTAACCAACCGCTTATAATCTTCACACCCGTCCATTTGACACCTTTTGAGAAATATGATATTTCGCCGACACTTTCGGAAATTGACTAGCACAAAAGAACTAACAGAGTTATGTTCATAAAAAGAAATAGAGGAAATTAATAAATGTAGTCTGCAAAAAGATTCATTAGTCGTAATTGATTTATAACGATATTAATTCTCTTGACTTTCAGCAAACAATAATGGAACAGTCAACAATAAACAAGGGATCAGGTACTAACTTGGATACCAAAATTATCAGTTGAAGAATTTCTTTTTACAGCATGCAGAAGAAACTCGCGCAAACAGGAGGGATCATTTCCCTGAAGATGATGTGAACAAAGTTATTTCATGTGAAAGCATGTAAATGGGAAACGTCTAAAAATAGTGCACAACCTTGGTGAGGAATGCTTTGAACTTGGCAAAGATCGTTGGGTCCATGAGTTCCCTCAAAACCATTTTTGCCATGATGAATCCAACACATCTTTGCAACAGGTAAAAGCAGATAGAAATTCATGAATAACTTGCTTCATGCTAAATAAAAGAAACAAAAATATCAAGTATGCACGCCATACCTCATGTCAAACGCAATCATCATTCTCCTCCTATCCATATTGTCATATGATGTGCTATCCGCAGGATCAGCCTCATTAAAGTCAACAGCATTTCCCAATATACCTACCTGATAAGAAGTGTCTGTTGGAACACTCAAGACATATCGAAATAAAAGTTTTCTTCCCAAATAGGTAAAGTTGAAATGCTAAATTATGAAAATGCATATTTGGTTTAAATTTTTAAGTGTAGCACAATGTTTCCAAATAGAACCATATTAGCACTAAGAATCAGAACCACCAACCTAGCCATCAGAAAGAAAAACAAAATGTAGGCATCTTTGTCAGCAACTATCCTAATCTAAGTATGTACTCTTGCAATACCCGCAAAAAATAGCATCTGGATGAACTAATAAAAGAGATTGTATACCTGACCAAGTATTGATCAGGTATACTGAATTGTCAAATGTATGTATTATGCATGTATTCTGTATCTAGTAATAATCAAAACATGGTTCATAGCTCTAGTTTCACAGAAGAAAACGTGTCTCTTCCACCAGACAACTTGGAACCTACAGAGAGAAAAGTCTATCTGTTTTCATGATAATTGATCATTTTCTTTTACAGTAGGAGGTGAAGGTCTAACCATTATGGTATGCCTATCACCAAAGCATGTGAAAGCATCCTAGCGTTAGCTGCAGTACTTTGTCCGTAATGTACTAATACCATCCAATCGCTACTACAACAGACAATATGAATGACACTCACTTTAATATGTTTATCCACCGCGCTAATGTGCAAATTTTCAAGTCTCAGTTCTGTATGCGCAAGGCCATGGCTGTGCACATAGTTCACCTGAGAGACAGAGAATCAAAGATCAATCAGCAAATAGAGAAAACTTGTTATCTGGTACCTGTTCAGATTAGAAAAAAGACACACAGCACATACTCCAATCAAGAGATCCCTCATTAGAATTCGGATTAATCGCAGTTGCCGAGAAATAGCTGGCCCTCCTATAGTATCATCCCCAACCCTTCTAACAGACTCCTGATCTAGAGAAAGAGTAGCTTCCAAAGTTGGAAGCCAATCAGATCGTTGAAGCCAGTGTCTCAATGAAGAACTTCCATGATGCTGAGAGAACAAACCAAGGTCCTCAAGGATGTTAGCTATTTGAAGTATCTAAAGTAGGAAACATAGATAGTTTAATTACTACTGCTGACTATATGCAAAGATGAAAACTCATTATGTTTCATTTAAAGAGGTCCATAGTACTTGTATTTAGTTATTTCTTAAGTACCTAAGAGAATAGGTGTGGAGCTAAAAAGTACTCAAATAGAACTTTTGACACTAAGTATATTTATCTTCATTATGTTATCAAGTCAAAGAATAGTCCCTTAAAAATAAAGAATGAGCTTAAGGTAGAAACCAGCATACCCCATGGACTAGGGTGAATGAACTGTTTTCATCTATCATGGACGAGCTGATATACCCATGAACTTGCATGGAATACAAATGATACATGAGCTTACGACGTGCCAGTCTCTTCAACACCTAGAACACATGGACTATCAATAATTAACTGACAAACCATGAGAAAATCCCGGAACAGATGCACAAGTTGAAGAAAACAACGGCTAGGTGTAATATACCTCTATTGCACGACGTCCTCTCCGCTTTGCTCGAGCACTAATAAGTTGTCTAAGTACAACTCTGGTTTTATACAACGGACTGCATTTATTGTTCAAAATAAGGAAATGATGAGTTTTACTACTATAATTTGGTCTTCTAAACAAAATTGTACCACAAGGAAACACTCACCTATGAGGATCATTTACCATTGCTTCAAACACTATTTCATCTCCCTGCCACAAAGCACAACACGCAACCCAATAATAAGCATCAAATAGCAATGACATTTTACTTTTTCATTGTTCTAAGGGGTCGTTTGGTAGCTGATTTGGAGGTAAGTTATGCCTGTATTAAATTCTGTATAAGAAATACTACGTTTGGTAGCTTGGTAGCTGGTTAGGTGATTAGTTATTCATGTATAAAATTAATACGATGTTTGGTTTGCAATTTAGAAACTCGCATAAGTAATACATGTATAAGTTACGAGGGAATCTATATATTATTTTATGCAAGATAGAAGATGTAATAACTAATATCTCATTAATTAAATCCTGCATAAAATAATACATAGATTCTTTCATAACTAATACATGTATTAGTAATAGGTGCAAAACTCTAACCAGACCAGCTACCAAACGATCCCTTAACAGAATAATCAAGGAAATTTCATTACCCTGCCACCGAGACCAATGCTAACACGATTCCTTATCTTAAAATCGGACATTTGGAATTTCGTGACGTGGCTGAACTCATCCTCTAGGGAATCACTGCTAGTTAACCTTGCATCGTTCTCTGATTCTAATGGAGACATGGTATTTGGCAATGAACAAAAAGTTACTTCTATCCTTTTTCTCCGTATCGGAAAATTATTTCTCCCAATTATAGGCCATATGTTTAGACTAGTCGACGAATTAATAAAACTGAAGCACCTTCCTTCAATGTATTCCATTTTTGGACTCGTATATACTCCCATTGACGCCATTTTACGTCCAATTCTAAATGATCAAAGACATACACAAACAATTCTCATCATAAAGTGTTAAATAACATATAAACATAACAATTTAAATAGAAAATTAGGTAAAAACAAATGAAAATAGAAACGAACCAAATTAAATTGAGCTGATGCAACAGTGTTGAATCGTACTGATTCGCAATCATATAGTCAACTAGAATCAGCTCAAATTTTAAAAATTTACCAAACCTAGCATAAAAAAATAATTGAGTTTTGACTTACCAGATATATATAGAGAGAAGGAGAGATGTGAAGAGAGGAGAGGGAAATATTGTGTACATAAATAGTACTCCTAAGAGAAGAAAAGGGAGCTTGTGAGAGTGGCGTGTAAGACTAAGTTTGAGGCGTTTCGACACGAGTCTACCGTGTGTCTACGTCCGCTTAACCAAATATCTAGCAATCTAGCATACAACAAAGTTAACCATAAGTATGCTATTCATTAGACTAGTAGTAATTCTCATTCTTCGAATGGTTATTAAATTTAAGAAAGAAAGAATCTTCTTATCTCATTAAAGGTAAATATAGATATTAAAATTAAGTTATTTTTATATATAAAAAATATTTTATTGGTAAAGTTGATGTCATTCGATCAGGAGGTCATGAGTTCAAGTCGTGGAAACAACATTTTGCAAAAATGCAAAATAATACAACATACAATAGACCCTTGTGGTTCGGCCCTTCCCCGGATCCCGCGTGTTAGGTCCGGGTATGCTATGGAACAATAAAAACAAACTGGAAATAAACTAACTTGAATGCCAATTCAGTTTTCGAATGTCGGCGATAATGTCGTCCGACACCAGTGATAACACTTTAGTAAAACAGAAAATTTTAAAGAGCAATGCAACGGAAATTTAAAGAACACAAATGTTTAAAATGTACATAGGTTATATTTATTATATAACCTATGACGGTCAATGACCGAAAGTATTGTATATATTTTATATACAAAATTATAAATTCATTTCTTTACAATTTTACAATATAAAATGGAAAGGAATTAAAAGTTGAAGTCGCAGATGACTTCTGCCTGAAAAATCTACCTAAATAGACATAGACAACTTCTCATTACAACTGCTCAATACAAAGCTAATCTAGAATCTAAACTGGAATTGTAATGTTGGACACAATGTTGTCGACATGCTCATGCAACACTTGTGATCCAATTTTCTGAGATGAATTCTCGAGAGCTCTCTTGATATTTTTGCAATCTGTTTCTGGATATCGATTCACTCTTGTAGCATCTCTATTTACAGTAGAGAGTCTTCCTTGAAAAACTCATCGATTGGTTGAGTAGGTTGAGGGAAATATGGGCAGCTTGTGTGTTTGTTGGAGAAGATCATGGAGTCGAAATCTCAACAACTTTGACTTGTTCTTCACTCGACTTCTTCCCCAAGATTTGACTCTTTCTCCCACGTTTTACACAGCTCCTAGTTCACATGCCTAAGTCATTATTACCACTCAGTAAAACTGTTACTGCTTGACGTGAAGTAAGACAAAACTGTTATGAAAAATGTTGGTCTGAATGTTGTGACATTTGTCCCAACATTTTTGGCAATCAACAACAGTACTTCAGGGGATATGTTGGGTCAAATGTTACAACACCAAACCCAACATTAACAATCTCCTCCTTTTTTCCTTTATTCACAAAACCCATTATAACCTGTGCAAATGACTTAAGGCAACGTCATAGTTATTGTCCAACAACTATGAATACAATTATGCCTCTTTAACCTGTGATGGTATACAATCAAAATATGTGTATACCACTCTATAAGAGTACAATGGCATACTAGCAGACATGCATACACCACTCTTATAGGATTAGAAGAAATAATATCAGCATATATGTCATCCAAAAAAAACATTATCAGAATAGAGCATTGTCAAGATAACCATCCACATCATCAAATAGCCAAACAAAAAACAAAAGAAATTCATCAACATCAACAACTTCTTCTTTGCTCATTATGCAGCAGTAGCAACTTCCAGCAACTTTCTACTTCTGCATAAAAACTTCAGCTTGTTTCTCCCTTTGCCTAGCAGTTTCAGCTTCATCTTCGGCCTTCTGCATAACAACTTCAGCTTAGGCCTTCAACCTCAGCCTCTTCAGCAAGACTCTCCTTCCAACAACTTCTTCTCTCTGCATAGCAGCATCCACAACTTCTTCAGCAACAACAACTTCTCCACTCGTACCTTCACCCTTTTCTCTTTGCTCCACCTGTATAGAATCATCTCGCCCTTTTTGTGAAGAAAGCAGAAGCATGAAATGATCTCTGGCTTGAACCAGGGCATCTCTGGCAATATCAACCTCATCAATTTATAGGTTGATTTTTGCAATTTATGGACATTATAGACTGCGTTGGACCAGTGTTTCCCTGAATGTTGGGAACATTTCTGGCAACATTCTCCTTTTCTGCTTCCTTTTTCCAAGGTAGGTCAATGACTCTCTCTTTGCTCTTCAGAATTGCTTTGTTGACAGTGTAAAGTTCAGGAGCTTTCCCCAAAGTGTCTCCTCTCATAGGCTCAAGGCCTTGGGTAGTTAATAATTTGTAGATCAGAGAGGGAAAATGAAGGATTGAAGTTGACTCTTTTTCTGTCAAGTTGGCAATTTGATAGAAGATCATTTGTCCTAAATCAACTTTGAATCCTTTTCCAATTTTAAACTGCAGGGATGATTGTTCAGTTGTCATGACTGACTCATTTAAAGAGGGAAGCCAATTGTGAATTACAATTTTATGGAGGGTGGAAAATAAGGCAGTGAGTTTTGATGCTGGGCATCTAGGGATCCATTTCTTCAATATACCTCCAGTGAGATATTCAAACATTGTATCCTTATTTGTTGTTACTCTTTCTGTTTCTCTCACTTGCTCTTCAGTATTAAGACTCATACATTGATTGATGATTGAAGGTGTAAATTGATAAGTTTTATTATAGAGATATACCTTCTCAAATTTCTTTGAGGAGGTATCCTCTATAGCAGAATTTAAGTTGGCATAGAACAACCTTACAATCTCATCAACATATGGTTCTTTTTTGGTAACAGAGCCAAGAAACTATATGTCTTCCAGAAATTCCACCAGACCATATTCAGAACATGAGGAAATATCTAACTCTCTTTCAGACCTAATTACTCTATTTCTATAATAGTCTCATTTATCATGTTTAGCATTAGAGTAAAATTTATTGGAGAAAGCAGATACCCCATTGTCTGAACTAGACAAGTCTAGGCTGATGGATTCAGTACTGTTGGAGGAATTAGGTGAGTGTGCCTTTTCGGATGTTGGCTGGAATGATGCCTGAGATGTTGTGACATTTGGGGAAGCACTTGATTTTGTAGCTTTGGAAACTCCATTTTGAAGGAATTGTTTCAAGGGAGTTTCATCTGGATTTCCCTCTCTAGAGGCACATTTTGTGATACAGAAGCAACTTGTTCTTCTTTACTTTCTTCAGTTAATAGCTCAAAGTCCATGTCATCAGTGTCACTACTTGTGCAAGTAGATATATGTATGTCAAACCTGGACTTCTTGGTGCTCGGCTCCTGTTGGACTGTCCTTTCAAACACTCTACTCGATCTACGAATATGGAAAGAGGATGAACTTGGCTGTTTACCTAGTGTCGAATAATCAGATGTTGAATCAAAATCTATGTGATTATTGTCATCCCCTAGGTAGCTGATATCGAGAGGTTTCTCATCACCTCGAAAGACTATAGCCGTACATATGTTTTCAGGCAGATATGAAGAAGAAGATATGCCCGGTTGTTGAGGTGTATACGATGGAGGACAAGTGCTCATTGGAGTGTTGGATGAGATATTGGCTGACATGGGTGTTGACATAGGAGAAGTTTCCATTAGTGAGAATTGAGGAGAGCGTTTTGAGGAGTTAGGGTTTGTGATTGAGGATGGAGTTTGGAATGGTGAATCACTTATCGGGTAGGTAGGTACCCGATGAGTGATTTGATCCTCCCCCCCTTTTTTAAACTTTTCTAGGGAAAATTTGGAGATAGAAAAAATAGCAAATAAGAGGAATATTATGGCAAATATTTCTAAGCAACAAAAAATCCTTAGTTTTAGGAGTTTGAGATTTATCTAATAACTTACACCTAAAATTTTAGAATAAAAAGATAAGCATCACGGTAGGAATTTAATCTTATCATTTTAAAGTTTGATATACCTATAAAAACAAGGCATAAACATAGGGAGAAAAATCTAATTTTTCTGGAATCAGTTAAGAACAACATCCCAACAAATATCATAATCTGAAAATGTCAACAACATTTTGGACAACACATGTATTATGATCCCGCAAGAACTTTTCGTTTTGATAAAAAATCAAGACACATTTTATATGTATTTTTATGAGTTTAACCACTGGACCAATGTAACATTTTTTCATCGTGTCCTTGATCTAATCATAAAATACATACAAAATTATTTTTTCGTGTAAAAAATAAAAATACTTATTTAGTATTCTTAAAATTCTTTTAAAGCACTCGATACTCCTATAGAATATGAACAATATCATTTTAAGGGGTTTTGCACATTTTGCACAGTTGTCAATCATTTGTTAAGGCTTTGCCTTATTTTGATACTCCTTTTTTATGATATATATATTTTTATATATCATCGCAGAGAACGATATCACATTGGAATCACATTCTTCTTGAAGGATCATGCTTGTGTGAACAAAAATTAATGCATTATACAGTAACAATAATCAGTTTATGATATTACATAGGTAAATGTCATCTGAAATGTTAGACAATGTTTCAGCTGACATTCACCAAAAATGCCTATTTAGAGATTACAAAGACCAATAGATTTCTTCAAACTAGAAAATCTCTCATGGTCCAAAGCTTTTGTAAAAATATTAGCTAGTTGATGAATAGTGTCAACATGTTCAATATTAACTAGCTATTTTTTTACTAAATCTCTTAAAAAGTGATGTCTAATATCAATATGTTTTGTACGTGAGTGCTGAACTAGATTTTTGGAAATATTTATAGCACTCAAATTATCACAGTACAAAATTAAAATATTGCTAGAAAATTCATAGTCGTCTAATATGTGTCTTAGCCATATTAATTGAGAGCAACAGCTTCCAGCTCCTACATATTCAGATTCAGCAGTTGAAAGTGAGACACCGTTTTGTTTACGACTATACCATGAAACAAGATTATTGCCAAGATAAAAACATCGTCCGCTTGTACTTTTTCTATCATCTACATCTCCAGCCCAATCCGAGTCACTGAATCCTATTAAGTTAGGATTAGTGTATTTGGAATACCAAATTATCAACTCACATGTGCCAGCAACATATCGAATGATACGTTTCACGATATTTAAGTGGGATATTTTGGGACAGGCTTGAAAACGGGCACAAACACAAACACTAAATATAATATCTGGGCGATTAGCAGCAAGATAAATAAGGCTACCTATCATAGATCGATACAATATTGGATCGACATTTTCACCAACATTATCCTTGCATATCTTCTGCGATGAACCCATTGGTTTTTTCATCTGCCTAGCATTCTCCAAACCAAATCTCTTAACTAGATTCTTAGCATATTTACTTTGTGAGATGAAAATCCATCTTCACTTTGCTTAATCTGCAAGCCTAAGAAAAAAGTTAGTTACTCAATTATGCTCATTTCGAAAGTTGATGACATAGATTCAATAAATGACTTTAGATAAGACTGTGAGGTCGAACCAAATACTATGTCATCTACGTAGATTTGAGCAACAATAATATCTACATATGACGTTTAATGAATAAGGTACAACCAGCTTCACAACGGTTAAAACCAAATTCAAGAAGGAAGTTAGTTAGACGACATGCACGATGGGCTTGTTTCAACCCATATAGAGCCTTATTGAGCTTGTACACATAGTGTGGATGGTAAGGATCTTCAAATCCTTTTGGTTGTTCAACATAAATTTCTTTATCTAGATAACCATTTAAGAACGCACCTTTTACATTCATTTGGTGTAAAGTAATTTTTAGGCAACACGTAATAGCAAGTAAAAGTCTAATTGACTCAATTCTAGCCACATGTGCGAAGGTTTCGTCATAGTCGATTCCTTCAACCTGAGTATAGCCTTGTGCAACTAGACGAGTTTTGTTTCTAACACATGTTCCCTATTCGTCTGATTTATTTTTAAAAATCCACTTAGTTCCAATTACATTTGTATTATTTGGACGTGGAACTAAGTCCCAGACTTCATTTCGAGAAAATTGTTCAAGCTCTTCTTGCATTGCTTGAATCCAGAAATTATCTTTGAGTGCTTCTAAAATATTTTTTGGTTCTAAAGTAAATATAAAACAATAAAGACTAATATTTTGGTATATGGTAGGCATACACACATACCTTACCATTTCTCTGTAGTTGAGTGGTTCTTTCCCTCTTGTTCTAATTTCTTCAAAAAATCCCCCTATCACCTGGCCTATTAGATGATTCTTCCTAATCCTTGACGAGGGGTCCCTTCGAACTTGATCTATCAATTCAGCATTTGACTCCTTATTCATGACCTCTGTGGTCTATATTTCAGGTTCAGATGTTGCTTCAGGTGTGACAACATTTGGGGCAACATCTGATTCTTCAGTAGTCTGCATATTTTCCACTGAAACTATATTGTTATTTTCAGTTGTATTTCCTGTAAGATCAGAAAAGTCATAAAAATAACATTTACAGACTCTTGTATAGTTTTGGTCCTTAGATTGTAAACTCGATAAACATGACTATTTTGAGAATAGCCAACAAAAATTTCTTTGTGGCTCTTAGAGTCAAACTTTGCCAAATGATCTCTATCATTTAAAATGTAACAAATACATCCAAAAATATGAAAGTAACGCAAGTTAGGTTTCTTTTCATTTATAAGCTCATAGAGTGTCATCTTTGTTCCTGGCCTTAAGTAGACTCTATTAGAGATGTGACAGGCAGTATTTAAGGCTTCAGTCCAAAAATGTTTTAATAATTTTTTAGAACTAAGCATAACTCTAGCCATTTCTTGCAATGTTCTATTCTTTCTTTCTGCTACCCCATTATGTTGAGGAGTTTTGGGAACGGAAAACTCATGGAAAATTCCCCTTTTCTCACAAAATTTGTGAATGAGCTGTTTTCAAATTCTTTTCCATGATCGGATCTAATCCGAAAAGTAGGAGAATATAACAAGTTCCTAATTCTATAGTGCAAAATTTTAAACATGTCAAAAGTTTGTGATTTTTATTTCAAAAAATATTTTCATGAATATCTAGAAAAATTATCTACTATCACATAGGAATACCTCATGCCTCCTAGACTGTCTACTTCAACTGGACCCATTAGATCCATATGCAGTAATTGAAAACAGTGAGACATACCTAAATGTTATCCGTCGTGTTGGACAATATTATGAGAGACGGGTTTGCTTACCTTTCAGACAATCTTCACATACCGTTTTACCTTTATGGCTAAGACTGGGTAAGCCTCTAACCGCTTCATTTGAGAACAAATTTTCTAAATTGCGGTAGTTGACATGCCCCAACTTTTGATGCCACGATGTTGTGTCATCGATCTTGACATTATTGCATGTTTCTTGCCTTACAACAAGATACCAATTATCACATGTTCTAGTACCTATCATGACACATTCATTAGCCTCATTCGTAACTTCACATACATTCTTATTGAACTTTACCTCAAGATTGTTATCACACAGTTGACTGATACTAATCAAATTAGTCATTAAACCCTCAATGTGTAAGGCATTTCTTAAAGCTAGAAATCCAGGAACATCCAAGATCCCTTTTCCAATTATTTTACTTTTGATGCCTCTTCCATAAGTCACATTTCATCCATTGAATGACTCATAGTTCTTTAGAAAACCTTTTGTACATGTCATGTGATAAGAACATCCACTATCAAAGTACCAAGAACCTGAAATGTTAGTTCTTAATGCAATTATAGCAACTTTACAGGTTACATCCTTTTTGGAAACCCAAACTCTCTTAAAACATTTTTACCTTTCGGCTCAGAAATGTTGCTTCGAATGTTATCTGAAATGTTGGACAACCTTTTAGGCAACATTTTGCTCACATAATCTTGAAGTTTGAAACAATATGGTTTTAAGTGTCCATGGGAGTTATAGTGAGGACATACAAACTTAATATTCGTTGACATATATGAGAACCTATTATTTATTCCTTTTTATTTTACAAAGCATATTTTCTCATTTTTGTCAAACAGACTAGAGCGTATAGTTTTAAGAGAGTTTTTGTATCCAATACCTGCATGTGAAGGTTTACTAAAGCTGAGTATCTTATTCAACTTCGAAGTCCCGGTGTTGAGCTTGCGGAAGGTTGCTTCGGCTAGATCTAATTTTACATGAATCTTACCAAATTCTGTATCCTTTTTGGTAAGTGCAACTTCTAGTCGGGTTATTGTGCCTTTTATATCTACATTCTCACGAGTTAAAGATTTTACCTTTGTGTCAAGTTGCTTGGATTCTATGATTAAGGCTTTGCAATTTTTTTCTAATTCATTAATCATTTCATCTTTGCATTCAACTCGATCCATACTATCAACCTCGCTAACAGAAATAGAGCCACTAAAGCAATTAACATCAGAATAGTTAAAGAACTCATACCTTTCGGATATTGTTGTCGATGTTGATGTTGGACCAAATATCGTGACATCTGAGACAACATTACAGATGACATCTTCTCGGTCTGACAGAGACTGTTTGAAAACAGTGGCCAACATTGCTTGTGATTCGATTTCTTGATCTCCTTCGTCGTCTCCTTTGTCGTCACTAAGAGAGACCCTCGTATTCTTGCCAAATTTTCTAAGAGTGTTTGCACATTCGTTAGCATAATGACCCTAACCCGAGCATGCATGACATTGCAAAGACTCGATTGTTTGGGATCAAATTTGGTACGATCTGAGTTGGTTCTTCTTAGTGGACTTTCTTTTTTAGCGCTTGGAAGGAATTCAATGAGCTTTTGATTAAAGCCTTGGTTTTAATGTTATTTAAACTTAGATTGATTTCTCTCATTGTTGAACTTCCTCACCATCGAATTGTATTTTCGAGTGAGTAAGGCAACATTAGCACCTTCACCAATTTTTTCAAGATTCTCATCCTCTTCTTCGATTTGATTTTCTGAGGATTGAACTTGAAGTGCTACATTCTTGCTTTTATATAGTTCCCTTTGATTCTCAATATTCATCTCATAAGTTTTGAGAATGCTCATCAAGGTATGAAGGTCCATTGTGGCAAGATTGTGAGCTTCTTCAATGACACAAATCTTTAAATTGAACTTTTCAGAAAGAGAACGGAGAGCCTTTTCAACGAGTTGAGTGTTGGTTAAAGGTTCACCAAGCACTTAGACATTCATTTGAGATGTCGATCAACTTTTCAAAATAAGATTTAATATCATCTGCTTCTTCCATCCTTAAACGTTCATATTTGCTCATGAGCATGTGTAACTTTGTTCGTCGAACAATTGAGTTACCTTCACAATAAATTTGTAAAGTATCACATGCGTCCTTAGCCGTGTGGCAGTTTTGAATGAGTTTGAACATGTACAGATCAACCCATCCAAAACTTGCATTTAAGGCCTTTTCGTTAAAGCTAGCATTATTGGTTTCTTCCGTCGTCCATTCGGATTCAGGTTTAACAAGAATGTCACCTTCCTCATCCGACGACATCATTAGAACAATATACTCATTGGTTATAGACCTCCATGCCATAACATCAATTGATTTGATATGAGAACGTAGACAAATCTTCCAATAGGCATAATTTGAACCATCTAAAATGGAAAGTCTACGAATAGTCGAATTTGCCGGATCCATAGCTTGAGACAACAGGACCAATCACTTATTGTGTTAAGTGTCGGCTCTGATACCACTTGTTAGGTCCGGATATGCTATGGAACAATAAAAATAAACTGAAAATAAACTAACTTGAATGCCAATTCAGTTTTCGAATGTCGGCGACAATATCGTCCGGCACTAGTGACAACACTTTAGTAAAACATAAAACTTTAAAGAACAATGCAACATAAATTTAAAGAACACAAAGGTTTAAAATTTACATAGATTATATAATCAAACTTAGGCCGAGGATCTAAAGGGGATAACAGACAGGGAATGAATCAAGATATAAGGAATTGAAGAATCAATGGATAAAGGAGATATGCAGGAAGTAAATAAACAATAACTTACAATTTAAGGTTCCAGTTATGAAAATGATAAATCAAAGGTTCTCCAGGAATTTAAATCAAATAGGCAGTAGAACCAGCCAAATATTTAATGCAGGAATTTAAAGAATTTTGAAGCATGAGTATTTAAAAGATTAGGAGGTAGTACCGTCCATAATCATATTCATTTAAAATATTAGAATTTACAAAGTATTTTGTCAAGGAGATATACCTTGGGAATTTCTAAGATATTTTGGATCATATGATATAGGTCATATGAGGGAATTGGGGAATTTTGCTTCTAACCTAAAGGAAAATTTAGTAAGAGCTCTCACTTCTCTCTAAATCTGAAGTCTAGAAAGAGAAATGTGTAAGAAAAAGACTTATCTAACTAAGGGAGAAGGAGTCTCCTTTTATAGGAGTTTTACATGACATTTTGGTAATTAAAAAAGAATCTAACTATTCATCTAAGTGGAGAATAACTATTCATCCGAGTGGAGAATGACTATTCATCCTTTTGGCATTTTCTTGAATTATTGCTAGAATCTTTGTTTTTGCTTTTTGCTTTTTTGAAAGTAGCTTTTTCGAGCACTTTCTTTTGTCGAAATTTTGTCTGAACTCTACTCCGGGTATTTTGAATTCTTTTGGCAACTTTCTTCAGAATCCACTGTTGCCAAAAACCGGATTGTCTTCAATATCAATTTTTGGTTTTTCTTCTTCTGCTGATGAAAAGCCTTGTTTTGATGAAGACGGTGCAAATTTCAGAATTATGGCTTGCATTTCCTCTGGATTTTTTACCGCTGCAAGCATTGAAGCCATCTGGGATTTCTGTGAAAGGAACTGGGTGTGCTCCGGTGTTTGTAGTGGTGCCGGTGGTGTTTGTAGAGGCATCTGTATTGGGGAGGATTTTCGGGAATTTAACCATTCCTGGACCTTTTATGGTGTGAGACTTAGTGGTATTTTAAAGCTCTCCCACCATCTAACTTTGAATCTCCTTCGGATCGTTGAAATTTTATTGTCCGAATAATCTACGAACCATGTGAATACCTATGGTAAGTGGAATTTGATGTGAAAAAAGTGTAGTGGCACAAATCTTTTTTCTTCTTCAGAAAGTTTATATTGGGATTTAAAGAGGCTAAAAGATTTAGTGACTTGGAGTTTTTGTATTTCAAGGGTGGATCCAAATTGTTCCCACCATGAGTTCCACCATGTTGGAAATTGTGATTGATTACATGAGGTATCAAATGGAAAAGCCAAGTGTAATCCATCACAATTTCCATTTTGTTTTCCATTTTGATACCTCATGTAATCCATCACAATTTCTAATATGGTGGAACTCATGGTGAGAACAATTTGGATCCACCCTTGAAATACAAAAACCCCAAGTCACTAAATCTTTTAGCCTTTTTAAATACCAATATAAACCTTCTGAAGAAGAAAAAAGATTTGTGCCACTACACTTTTTTCACACCAAATTCCACTTACCATGGGTATTCACATGGTTCGTAGATTATTCGGACAATAAAATTTCAACGATCCGAAGGAGATTCAAAGTTAGATGGTGGGAGAGCTTTAAAATACCATTAAGTCTCACACCACAAAAGGTCCAGGAATGGTTAAATTCCCAAAAATCCATCCCGATACAGATACTTCTACAAACACCACCGGCACCACTACAAACACCGGAGCACACCCAGTTCATTTCACGGAAATCCCAGATGGCCTCAATGCTTGCAGCGGCCAAAAATCCAGAAGAAATGCAAGCCATAATTCTGAAATTTGCACCGTCTTCATCAAAACAAGGTTTTTCATCAGCAGAAGAAGAACCAGAAATTGATATTGAAGACAATCCGGTTTTTGGCAACAGTGGATTCTGAAGAAAGTTGCCAAAAGAATTCAAAATATCCGGAGTAGAGTTCAGACAAAATTCCGACAAAAGAAAGCGCTCGAAAAAACTACTTTTAAAAAAGCAAAAAGCAAAAATAAAGATTCCAGCAATAATTCAAGAAAATGCCAAAAGGATGAATAGTCATTTTCCACTCGGATGAATAGTTATTCTTCACTTAGATGAATAGTTAGATTCTTTTTTAATTACCAACATGTCATGTAAAACTCCTATAAAAGGAGACTCCTTCTCCCTTAGTTAGATAAGTCTTTTTCTTACACATTTCTCTTTCTAGACTTCAGATTTAGAGAGAAGTGAGAGCTCTTACTAAATTTCCCTTTAGGTTAGAAGCAAAATTCCCCAATTCCCTCATATGATTCAGTTCATATGACATATATCATATGACTCATATCATATGATCCAAAATACCTTAGAAATTTTCAAGGTATATCTCCTTGACAAAATACTTTGTAAATTCTTTAATATCTTAAATGAAAATGATTATGGACGAGACTACCTCATAATATTTTAAATACTTCATGCTTTTAAAATTTTAAATTCATACATTAAATAATTGGCTGGTTCTACCGCCTATTTGATTTAAATTCCTGCAGAACCTTTGATTTATGGTTTCCATAACTGGAACCTTAAATTGTAAGTTAATCTTTATTTACTTTCTGTATATTTCAATTATCTTTGAATTTTTCAATACCTTATATCCCGATTCCTTCCCTGTCTGTTATCCCCTTTAGATCATCGACCTAAGTTTGGTATCAGAGCCATAAAGGGTAGAGATAGAGAAAATATTATCCAGACCAGATGTTGAATCATTTTTAGAGGTTCGGGTTCTTTCGTGATTTTGTGCTTAGGATAGTCCATGGTAGGTAAATCCTCAACGAACGCAGACAGTTATACCCTAGGGAAGGCCTTTGATTGTAGGAAGAGTCCGGGTGCTCCGTAGGAGTTCCATAACATGGATCCGTTTCTCAACAGATCTACTTCTTGTGATTTTGGTTCATCTTCTTCCATGGATGCAAAGAAGTTAATAAACACCGAAGAAATCTTGATACAAGATTTTGAAAAATCTATTGATAATTGGAAAATACCGAGAGTAAATTGAGATCAGATTTACAAAAATTCCAAATACCAGTTATTCAAAACCGATTTTACTATCAAAACAGATGAAAGAGATATCCAATTATCTCAACCTTTTAAAACAATAAACACAGAGAAAGGAATTACAAATATATTCATATTGGATTAATCCAAGTAGGGATAAAACTCATCACGAATGAAGTATTAAACACCTCAATCCTTGCTATCTTACGTGATGCCAGATTCACAAATTTTGAAGATTCCCTATTGAGTTTTGTTGAGTCTAGTCTCTGCACAAGACCAATATCTTTTGACTGTTACTCAAATTTCTCAGTTTCTTTAAATGACAAAAATATCCAAAAATCTCTTGTCTTACAAATCAAGACACACAATTACCAAATGCTTGAAGGATCGATTCTTGTACCTTTTATTTTCAGAATTCATTACAAAGCTATGAATTCAGCTTTTGCTACAAAAGTCAGATACCATAGTAAGAAAGGCGAAACCTTTCTTTTACAAACAAATCTTTCTAGATGTAACACCGTTATACCGAGACCTATTAGATGGAAGGATATTACCCTACCAGACGAATGGATCTTAGAAGGTGTTGTCAAACCTGAACCTCTAGAGACTTCCCAACCAAATACACGTTTCAGAGAAATAACTCAATACCAAGATGGTAGAGTCAGTCTATCGTTCCATAGAAAATCTGCGAGTAGTAGATACGATGATTCTAGTTCCATAGAAACCCTCGACATGGGAAGAGTCTCACAGATTCCTTCAGTCATAAATACTCCTTACAAAACAAAACCTAGACATTCTACGTCAGATTTATCCAATCTATGAAACGTAGACTACTTCAACGAAATACCAAGACCCGTTTATGAAAATTCCACTGTTAGAGAAAAGATAGAGGATCAGGAACCTACCAGTCCGACTTTTTTCTCAATTACAGAGAACATAGTAAACGAAATTGGTGGTTTAGAAAAAGATTTCAAAGTAGACAAAAAATTCCTACAAAATAATTTTTATGAAAAATACAAGAAAAACGAATTTGGTTATTCAAAACCTTTTCAAAAACTAAGACGCAAATACAGGAAAAATTCTATGAGTTTGTTAATGAACATAGGATAAACATCATTTTCTTTGACTGGTTCGATTATTATTCCTCCGAAAATTCCATTGATTATCCCTTTTCTATTACGGTAAATCCCGTTACAACTAGGAACAAATCACCGGAGTGGGAAACCCTAGCTGATTCTAGAAAAATTCAGTCCAACCACCCTCCTCTACAAGGTATTAAGCTAAACATTCATGGCTGCCCTGTAGATGCGATTCCTCTTAAGAATCTTGCAGAGGATGAAAAAACAAATACCAATAATATCTTCGCTCAAAATAATTTCACCAATATCAGTTTGAATACCCTAGGAAAACAACTCGATAGGGTAGAAAAACACATAAAAATCAACCCTTTAGTCACCATAGATTCCACGGGTACGACTAAGGATATGAAATTGAAAAGCCAAAGCGCTATCTTTAAACCCTTTCAGATGTCCAAAGATGGTGTCAAGAATATCCAGCAAAATAAGTCTAAATTTATTCAGGCTATACATGATCAATTGAGTAAATTGGGACATCCAACAGTTCTAGTACATGACACATTTTTTCGGATACTCCACAATCATCCAATAAAATCACTGCTCTAACACATGACTCCGACGACAGTGATACTCCAGAACAATTCCAAAACAAAAAATGCTTTGTTAACCATATGAATTAGCAAAAACCAATACAACAACAATTACAGATTATTCCTGCCCCAAATTTAGGAATAGTCAAACCCCTTGCTCAATCTCGTTTCAATGCCTCTTCCATTTTATGATTGAACATAGATGGGATGACCGAATACAATATTCTCAATTTTTTTCAACAAATGACCATGGCTGCAAATGCCTACAAAACCCAGAACGGTACGCAAGAGAAGACCATTGCAGAACTGCTCATCGCAGGATTCTCTGGTCAATTGAAAGGTTGGTGGAATAATTATCTCGCTGATCAACAAAAGGAAGATATCCTCAATTCCATCAAAACTGATGAAGAAGGAATACATATCCTTGATGAACAAAGTGAACCCCTACAAGATGTCGTAACAACCTTGATTCTCACAATCTCTTTAAACTTCATAGGAGATTATTCACATTTGAAAGATAAAAATGTCGAGTTACTTTCTAACCTCAAATGCAAAAAAAACTCAGTGATTTTCAATGGTACAAAAATACCTTCTTAACCAGAGTTATGCTCAGGGAAGATTCCAACCAATCATTTTGGAAAGAGAAATTCCTGGCCGGACTACCTACCCTTTTAGGAGAAAAAGTTAGGAATAAAATCAAAAAGAATTGTGGTAAACAGATTATACCCTACAGTGAGTTTACATACAGACAGTTTGTCAGTATAACTCAACATGAAGGTCTAAAAATCTGTCAAGACCTAAAATTACAAAAACATCTCAAATTGGAGCTAAAGAGAACTAGGTGTGAACTTGGAACTTTTGCAAACAGTTTGATACGAATTTCTCAAAACCCTCTTCTAGTTGTACAGAAAACTGTAGCAAGACTCATTAATCCCTTAAGAGTACATCAAGAGGTTACAAAAGGAGAGACTTCATCAAGACCAACAAAGAGTATTACAAAAACCCTTACAAAAATACTCACTATTCCAAAAAACCAAATCCCAAAAAAATAAATTCCAAATACAAGGACATTACGTGTTACAAATGCCACAAAAAAGGTCATACATCGGAATACTGCAAAATGAATAAAAAATTACAAGAATTGAAACTCGACGATGAAGTCACCCAAAAAATCTCCAATCTTCTCATTTATTCCTCCGATTCAAATGCCGAGTCAGAACCTGACTATTTTTCTCTGTCTTCTGAAGACAACAAAGCCCTTCAAATACATGAATTACTTACAACCAGTTCTTCTGAAAATTCTGATAAGGGTAAGAGGAAATTTGTTTGTGTTTTAACCAAGGATCAATAATTCATGTTAGATATGGTTAAACACATAGATGTCGAACACCAAAAAGATTATTTGAATAAACTCCTCAAATTCTTTACAGACGAGAATTTTTTTTCAAAAATACGATTTTGCCAAATACCTCCAAAAATACCTACAACTTGATCAAAATCCTGAAAAGGGGTAAAAGGATGAAAGAACCCAAAGAAACCCCAGTTCTAGAACTCCAGAGGGAGGTGAAACAAATCAAAGTAGAAATCAAGGCTCTACAAGAAAAACAAGTACAAGACTCTCTTATACTAAAAACAGTCCTTTCAAAAACCCAGGATAATTCTGAATCCAGTTCTGAGTCCGACAACTCCGACTCTGAAAATCCAGAAGAACCTCCTGACAACCCTTTTCTTGAAGAGGTCCCACAAGAATTCCTCATTGTCTTAAGACAGATCACATCCAAGAAATACCTTGTTCAGATAACCCTTAAATTCTCAAGCAATTTTAGAATTACTACTATTGCTCTTTTTGACATTGGTGCTGATCTGAATTGCATAAAAATAGGTCTAATACCTAATAAATTTCATAAAATACCCAGAAAACTCTAGCGGCGGTTAATAACACAAAGCTAGAAATCAATTCCCAAACCAGTGCGTCTGTTATCGTTAATGGAGTTTCTATAACAACATCATTTGTCTTAGTAAAAGACATTCATAACTCCGTTATTTTAGGAACACTGTTTATAAATCTTATCACCCCTTATACGGTAGATAATGATTTCATCTCTTTTGATTCCAATAATAAGAATTTAAAATTTCCTTTTCTGACAAAACCAAATGCTAGAGACCTCAATCTGATTAAAACATATTATTGTCATCTAGGTGAATTAAGGAATAGTTTTTAGATCAGAATTCTGAGTCCCCTAGAAACTATGATACCCGTTCCATCAAACAATTTGATGCCTTTGCATATACAAACTTTTTAAAGTATCATTTACAATGTCAAAGCTATTTCCAAAATATTACATTAAAAAATATTTTCTGCAAATTGATTCCTGACGTTTTTTGCTTTAAAAATCTTTTTGCCAGTGGTTTACTCAAAAATAGGACCCACAGATTTCTAATACCGGTTACAACACAGAGATGTCCTATCACTGTCCCTTGCCCCAATGTCTGGACTACAGAGACAAAATATTCAGGAAAGACATGCGAGAATTCGGGCAACACTGTGTCTACGCGATGTATGGAGCCTTACTCCAAAAACGAAAGGAAGAGGTTTCTCCGCCAATAAACACACTAGTTGTTGCACCACAACAACAATCAAACTCCATGGCCCCCAAGAAACCCACAAACGCCAAACCAATAAAAGAAGCAAAAGAAAAATTCCCTGTCAAATCTCCCACTAAAAAACCCCTGACATTGTATGATGCAGTAATGAAAGAAGAAAATAAAAATTTCCGCAGCATCTGTGCAAAAAATACTAGCACAGGAGATAATTGCTGAGAATCTTCTACAACTCCTTGCGAAATCCCCAGAATTACAACAGACATTGATACAACTTCAAAATCTCAAACAAGAAGTTGCTCAAAGCTCAAGAGAGGAAAAAACCTCTCAAAATTTTACAAAAATCGAGAAAGAGGAATCTTCAAAAACCCTTTCTCAAAAACAATTTTCAAAAAATCAACTAATGGTACCACAAATCCCTAAAAAACATGCTCCTGAATTTTTCACAAAACTGTTTTTTCAAAATATTGTGACTCTAGAAAAAAGATTTTTTTAATGAAGACCCTTTTTAGCATTACAAAATTATATTGGACTAGAGTGGTTTTACAAATCATGGGATATTTTTAAAACTCCATATTTTTACCATGCTATCCTCGAAATATCAGGATCTGCAATAATAAAAAATAATTATTTTAAAAATAACTCAGTTCCCTCTTATTCTATTTGCAAAATGCTTAACGTAATTGCTCCATGCGACTAGGGGAGTGATCTGCCTCAACTCCTAAATTTCCCAGATACCTACAAAAATGAATCATTTTTTGATATTCCTTTTAATTACTGGGATTACCAACAAGCTTGGTTCAATTCCTTCTTTATTCAAAATATCAACCAACGCCACACTTGGCTTTTCCATTTTGATACCTCATGTAATCCATCACAATTTCCAACATGATGAAATTCATGGTGGGAGCAATTCGGATCCACCATAGAAATACAAAAACCAGAAGTCACTAAATCTTTCAGCCTCTTCAAATTCCAATATAAACCCTCTGAGGAAGAAAAAAGATTTGTGCCACTACACCGTTTTCACACAAAATTCCACTTACCATGGGTATTTACATGGTTCGTAGATTATTCGGACAATAAAATCCCAACAATCCGAAGAAGATTCAAAGTCAGATGGTGGGACAGCTTTAAAATACCATTAAGTCTCACACCACAAAAAGTCCAGGAATGGTTAAATGCCCGAAAATTCATTCTGGTACAGTCGCCTCTACAAACACCACCGACACTACTACAAACACCGGAGCATACCCAGTTCCTTTCACTGAAATCTCAGATGGCCTCAATGCTTGTAGCGGCAAAAAATTCAGAAGAAATGCAAGCCATAATTCTGAAATTTGCACCGTTTTCATCAAAACAAGGCTCTTCATCAGAGGAAGAGGAACCAGAGATTGATATTGAAGACAGTCAGATTTTTGGCAACAGTGGATTCTGAATAAAGTTACCAAAAGAATTCAAAATACCTGGAGTAGAGTTCAGACAAAATTCCGACAAAAGAAAATGCTCGAAAAAGCTACTTTCAAAAAAGCAAAAAGCAAAAACAAAGATTCCAGCAATAATTCAAGAAAATGCCAAAAGGATGAATAGTTATTCTCCACTCGGATGAATAGTTATTCTCCACTTAGATGAATAGTTAGATTCCTTTTTAATTATCAAAATGTCATGTAAAACTCCTATAAAAGGAGACTCTTTCTCCCTTAGTTAGATAAGTTTTTTTCTTACACATTTCTCTTTCTAGACTTCAGATTTAGAGAGAAGTGAGAGCTCTTACTGAATTCCCCTTTAGGTTAGAAGCAAAATTCCCCAATTCCCTCATATGATTCAGTTCATATGACCTATATCATATGACTCATTTCATATGATCCAAAATACCTTAGAAATTTTCAAGGTATATCTCCTTGACAAAATACTTTGTAAATTATAATATTTTAAATGAATATGATTATGGACGGTACTACCTCCTAATCTTTTAAATACTTCATGCTTCAAAATTCTTAAAATTCCTACATTAAATACTTGGCTGGTTCTACCGCCTATTTGATTTAAATTCCTGCAGAACCTTTGATTTATGGTTTCCATAACTGGAACCTTAAATTGTAAGTTAATCTTTATTTACTTTCTGCATATTTCAATTATCTTTTAATTTTTCAATACCTTATATCCCGATTCATTCTCTGTCTGTTATCTCCTTTACATCATCGGCTTAAGTATGACAGTCAATGACCGAAAGTATTGTATATATTTTATATACAAAATTACAAATTCATTTCTTTACAATTTTGCAATATAAAATGGAAATGAATTAAAAGTTGAAGTCGCATATGACTTCTGCTTGAAAAATATACCTAAATAGACATAGACAACTTCTTATTACAATTGCTCAATACAAAGCTAATCTAGAATCTAAACTGCAATTGTAATGTTGGACACAATGTTGTTGACACGCTCAGGCAACACTTGTGATCCAGTTTTCTGAGATAAATTCTCGAGAGCTCTCTTGATATTTTTTGCAATTTGTTTCTGGATATCGATTCACTCTTGTAGCCTCTCTATTTATAGTAGAGTCTTCCTTGAAAAGCTCATCGATTGGTTGAGTATGTTGAGGGAAATGTGGACAGCTTGTGTGTTTGTTCAAGAAGATCATGGAGTCGAAATCTCAACAACTTTGATTTGTTCTTCACTCGAATTCTTCCCCAAACTTTGACTCTTTCTCCCACATTTTATACAGCTCCTAATTCACATGCCTAAGTCGTTATTACCACTCAATAAAACTGTTACTGCTTGACGTGAAGTAAGGCAAAACTGTTATGAAAAATATTGGTCTGAATGTTGTGATATTTGTTCCAACATTTTTAGCAATCAACAATAGTACTTTAGGGGATATGTTGGATAAAATGTTACAACATAAAACACAACATTAACACCGCGCATTGCGGAAGGTTAGTGCACCAGACTACTTTTTTATTGTATTGGGTGAAAGACGCATTTGGGGGAATTGGCGTACCCGGAGGCTTATAAGTCATAACTAGCAATATTAACAAAATCTGCCTTAGCCCGATCTGTTACAAAAATATTTCTCCTTTTCATCGAATCTAGAGAAATGGCTGACGTGCATAAAAAAAACATAGGGTAAAGCAGTTGGGAAGAGAAAGGTTGGGCTAGCTAGCCGACAGGCAGTCAAGTTGCAGAACCGAAGCCTTTCATATGGTATATGCAGCTTCAGATTTGGCTTGTACCAGTACCCACAAATCACTTGAAAACGTATATCAGGGATGGATTTTTGCTAGTCCTCTTACAAACCCTCCACCATCCATGTTGCCATCGTTGTATGAAGGAAGTGATAATTCTTTTTTTATTTTTGATTGAATTTCCGTAGACGTCTCCACTTCTCATCTCTCCCTTATTTAAAGTATTATTTAGTATTAAGGTAATATCTTATTCTTCATTTTTACTATTACCTATGGATTCATTTGCTTTCTTTATCTTGGTATTTCGCCCTTTCAATTATGCTCTGATTACACTTCTTTTCAATCATGTTTTTTATTACGCTTTTTTTAAGCCTAAGGTTTATCGGACGCAACCTCTACCCATACCTCACTTACTGTGTATTGTTATTGTTGCTTGAATTTCCATAATTTTCATCGCCGCTAAACCTGGGTGCAGTAACTTGTAACTTTTCTTGTCTCCTATTCTCTTGTTTTTTGGGGGTGGGGGTGGGGGTGGGGGATGAAGATTGAAGACGGTAGCGTGAGTAAGAAAATAAAAGAATTGCTTTGCATCTTTTTCTTTTTGCTTCTTTTTTTTTTCTCATTTTTGTTACTCTCCCAGAAAATAGAGAGAGATGGAGTTTACATTTGTACACCGGCAGAAGGATAAAGAAAAAATATCTGCTTGTCTAAAATCTTCTGTACATAATAACTCAGACCCAACTTTCGCTAATATTATTGACTCAAATCATCCATCTATCGAAAGAAGCACCCTAGAAGAAACGTAACACTAAAAATTACATAAATTCTCTAGAATCACTAATTAGCAAACTGTGTGAGGTCAGGTAGCAGAGCGTAATGGTTAGATCTCCTTGTGGAGGCAAAAACTTTATGGAGGTGTGAACCTAATTCATGTACTTTCTGCAGTTTGGAGCTTTACATAGACAAGGAACCTTGAATTCCTCACATTCGTCTGGATCAAACAAGTAGTCATACCTGTCAGTATTGGAGCCAAATAAAATAAATCAGGGGGCGGACTTGCTAATATGTAGGCATTAATGTGTGCGAGCTTGTGTGCGCATGTGTGTGTGTGTGAGAGAGTGAGAGAGAGAGAGAGAGAGAGAGAGAGATACGTTAATTCATCACCAGCAGCCACATTTGCCTTTGCGATAAGTACAATCCGACTCTCATCAGCTCCTACACTCATGATCCTTGCATAGCAGTTTGGCATGCACTGTGAAAATAACAAAGCAATACCGCAAAAAAGAATCAGTAAGAGGAACCATCAATTAAGGTAACTTGAGAATGAAAATATCGCATCTATTGACTTGCTAAATTTGCTGATCACAGATTAATTATAGAACAAATATGGCTTGAAAAGGTCTAAGGAGTCTTTGCCATGATAGGACGAATGTCGATACATATTTATCAAATTAGGAGTATATTTAAGCACATTTAATCTGGTCCATGATTAGGCTTCAGTCAGAGAAATCTTCACTGATGTTGGATTAGACAGATTACAAACATTTAGATATCCTACTACGATCTTGTGTGCTGTGATCAATATTCAATTTTTCCCTGTTGAAACCATCAATGGATTAATATCATTAAAGCAGTAACCGCATAATGGTATTGAAACTGATCTCCTTCTGTTTTAGAAGATGAATTACACTATTGAATCTTATTTACTTTTACCTAATTTAGTTCACTAGCCTTTGTTTTTTCATTTGCAGGTTTTGATAACAAGGAGCAGCACAAAAGTCGATAACACGCGAAAAGAAGAAGGAACACATGATCACTTTCTCAAGAAAAAAGAGAAGGAATTAACAAGATCAAAAGAGCGTGATAGAAGGGAGAAGCACTATCAAATGTGTAATTCTAGTTTGATTCCACAGATGAAGAGAAGTGTCAGATACAATACAATAAAAGATAAGTGATACTTACTGAATGGTTAATTAAACGTGCAATGTTCCCCTTATCGGTGGCATCTACCACAACTTCTTCACTAATCTTAAATAGCTGCACAAGTTAATTCAACAACATTAATTGGTGCTTGTGACAATGGACATGTTGGAGAGATGGCACAAAGAGAGGAGTGAAAAGAACCTACATAGCAGTCTTTTCCCTCAACACGATACCGTGCCTCCCTCAAATCTGCAACACTGCGTCTGACCTGCTCACCACGATACTCAAGAACCTGAAACAAGTAAATGTATGCTCCAATAAGTAGCTTCTAGATTTGATGCTGAAGTAATTAGAAATACGAGCACTTCAGTTAGTAACTGATTCTCGACACAACAAGATGATCATGTAGCATACTTAAGCAAGGAGGAACTACATCTCATTGGAAATGCTCACCGGTTGTGACACTAAGATCATTGACTATCAAGAAAAGCTCCTCAGTATGGAAAGACATAGGACTCCATTTTCATGAGATTACTTGGACTGCCATTTATTTCTTTTCCTACTATAATCAAAGTATTGACTAGGGGTAAACAGTAACAATGAAACAAGATTTATATACCATCTCTCCTTCAGGGATATTTCTACGAGCAAAGAGACCCCATCTATGTATCCCAGATCTACCAAAGCAAACACGATCATTTTCTGTTCTCTGCAATTGCAAAAATAAGATGTCGACGTTGAGAAATTTAACTGAAAAACTGTTAACTTGATGAACAGAGATGTTAAAAAGAATGCCTGTAATTCATGAAGCCGCTCCCTAAAGGTAGAAAATGCTTTGGATCCCTTGACTTCCTGTTAAAAAGGGAAGAAAATAATAACAATCAAAATCACCATAGAAGCTAAGAGAATTGACAGGAGAACATCACTTCGCATAGGAAGTAGAGATATGGGAGGGAGAGGAGAAAAATTACTTTAATATTGTTCAAACTTCGCATTGAACTTGAAGAATGGTGACAGGGTCCCCTCACGTGGTGGGCAATGGCAGTTTCTCCTGGTCCCTGACAAGCAAAAAAAAAAGGAGATTTATAACTGGGAACCCTTTAGGATGATTAAACAACAGACACCAGCTAATTTAACATTTGCAATCAGATGTATGAATGTCAACTAAAAAACTTAAACCACAAACATAACATACGAAACATGACTTTATCAATACCAGGGAGCATAACTAAGAAAATTTAAGGTATTTAAAAAGCATGATTAAAAGCAACTATGGTTATTGGACTTATAAATAGAAAAAACAACGTGAAGATATTAAGAGTCAACTAATAAGCCAATTGTAGATAGATATTCACAACACAGTTTAGTTCTTATATCTCTAATTCTAGCGCAAACGGATGCTAATAATGAATTCACTCATTAAGAATTTCAATGGTTCAAAAGCCAAAGGGAACGACGTTTTTCAGTTGCCTAGTGTCATAGAGACGCCAGTAGCTAAGGAAAACATAAATCTTTCATTCCTTCCCATGTAAATTAATAAACCTTGGCAGCACCAGTCATAACACTGCATATCAGTGACATGGTGTAATACCTTATCACACAATCGATTATAAACACTGCATCTTGCTGCAGAGAATGGCTCAATCTTTTCAGTCTCTGCTGCTGGAGCTTCCTGAAGTTTCAGTCTGCTTGTTGAAATTAGACGTGAACCCGTGCGCTTATTGCTTTGAAGAAGGCTTCGAGCAGAGAATACCCCTTTGGGAGTCTGAATGATGAGAACAGTATCCGGATTAGGATCCCTGTAAAAACACGAAGCCATTAGACTTGAAAGCCTCCATTAAATGTCATAGCTTGAGTAATCAAGTATCCATTATTTTGACTGAAGCAGTTCTCATAAATCACTCTCTCTTCCCTCATTCTCCTTTTTTAATATTTGATCCAGAGAAAATGGAGCAGTACCTGTGGTAGGCACAATATGAAACCATTCTTGTAACCTGTTTCCCATTTTTCTCCAAGCAGTGCAGCTGCAGTTTGAAAAGTATTAACATCCAGGAGTGGAGGACTAAATAAGAGGATAGGGACAAATATAGCTAAAAGTGTTGAAAGCATTGGTTAAACAACACAAGATTAACTAGTCATCATGTCAAGATTTACATAGTAGGTGTAACAGTACCCAAAACATGCTGGCAGTCAAGGCATTAGAATAACTGATTAAAAATAGATAATCAAACCGCCCAAAGAAAGGATATCCCAATGAGAAAAAAGAAAAAAGACCTGCATGTAGACATGCTTGTTACTCAAATGATGATTAAACAGTTACCATAGAACATGTTATCAATATTTTATACATGAGTTGGACAACCCTGCTTCCTTTCAGTGGGCACTAAAAGGAATGATAGGCTCAGAAACTAAGGCAAGTTGCATACTTTGGAAGTACCTCTTAAATATTAGCACCTAAATCAATGACAATAACAGATTAACTAGATAAGTAATCTCACCTCCATGCGATACCCAGCCCTTGATGCACACATAGCATGGTAATAAGTCGAGCACTTGCAACATTGTGTGCAGGAACCATGAATTTGTTTGCAGATCACACATATCTGAAATTTACAAAATCAACGCTCACTTCAGATTCAATAGCAGATTTCTTGCTAGTACATGATGTTTTCCCATTTTGATTCGAGACTCAGATCTATAGAACACCTATATTAACTGGAGCAATAACACCAAGCTGATAACATATTACATTATAGATGACACTATGACAAAGTCAAGCCATGTAATTGTACATTTGTTAATATATATATATATATATATCAACCAAATAATTTGGTGAGGAGCTCTTTTCACTCTTACGAGGGGATCCGGTGCGTTAGTGTTGGTAAGATCGCACCCAGAGGAGCTCTTTCCACTTATAAAATATTGTTAAAATGTTTGCCTCTACAAGTAATGCTCCCTTTAACAAGGCAGGCTGAGTAATTCAAATTGTCAAGCACCCACCATGTCTTTTCTTTTTCATCATGTCCATTGTGAGGTCTGAATTAGTAAAACAGCAACAGCAATATTTAAAATAGAATATTAAAAAGGGCAGCCCGGTGCACTAAGCTCCCGCTATGCGCGGGATCCGGGGAAGGGCCGGACCACGAGGGTCTATTGTACGCAACCTTACCTCACATTTCTGCAAGAGGCTGTTTCCACGGCTTGAACCCATGACCTCTTGGTCACATGGCAGTAACTTTACCAGTTACTCCAAGGCTCCCCTTCAAATAGAATATTATGTCCTTTAAATTCGTGAAAGAACCGCAGCACCTAAATCATTAGTATAGATAATGTCAGATTTAGCATGGATGATAAACAAATATTGCTACAGAAACGCTTCATTATATTCTAAAAAACAATGAACACAAAAGAAAGATGCAGGGTTATGAACTCATTTTACATTTCACTTGAATCATTTCAGATTTGAAAATTTAGGTGAGGAAAAATTGAGACATCTTCAAATTTTCTTGCTTCCCTCAGCTATCCGGGATAAAAATCTTCTAAGCAAATGATCGGAAATGTGATATGTTACATATTATGTCTTTTCTTTTAAGAAGGTAAGGTTATGTTACATGCTATTGTGTCATAACACAATATTGTCTGCATCACTCAAGTCATTTTCCTTCTGGAGATAACAGTGAAGTGAGGTCACCGAATTTACACCACAAAGTAGAATAACATTTCCAAAAAAAAAAACTTCACCTTCACAAAAGAATTTGAAGGGATTCTTAAAATTCCAACCGCAGGCTCCATTTTCTCATCACTAGCAAAACAAACTTCAGGCTGGAACCAAGCACAAGTAATATGAACCCACAATGACTTTATATCTGTGGGCTTCAAAGCACCTCCTAAATTAATCAACAATCTAAGGTTAGTAATAGCAGGTGAAAGGAAATGGGTTTGAGAACAGTTTGGTCAAATTCCAAAAGTGGTGCAAGTAATCAGTGACATGCCTTTCACAGGACAAAGACAACACTCCCGTTCAATCTCAGGAGTCTCGCAAGATCTGCAGACCCATGAAGTGAAATCACGAACATTTCTTGCTCCATAGCATTCTTGATGAACAGCAATTTGACACCTGATGGAAAATAGAATTTCAGTACAAGTGTTTTCCTTAAGAAAAAAATTGGAATATCATCTTATGATTAAACAACCTTTGCAAGGAAATCTACAAGGAATCGTGAAATTACTTGAGAAACCCACCAGAAAAATATAATGAAGACCCAGCCAATAACATATCCTATTTCAAATCAAAATCTTTTCCAATAATAGAATCAAGAAATTGGTTTTCAAATCAAATAACAACCAACAGTGTCTCCAGAAATTGAATACACATGAAAAGTTTCCACTAATCTCCCACCCGGTAGATTAGCTTTTTGAAGTTTGGTCATACCTAATGCATATAATAATTTTGTTGTAGTCCCAATCTTCGACCCATCGACATACTGCACACCTTTCTGTGGTCCACTTTGCATAAACAGGCTCATATTTTTCTGTATCATTAAAAGAACGAATTGCCAACTGATCAGTGTCTTAGTTATAAAGCAGCACATGTAGTTATGGCCTATGGAATTAGCCAAGTGTACTACTACAGGTATGGATGCAGGGGTTTAGATCCAGATATATAGAAATACAAATATGGGTATGGGGGATTCAGTTATTTAGGCTTCTCTAAATTGTTATTTTGTGAAAAAGGAAGTGTTACTAGGTAGTGACTATATATTTAGGCCAACTCATGGTATTGTTACTTAATGGGAACAAATAGTGTTTGCCTAGAGCTATGCAACACAAAGAGGCAGAGGGTCACAAGTCAACATGCAATAAGATATGCAGGGATGATGGTTTCAAAAATTAAAAGTAACATTTATATTTTCTGATCCCTAGTTCAAGCTCATACACAAGCTAAATTCATTTAACAGGTATGAACATGTATATGGACACCTATTGTTTTATGTTATTATCATATTAAAAGTTTGTACAGTTATAGGATCACGTCTTGCTATAGATGTTAGATCCACCTCTCCCCTTCTTTATGTAAATCCAAATTCATCTTTTAAAAACTAAAAATTCTTCTCGAAGAATATGATTACGACCATAAAAGGGTGGAGGAAAAAGAAAGAGAATTTGCTGAGCCATTATTGAGGACAACATTAGTGGTCTAATAGTGAAAGAGGATTAAAACATAATTTGTGACAAGGTCTGCTGGTCCTACCACATATCTCCTCTTATGATGGCACAATGCATATTTTTAGTGTCTATGTTGCGTAGATGTGGAATGTCTCTGCCAAAACAAGTAAATTCAAGCAAAGCATATACCTCGCAGAAAGCTAAGCAGCTTTTGTCTCCGTACTTTTAAAGGACGTTTAACCGATTTGGTAGAAACAACATTCTGTTCATGAAACTCTGCCATTTGCAGCATCTGTGGAGCAAAACAAGATGTTGCCTGTCTTACTTCATTTCTAATGAAAAATCAAAAGACCATACTATGGCTACAACATAATAATAAGACTGAACTAAAGAATGTAAAAAGCAGTGTGCTTCGTCTAAGCTATAATTTCAGTAAGGCATACAATTAATTAGAATAGACTAACAGAGGGGAGAAAACTGATATAACTGAACTGTGCCGTCACATAAAATGATCTGAGAATGAACCCATGCCATATAAATAATGAGAGCACTGTTTACCTTGTCAATCCCACCCCAAAAGAAAAAGAAAAAAAAAGAGAGCACTTTCCAACAAATCTTCATAATTGATGCAGTAAAAGTTCACGATTTTTTCCCATAAAAAGCAAATGAATGATACCAACTAACACATGAAGCAATTTCAGATCAATTCCCAATAATTGAAAACCCACCATTGTTTGAGAATTTGAATTTCAACAACCCCGCCGGACAGTCAAAATTTGCAGTATCAAAGGAGAAAATTTACTCTTTTCTACTTTTTTCTTCATGATATTCATAAAATTAAATTTCATTCCACCAAAATACAAGAAAAATATTGAAACACAAAAATGAAAGGGAAATAATACTTTTAAATCTTTAATAGGTTGAGTAGACAAACTAAGTGATAAATACAAATGTTACATAAGGGCATATACATCATCTTAAGTTTACTTGGTTGTTCTCATTGATAGGGAATACCCTGCTGTTGTCAAGAGCATCAGGCTGTCTAAATGAAGTCATCCCCAGCAAAAGACAAAGAGGAAAGGAGAAAAAGGAGGAGAAAATAAGGATCACATATTTTTTTAATTGATAGGATCATGCTTTTTCTTTCACGTTAGCACTTCAAAACTGCATTACACTTAATTAGTTTCCTTTTCCCTTGAAATTTATTTATTCAGCTACTTAGATGTAGATAAGCTTCGCAATGGCCTCATGCGTAAAGTATCTTCAGAAGAAAAAGACTAAGCAGGACGTTTATACATATTTGGTTTGACTAGTTACAGTATCATGTACTACCCATTTCTGAATTTATAGCATAATTAGTTTGAGACATCATCTTATATTTTTCCCTGTCACTAATATTGAAAAAAAATCTTACTTCCTCGCCATGCACCGTCAAATTGTGTCATGTGCCCGTATGACATTCAACGTATTTATTTCTAGAAAATAAATGCAACCACCACACACTGATACAATGGTGCACATAAAAGGAAGCAACTTGGGCACTCCCGTTGCTCTTTAACTTACTGGTGGACTAATTTGCAAAGCTGCAACGTCAATTGTATGATAGTTTCCAATAAAAGTAGTCCATTTCAAAACATAAGCCGCATAAGCAATTGAAGAATACAAACCCATTGTTCTAGAGGTAGAAAAGAACCCTTCACCCTGACACTGGTCCTCCAGTTTTTTATTTTAGAACCTGTGTGCCGCTCCCATTCACTAAGTGCTTGTTTTTGTGCTCCACAATATCCACACTTGCAAACAACTCTGGGAAAAAAGAGAGGAGAATATGATTAAAAAATATATGGCCTGAGTCAATGATAGACATCCTTGATCTCTTAATGCTCGAAATTGCCTTGAAGAGAACCTCAGTCCACCCAGAAAAATCACATCTAAAAAAATTGATAGATCAACTTTCCTAACGGTGACTTGAATTCATGTGGCTGGTTTGCTTTCCACAAAGGTTAGATAGAAATTCTTTTAATAAGACAAATGTTAGATAGAATTAATCAGTTAATTTTCCAAAAGTTAACATCCAAGTGTCCCGAACCTCCACTTGATCATAACATCTGAGGTTTCTAAAGGAAACACTAACAAAAACAGAGTAAGATTCAGAAGTATGAGAGCTGTTACAGGAAAAGATCAGGCAGTAAAAATTTTAACAGTCAGAGAGCTTAATGGAAGTGATGAACAGCATCAGACAGAGCCAATCGCTGATAAGTAATAAAAAACAGTGTACATAACAAACGCCCATGTACACTTACAGGTGAATCCTTGGGAAATAAATGCCTTCCACTCCTGAGCAGATAACAGAAACCTTATCTGGCAATGCTACTGTCTGACAGTCATTTTTGTTGTTTCTGAACCAGGAAACACTAACTCGTTAGTCCAAACCACAAGCTGTTAACTTAAACACAACTGGCTGATGAGACTTACTTAGCCTTAGAATTCATGTTTTCTGAGTCTGACAATTCAAAGTTAAATCTTGCTCTGCATTCTGGACAATAGTAATCAGAGGTACTCAGCTCCTGGAAATATACGAAACAGCAGATTATGTTATCCAAAGAAGTAAATAAAACATGGATATTGAAAGGGAAGAAAACTTTTCAGCAGATTGAGATACCTTAAAATTTCTGCTTGAAATTTTATCACACTCAGCATGCACCCACACTTTGCAACCATCACAACGTACCTAAACCAGCAAAGAAATTATAGTTGCTTCTATGAAGAAATATCAACATAATTAATTTCATGGAAAGAAGTAGAAAGTGGTTACAAACAACCAGCAAATGAATTGCTTACCCAAGTGCCACTATCGGAGGGATTCCGAATCTTCTTGCATATGCCACAAAAATGTTTTTTCTTCTTTAGCTGGAATATAAGTCACAAATTATTACTATTTATGACATCAATATCTAGATTTTCCCTGAAACTTAGTCAAAGAAAGCTAGAAAGATCATTTGAAAGCTGTAACTGACCCTCGCACAAGAAGTACACAGACGATGGCCCTCATTCAGTTTCCTGGATGGCTTAGACGAAAGACTTGACCCACAGGCATCACAAGAGTCAAGTTCTTTCTTCTTCAACAATTTCTGCACAGAGATTCCACACATGATAAACTTACTGGAAGTACCCTATAATCTGAGACATTTATTCTTTCTCTTGGTTTTAGGGGCCGTGTGTTGGGGGAAGTACTGCAGTGAAATTCTAACAGAATCTTTCCACCCAGATCAGTATAGGAATGCTAACTAAACAAAAGTTACTAGCAGTCCCTTGATGGTAGATAAAAAGGGCAGCCCAGTGCACTAAGCTCCCGCTATACGCAGCCTTGATGCCAGTATGTTAGAAAAAGCAGGGGAAAAGCCTGAGTCACTTCGGAACATGCCTGGCTTGGAGAGTTACACTCTTGGCCCTGATTCGAGTCAGAGGCCTCAAATACTCCTCGGGGAAGAGACCGGAGATAATCTAGATTGCCAGTTGCTGCATTTATTTCAACCATCAACATCTCAACAACGCCATTTTCAGCAAGAAATGCCTCTTCTATGGCAGAGCGAAGATCACCGGGCGTGCTGTCATTCAAGTCAGTCTGCCCCTGAAACCTAAACGAAGCAAAGTTTCACCACAGCCTAACAACAACAACAACAACAACAACATACCCAGTGTAATCTCACAAGTGGGGTCTGGGGAGGGTAGAGTGTACGCAGACCTTATCCCTGCTTTGGGAGGTAGAGAGGCTTTTCCATCAGACCCTCGGCTCAGAATAAAACAATAGCTTTCACCACAGCCTAACAGTACTAAAAATTCATATCAACATTAACATATATAACTGTTACAAACCTGTCTACATGTTCCAGAAATGGAAATAGCATCCCACGTCTAATCCATGCATAATCCTGCTCATGAAAACATGTAATACTTCTATCACTTTGATAGTGGGAGTCTGCATAATGCACAAAAAATAAGTCTTACCCTTTGCGTGCCATTTCCAGAGTAGCCAAAGAACATCACACAGACCGTGCCAGCAACACGATAATTTAGAACTTGTTGAGGAGCTTGTGTTTCTGAATCAAGAACAATTGCCGGCCAAGCAGGACAATGTCCTCCAGATATTGCCCAAACTATATCACCTGAATTAAACTCCTCACGACCAAACTTACTACCTTTCCTCCCTCTCTCCACCTTCACATTTCCATCATCTATAGCTTCATCAAACTCCCCATTACGCGAACTAGAATACTTCCTCTTTGACCCATTACACCCAATTTCTACTGTTCCATTAGACGAAAACACACGACATTGGTAATTCTTCTTAGTTCCAATTTCACGTTTAGCATTCTTCAAGGTAAGTTTTTCTCTATAGGGATTAAACTCAGAGTCCGAATTCGATTCTTTAACATTAATTTTACTCTTTTCTTTCTTCCAATTATCAAGAACCGAATCATTAAATCTAGATGGAAGTACCTGAACACGCCCTCTTAAAGTCCTCACTAATGGTGGCCGTGAAGCCTCGTGCACTGGATTATTACCCCTCTGTTTCGGCTCAACCTCACCGGAAACCTCCGTGCACCACTCCGCCGCCGACGTAGCTCCGCCGTTACCTAAAATTCTCTGAATACCGAATGGAATTATACCGGCAGCAACATCACCAAGTAGATGTAAAGGGTAATACCCACCACTAGCACTACTACTACTATTAGTCTTTCTCTTTTTGCGATTACTAGAAAAGTCGTCGTCATCTACACTCGTACGACACCGTTTCATAGTTGGCATTACCGTTTTCAAGCTCTTCTTTATAATCATCAGTTAATTCTATCCCTAAATTGACCTCAATAAAATCCAAAACCCTAATTTTAACTGAACAAACCCAGTAAATTGTTCAAGAAAAATTGAAGTTGAAGGAAATTACAATAATATGAAGTAAGATGACAATAATACTAATAATAAGAGTGAAATGGAGAAGAAGATCTGATTAGCTGAAAGGAAAATAGGGATCTCTGTTTTTCCAGAGAAATATAGAGAGAGAGATTGAAGGAAAGGATTTTTATTGTATTAAATAAAAATGTAAAATGTGTGTGGGAAAATGACGAATTTGACCGGGGGAATTAATTTAGGAACATATAGATATAGGTTGTGTGAATGTATAGATAGACTGCAAGTTAGAGAGGAAATGGAATAAAGACTGATTGACGATCGGGGAGTTGGCGTTAGGAGTAAAGCAAAGCATTATGATTATAGTATATATATATATATATATATATAGAGAGAGAGAGAGAGAGAGAGAGAGAGATTTGCCAACTTGAGCCCAGACGTTCTTGGAGTCTAAGATTGCATTTTTGTTGGAAATACTGTTCGAGATATTGGCTAAATTGACGTAAGATATGGTGTTTTTATTTTTTGGGGGTGTTGCAGAGGTGGTTGTTTTTGTTTTTGTCACAAGCGTGCTCTTCCAAGAAACTTGGAAGACAAAAATGAAATGGATAATTTGTGTCTTGTCAATTTTTATAGTTTTAGTCTTTTATTCTTTTTACGTTTTTTTTTAATGGGTTGGGTTTAGAATTTGGGATGCTTGAATTTGATTCTCTGATAAAAGTATAAAGGGATGCTTCAATTTGATGATTTTCACTTTGATTATTGGGTAAAATCGATCTTGATTTTTAACTAGAGTTGTTTGGCCAATGTCTGCAAGGAGTAATTACGTTGAAGCAAGAAATATTTATGGAGGTGAACGCTGCAATATTCTGATTGAAGAAGATCCCGTTACGTCCTTGACCAAAAAAAAAATAAAAATGAAAGGAAGCAGAGTGGGGATGAAATTGATTATTATATCTTAATTCCTTTTTTAAGTAACCTGCCCGTGAAAAGATTTACTTAAGAATTGGGTGGTGAAATAAATTCACGGGCCTGAATGGATGACCGAACTCCCAGTGTGGAAGTACAAGATGACAATAAGAAATTGAATAATTGATTTTACTGAAAATTGAGTTGAAGGATCTAAGGCATGCTAGGTGTGCACATAAATAGCCACGAAAGAATTGGGTGTTGAAGAAAGTTAAAATCTTTTTTTTGGTAAAGATATGTCTTACTGTTGGCTGGTCACCCACCGGAGTACGTACTTTTTTTGCTGCCGGACCCAGAGTAGGAGAAGAAGTTGCAATGCAAATAATATTTGTGAAATTTGGAGCTATGAATTGGACAATTAGTAGTCTCAACTTCCTCTCTTGTTTTTTCATCTTCTTTGCCGGCACTCGGTTAGAGAGTTTAATTTGGGGTATGTGAAAAGAGAAGTAATAGCTTTGTCTAGGTGAATATTTGTTCTTTCATTTTTTTATAATCTTTTTGGGTGCTTTTTTAGTTATAGGAGTAATAAATAGGCACTAGTAGGATGGCAATTTGGAGATGGGGTCATGGTGGTTTTGTGGTTGGAGAGTATTTTCTTGGACAAATGATTATTCTTCAGCTATAGTTGCGATGCGAGTCATAGAAGAATGGTGCTTCATAGTACTACTCTTCTATATGCCGATGGCATGGTGGTGGTCTTTATTTTCCCCTTATTTTTTTAATAGAAAAATAAATTATTGTTTGTCTTCCCTAGTGAGTACTCTCTACTCTTCTTCTGATTTCTTTTTCCTTTTTTATCCTTATAATAATTTCTCTCTTTTTTACTGTTATTTTGTAGATATACATCTGCTTGATTTAGGTTCCATATGATAGGGAAAAAAAATGGAAGTCTTGAGGTTTTAAAGGTCTTTCTGGTACAAATTCTTCAATAGCAAGGGGAAAGACTTTTCTTTGTTTTAGGGGTTGTGTGTGTGTCTGTTGGGGTTGGGGTTGGGGTTGGGGGGGGGGGATGAACCTGGTATTGTATTCAAATACTGCAAGTACGATTCTATTAATTTTATAAGTATTATTGTTTTGGTTGGTGGTGGAAGTTAGAAGATGGTAGTTGCAGAATGAATCGGGAAGGAAAAGATTAGATAGTTGAAAAAATGCCCAAAATTGGGCAGATGAAACTGATTTTGTTGTTGGAGAAATTAGAAGAATTCGCAAAAGGGGTAAAAAGAGAGTAAATCTAGGTAGCTACTGTTGTATGCTGCTCGTCCTCTTAAATTCTAGCAGGGCTAGATACACCACAAAAGGACTATTATTCAGATTGTCTCTAAAATTCTAGGGGCTGGTCACACTACACCATGATTGAATTGGTTGTCTCAAAACTCGAGTAAGGAACCCACAAATTGAAAGAGCAGGAGCATGTCAAGGCTTTGGTCCTTTCGAAATTGTACATGATGTACTTGTTGGGTATTTTTGCTCTATGGTACTTTATAAAGCAGTACGGAAAGTATATAACTATTACAAGTATTCGAAAGGATAAACAAATATTCAATAATTCATCTAGAAATCTGAAAATTACAATATAACTACAAAACAGAAATTACAATTTTGTTGAAGACGGAAAAATGGAAACTGGTTTTGCTGAGTCGAGTGTGGCACTCTGTCCTTAAGACAATATTGCCCCGTATGTATCCTTTATACGTCCCGGACAATTTATCTCCCAAGATAAAACAACAATGGAACACTTGAGCAAAGGAAACTCAAGTGCTACCGTGAAGAATATTGAGTAACGAAATGATGTCTTGGAAGATGTAGGAAGAAACTGTTTTGCTTGTGTATTTTTCTGTATTTTCGTGTATCATATATGTATGTTCTTAGTGCTCAACAATGGTGTAAGAAGGTGTTTATATAGGTGATGGAGGGGCTGAAAACTGCCTCCATAATAGCCAAATAATGGCCATTATGGAGGTAGTAAAGTCACCAACATAAATGGTGAAAGACCAACGGATTTGGCCATTATAGGAGGAGTAATTCAGCCAAAATAAATGGCTGAATTGAGAGCTTGGCGTTCTGCTTTATTGTCCAAATTCGGCGTTACGAAAACTTCAGGGACCAAGCGTACATCTGGAACCACGGATCAAAATGTACTTACGGCAAAGTTCTCTCGCCCAAAAGATAATATCGAAGGCCCACGGCCCACGGCGTGGACGTGGACCCGAGAACCGGAACCGGAACCGGAACTTAGGCGAGGCAGGACGGGCGAGGCGGTGGCGCGCTTGTGGTCTTTCCTTGAACCGAAGCACATCTAGGTCCTCCCTCCTTTAAACACATGGGATACCCCTTGGAGTCCCAAACCCCAAACCAATTTCGAGTCTTATATACACAACAATTCTTTCTTCCTCTACCGATGAGGGAGAATTGAACACAATACCACACTCTCCATGCTTCAAACACCTTACTTCGTGGACCAATATCTCTTTCATTTCTCAATGAAATTTGACGATTCTTGGCCCTACGGTTATCTACGTACTTAGTAGATCATGCATGTGTGAAGAACCGGATTCTCCAACATACGTAACACTAGTGTTTAAGCCGTTAAAGTTGGTCGGTCGCAACTCCCGCCAAAGGCTAATTTCCAACAGCACCCACCTGTGGAATAACATGGGCGGTGACAAGAATGACGAGGTTGACGTAGTGAAATACAACAACAACAATCTCAATGTAATCCACAAGTGAGGTATGGAGGTTGACGTAGTTAAGTATTAAAAGAAATAGATACTCATTTGGAAGTAGTTGAAGCAGCAAACTTGAATTCAACAAGAACATCAATTTTGAATTTGATAGTACAAAAGAGGAATTAGGCCAAAAACTCAATAAGAGTAGAGATGATCTTGGACGATGCTGGCTGATTCAAGTACCTCCCGAACCGCTATGGGTAGTCGGGAAATCTGACTCTAGGAATGCGAAGAAAGGTAACCAACAGTAATAGGGCTGATGCTATAATAACATTTTTTTTGATGAAAGGTAAATGTGTATAAAAATATCAAATGTACAATGTTTGTGAGCGTAGCCACAACCCTAGTGACGATGTGAATCTAGGGCGTCCCTGCCAGGCAGATCAGCTCTAGATTCGGCTCGTCAACAGCATAAGCTCCAGCTAGTCCCACATACCGGGTAGTCAAGAGCACCAAAAGTGATAAGATATGTAGGGGTAAAGACCCCAGCCCTAAATTCGATGACAGTCCTTTATGCCAAGGCACAAGGTTGCAGCCAGTGTGAGCCTCGCAAACCACTTGCAGTGGTAAACCCTATCGGGATAAACCCACGGTCAATGGAAGAGTACCTATTCGGTCATGGGTAAAACCCCACCTAAATCACGTATCTTTCTTTGGGTGATACTGTCACGGTACCTAGACTAGACACTGGTATTCCCGTGCAACCCACAGTCCGGGCCATCACGGGATACAAAACGTAACATACACCTGTCCATTCCACACCCCGGGTGGTCGGGAGACTCTAGCTAGTCCCACAATCCGGGTAGTCTAGAGGTTTTAATCCTAGCCAGTGTTAGCTAACCACCAGCTAAAGATACAAAATTATCCAAGAATAACGGGAAAATAACGAATAAGATTTTGTAGATACTAGTCTTGATTTTGAAAAGGAGAGTCTCCCTATCTAGTCTAGTCCCATCGAACATAATCTTATTACGTTCAGTCCAGATGTGATAAACCGAAGTGGCAAGCGCTACGCGCTTGGCCTTTGCTTGCCATCCCGTACCACGTCCTTCCTTCTTGATGTACTTTAACATTTTCCTCCTTCCTTATGAAGCGTTTACTCATATGACTTTGGTAGAGACCATTTTTTGTCAGTTATTCTGTTGGCCCACAGTCCACAGCCCACGACCCACGACCCATGACCCACGACCCGTGGACTCGTGAACCCGAGAACCCGAGAATCCGGAACCCGAAACTCAGAACTCGGAACCGGAACCGGACCGGACGGGCAGGCGGCGGCGGCGCGCGTGTGGTCTTTCCTTGAACCGAAGCACATCTAGGTCCTCCCTCCTTTAAACACATGGGATACCCCTTGGGGTCCCAAACCCTAAACCAATTTCGAGTCTTATATACACAACAATTATTTCTTCCTCTACCGATGAGGGAGAATTGAACACAATACCACACTTTCCATGCTTCAAACACCTTACTTCGTAGACCAATATCTCTTTCATTTCTCAATGAAATTTGACGATTCTTGGCCCTACGGTTATCTACGTACTTAGTAGATCATGCATGTGTGAAGAACCAGATTCTCCAACATACGTAATACTAGTGTTTAAGCCGTTAAAGTTGGTCGGTCGCAACTCCCGCCAAAGGCTAATTTTCAACAATCCCCTCTTGAAAGAGATTTTGGCGCACTCACATGGTGTCTTTTTATTTCCAGCAATATTTCAGCGGACCGATGTTGCATAAGGAGAGGTAGCCTCAGCTTTGAACATTCCATAGTTGAATACCATCGGACTTACTTACTGCGCGGTGAACGTGATGTCTTGAACCGTCAGTGTTTAGTGTAAGCCAAGACAATGATACCAACACAACAAATTCCCTTACTCTCTTCTTCGTAATGTTTTGTCCGTTTTGGCCATGGACAACGTCTTGGATTCTTAAGTGCGTTCATTTTGAGGCGGCCCGTCATCGTACTTAAATAGGTGGTCTCCTACAAGGTATCCTGCTATACCCTACTTCACAAGTGTTAGGAACCATTAAAAGTTTCCCAAAAACCTAACCTCAACTGTTGAGGAGCATTACAGGTTTTGAAAACTTAACCTTTACCCACACTGCAAATAGCACTTAAAGTCTATCGCGGGAACGGCTTTGGATTTGGTGTTTCTTTTCAGAAATCACTATCCGAAGTACTCATGCTTCCACTGAAGCGATCAAGCGAACCTTCTGACTTAGTTTTCCCATTGAACCAAATTACTGGGATCTCGGTTAGTAAGGTTGGGTTACCATTTGTATTGGTCCGTATGTTTTGGGTTTAAGCCCATTCCCTAGACAGCGAACACTTGATCTCAGGGTAGTCCTTTAGTTAGTAAATAAGGAAGTGACACGTGATGATCAACTACCATCTGATCTTATGTCTCATGACAAATCCTCGACAGATATGTCCAGACGCCGTCATCCGTGTCCTTCCTAAAGCCGGCGGCTAGCCACGATGTATAAGCTGCTGAAGGCACGGGTTTCTCCCAATAAGGGACGTCCTCTAAGGAGTCGTGAAGTTACTCAACTTCTTTCATGCTTTGTATAAAGCGATAAACTCTGATTCCATCATGAATCGGCCGATGCAAGTTTGCTTAGAGGATTTTCCAAGAACCACCATACACATTTACTTGTGGCTTTGGTGTTCTTCAGATCTGATGTCCAGTTTGCATCATTGTGTTCTCTCAGAACCGCTGGACATCCAGAATACTATAATCCGTAAATAAGCGAATAATTCATATATCGTCATATCCGACTTAACGCCTTCTATTGATCATGTATTGAGATTATCAGTGAACCTTAGTTCAACTGATCTGATTGTAGGACGATACCATGTTGGTTGTAGTGTGTACAATACATTGAACTACACGTGATCTGTGCGTATCGCTCCTTGTCTATGGGTGCACCAGGATTCCAATCAGTTCTATGATTCATATCCATTGATGGCTTCAACGAGACTGTCAACTATCGACCAGTCCGTTAGATGTCTTTAGAAATCCAATTCCTAAGATGTCATCTGTGATATCCATATCTTTCATATCGAGACTTTGTTTCAATATGACTTGTACTTTCAGACTGTTGATTCTCCAACTGTTGGCTTTCTAACTTCGAGTCAATGTTTACGTGGTCGATTCATTGTTTACATTTTTATCTGAAACTTTCGGGACCAAAATGTAAACATTTGGGGACCAAGATGAAAGTTCAAGAAGAAGCCCAATGATCTAGAAAACCAACTCGATTCTCTTCTTCCAACTCTCAGGTTGGGAAGGTACATTTTAACATTCATGTCACGCAAGACTGCAATGGCCCATGATGTTAAGCTACTCCCAGGGGAGCACATGTACAAGTAGCCGAGGCTTTGAACTCGTCAGTAGATCCATCTACTTTGTACTCACTTTTGAGTATCCTTTTTCACAACCCAAAGGTTCTTTTCCCGGAGGAAGATTAACCATTACGCAAGTATGGTTCTATATGATGGAATCTATTTCTCTCTTTAGATTCTTTCCAAAGCAACGCTTTTGGAGATAACAATTATTTGTTAATTGCCCGTGGTTCGTTCTTAACCATACAAGCTAGAAGGACTGGAACAAGTCTTTGTCCCCTCTTTGCTCCGTCTTGGTTCAACATCTAGAATCCTGAGTTCTGCAGATCTGAAATATTAAGTTCCGGATAGCCAACAACTTTTGAGTCCTGTAGATACGGAACGTCTAGTTCCGGACAGTCAGGCCCTCGCGGGTTCTTGTTAACCTTGAGCAATTACTCATTTTTCCTTTTCAAGGAAAGTTATCTTATAAGAATTCAGCATTCTTTGACGCCAAGAGGCGATAAGTACTACTGTTATTCTGAGATCCGGTGGATATGCAATCTCATCTTAGGTCGAACTTGACTGTTTGGTAGTCCAACTTCTACCAAGCCACCCCACATCACAACTTTTGTATGTGAGATCATTTTCATGTCTCACACGGAGAGTTATCCTTATCCTTATGCGGAGTTACATTGAGAATCGCATTAGCGAAGATCGCCTTGCCCCACATAATTTAGGCGTACGGGTTTGCGCTTGGCTAACACCGTTAGACTGAGGTGAGTAATGAACAGTCGTTTAATGAACGATGCTTCACATTCTCCCCCTCTATCGCTATGAATTTCGCAATCCATAGGCGTAGTTGATTTTCAACTTCTGCTTTGTAGCGCTTATCCGCTTCAACAACTTCATCTTTGCTTTTTAACAAACAAAGGATTCTATACGTTGTACCATCATCAATGAAGATCACAACGTACTTGTCTCCCCCCTCTATTTTGTATAAACTTCAAATCACCCAAGTAGGTGTGACTAAGTTCTAGAGGAGCGGTGCTTCTTTCGCTATTCCCTTGACGGAATTTGGAAAGGTGATTTTGCCTCTTTGCCTACCTCACATTCATTTTGAGGGTTTATGTCGAAAGGAGGCAACAATCTCAACATCGTTAGCTTTTGAATAACTTACTAAATGTGTCTTAATCTATGATGGCATAGATGCACGGATTACAAATATATCATTCATTTGGCTATAGACATATTGTATCATTCTTAGTTATTACAGACATGTTGGACTAGTCTCAAACCAACTTGACCAACAACGTCCCTTAAACCAAGTTAGGAACATGTATCACCTCTTTTTAGAGTGATTCATTCCTTGAAGTCCTATTGAGGACAACCTCTCCAGCCCCTTTGATTTTAGAGGTGGCGTTGCTTCACATGAACAACCTCTTGCCCGTGGTTAGGGCGTAACCGGATCATTGTGATCTCGATACTCTGGCCCACTTCAGTTGCTTTGGCAGACTGAGTGTCCAATTTCTTTACTGCCTTTCTTTAGGCCTTCAGATCATTAAGACCTGGAAACTCTGGCCCACCACACTAGGTGTCCATTACTTTTCCTATGAAATGAATTTTGGCCCCACTCCAGTCACCCGGAGGCTTTGTATGACTGAGTGTCCAATATCATCATATCAAAGGAATTTTGGCCCACTCCAGTCGCCCGGAGGCTTTGTATGACTGAGTGTCCAATATCATCCTATGAAGGATCTTCTGCCAAATAGTATGACAGGTTCTACGTCTTTAACTTTTAGACTTCTTCCGTTAAGATTGGTGCCCAGATAATTCTTGGCGCTTACTTAAGAGTGGTAGCAGTTTTCACACAGTTAGTGGATCTTTCTCCATCGTATGTGCGAACATACTTTACATACTTTAACAATTACACTTAAAAGAACGGATCTTTTTAAGTCGTTTACAATCCAATCTTTAAACGGGAAAGAAGATAAGATTAAACTTCTGATTTTAAAGCGTAAGGAATATACATTATTTTCATATTCCTCCTTACTTTAATCCATTTTTAATCAGACATCATTTAATCTTTATTCTTGACAAGTAAGAAAAATTACTTATCCCAATTTCGGATTCTTGCTCACTTCAGTCACTTCATCAAAACTGAGTGTCCAGTTCCTTCTTACCATTATTCGGATCTTTTGTCTGGGACAGATATAGGCCTTCTACTGCAAGATAGAATAACATCTTCAGTCTTCTCCTCTTGTCCCAGTTGACATCCTCAGGCTCTCGTGAGCATTTGTTCCCACCAGTCTTGGTAGCGGTGACACTATGAACACGTTCATCATCATCACTCTCTTCTACCAGAAAACCATTGCCATATCCAGATTTGATCACACAACTTTTGACCGACATCTTTCGAACACTAATAGTAATACTATACAAATATTGTCTTACGTTGTTGGGTATTTTTGCTCTATGGTACTTTATAAAGCAGTACGGGAAGTATATAACTATTACAAGTATTTGAAAGGATAAACAAAGATTCAATAATTCATCTAGAAATCTGAAAATTACAATATAACTACAAAACAGAAATTACAATTTTGTTGAAGACGGAAAAATGGAAACTGGTTTTGCTGAGTCGAGTGTGGCACTCTGTCCTTAAGACAATATTGCCCCGTATGTATCCTTTATACGTCCCGGACAATTTGTCTCCCAAGATAAAACAGCAATGGAACACTTGAGCAAAGGAAACTCAAGTGCTACCGTGAAGAATATTGAGTAACGAAATGATGCCTTGGAAGGTGTAGGAAGAAACTGTTTTGTTTGTGTATTTTTCTGTATTTTCGTGTATCATATATGTATGTTCTTAGTGCTCAACAATGGTGTAAGGGGGTGTTTATATAGGTGATGGAGGGGCTGAAAATCATTTCTCAGTGAAATTTGACGATTCTTGGCCCTACGGTTATCTACGTACTTAGTAGATCATGCATATGTGAAGAACCGGATTCTCCAACATACGTAACACTAGTGTTTAAGCCATTAAAGTTGGTCGGTCGCAACTCCCGCCAAAGACTAATTTCCAACAGCATCCACATGTGGAATAACATGGGCGGTGACAAGAATGACGAGGTTGACGTAGTGAAATACAACAACAACAATCTCAATGTAATCCACAAGTGAGGTATGGAGGTTGACGTAGTTAAGTATTAAAAGAAATAGATACTCATTTGGAAGTAGTTGAAGCAGCAAACTTGAATTCAACAAGAACATCAATTTTGAATTTGATAGTACAAAAGAGAAATTAGGCCAAAAACTCAATAAGAGTAGAGATGATCTTGGACGATGCTGGCTGATTCAAGTACCACCCGAACCGCTGTGGGTAGTCGGGAAATCTGACTCTAGGAATGCGAAGAAAGGTAACCAACAGTAATAGGGGCTGATGCTATAATAACAATTTTTTTTTGATGAAAGGTAAATGTGTATAAAAATATCAAATGTACAATATTTGTGAGCGTACCCACAACCCTAGTGACGATGTGAATCTAGGGCGTCCCTGCCAGGCAGATCAGCTCTAGATTCGGCTCGTCAACAGCATAAGCTCCAGCTAGTCCCACATACCGGGTAGTCAAGAGCACCAAAAGTGATAAGATATGTAGGGGTAAAGACCCCAGCCTTAAATCCGATGACAGTCCCTTATGCCAAGGCACAGGGTTGCAGCCGTGGGCCTCCTTAAACCCTTGCCGTGGTAAACCCTATCGGGATAAACCCACGGTCAAGGAAAGAGTACCTATTCGGTCATGGGTAAAACCCCACCCTCGTCACGTATGCTGTTGGGTGATACTGTCACGGTACCTAGACTAGACACTGGTATTCCCGTGCAACCCACAGTCCGGGCCATCACGGGATACAAAACGTAACATACTCCCGCCCATTCCACACCCCGGGTGGTCGGGAGACTCTAGCTAGTCCCACAATCCGGGTAGTCTAGAGGTTTTAATCCTAGCCAGTGTTAGCTAACCACCAGCTAAAGATACAAAATTGTCCAAGAATAACGGGAAAAGAGCGAATAAGATTTTGTAGATACTAGTCTTGATTTTGAAAAGGAGAGTCTCCCTATCTAGTCTAGTCCCATCGAACATAATCTTATTACGTTCAGTCCAGATGTGATAAACCGAAGTGGCAAGCGCTACGCGCTTGGCCTTTGCTTGCCATCCCGTACCACGTCCTTCCTTCTTGATGTACTTTAACATTTTCCTCCTTCCTTATGAAGCGTTTACTCATATGACTTTGGTAGAGACCATTTTTTGTCAATTATTCTGTTGGGTCTTTACCTGGTAAAAACCATTTCCCTACGAGAAGTGGACATGAACTTCAATAAATTTAACATCTATATCTCGTGTAATTGAGGGGTTAAATTTTTAAAACATGTGATAAAAAGAAAAACCAATAAACATCACGGGTGTGTTTGGATGATAGAAAATGATTTCCTAGAAAACATTTTTTCTTGGAAAATAAGTGAGTCTCATATTTATTTTCTAATATTCGGTAAGTAAGTAAAAAATATTATTCGAAGATCATTTATATATAATCTAGCAAAACACTATAGGGTGGGATGGGGTGCTGAGTGAGGTTCCTGGTGGTGGGAAGGTCAAGGGGTGGGGGTTGAGGGTGTTGGATGAGTGGGTAGAAAATAATGAATTTAGAATGTCACTCTTGGAATCCTTCACATAGAATCCAAATGGGTTAAAATTAACAGAAACTCAATTATCAATGGTGAATTTTTGGACAGACACCAAATTTTTAATTAAGTGATGGGCATGAAGAACATTTTTTAAGATAAGAAGTGGATGTGAGGGAGACAAATTTGTGTGACCATAACCACAAATTGGAATTGAATGACCATTACGAACAGTTATACCACAATTGTTGCTCAAATTGAAATAAGACGAAAGAGTATCTGGTGCGGATGTCATGTGAGAAGTGGCACCGGTGTTCATATACCAATTTGCGTCTAGGGGATTTAATCCGAGTGTATGCATTGCGGGCTCAATATCCGTAGGTGTCGGGACCGAAGTTAGGCCCGCTGTAGTGAATTCCTGCGGAGGCCGATGCCCTAGCAGCCCAGCCTGCTTTCACGACCCAGCAAGTCGAGAACTGGAACTGGAATGTTGGACCTGGAAAATTGGCCTGAAAACATTTTGGAATTGGGCCCAGTTCCCGGGAATTGGTGACGGTGGGTAAGGGTAGTTGGGCCACTGGCCCATCCCTACGGCCAGTAGGCCCACGGCTGCTGCCAGTTAGTATGTGGCCCACTGTTCCGACCACCATTATTTCTACCGCCATTGTTCCGATTTCCGGTAACGTCGTGACTGTCGTCGCGGTTCTTGCCATTATTTTTATGATTTTGACCCTTTTTGCTGCCACCATTATTACGGTTTTGGCCAGAATATTCGGAGAATGAGGGAGGATTGTCTAACGTGGTCATTATCATGACGGAATTTGCTCTGGTAGATGCCTTTTTAGCCAAGCCGGCCTCTTCCAACGTGAGCATGGAACGGGCATGATAAAATAGTGGTAAAGGATTACTCTGACGAAATAGTGTTCGAACACCATTATAGGCCTCAGATAGGACTGCAACCATTTGAAGAACAAAACGATCATTGATAACGGGCGCACCAACGTTGCGGAGTTGGTCTGCCAATTCTTTCAGCCTTTTACAATAGGCCGAGACGTTAGGAAAATCTTCCATGTAAACATGGAAAAATTCCTGCTCAAGGGTGACAACACGGGAATTCTTGTTATCTTGGAATATATCATGCACCCTATTTCAAGTGTCCATCGTCGTAGTGTCGGGTTCAATAATCTTCTGTAAGAGGTCTGTAGAGATAGTGAAATAAATCCACTGGAGAACGGTAGCATCAAGGGTTGTCCATAACGTAGGATTATCCTCGGGGGTAGACACCTTCTCCACGCCAGGTACCGAGGGGATTATGTGATGGAGGACTTGATGCGAGCGTGCGTGAACTTTGAATAATTCCGCTCACGTCGCGTATTGGACGTTTTCCATTTCAAGAATAATAGGGATGTGGTTCTTGATGTTGGAAACTGTAAGGGCGGGATGAAACATGTTCTTTAACGTAAACATAACGATAGAACAGTGTGAATGAGGGATTTGGAAGAAAATTTGAGAATAGAAGAGGAGAAAATATATGCACGAAATCCGAGAGGAGGCATGGAAACCGAGAAAAGAAAGGGGCAACGGAAGCGTTGGAGAGAAGGTATTTTAGCTCTAGACTTCTGATACCATGAAAGAAATAATTTCTTGATTATTTTCATTGATAATGAGAGGTATATATACAAATATACAATTCCTAAATATGGACAATATAGAAAAATAATTCTACCTTTTCCTATTCTAATTCTAATACATTTTTCTAGTATAAGACTAATACCATAATTACAATTATATATGAATTATATTTTATTAAGTCCAAATTAGACCATGATACACACAGTCCTTTAGTTTTTGATGGATTTGTTGGAAATCGTACTTGGTTTGTCCCTTTTGAATATTTTATTGATGGGATTAGTTGAAAATATATTGGGTGGTCCCTTCGACGGTAGTATGACTAAAGTAAAACTAAAAAAAAGATTTATAATAAAATAAATACTGACAAAAATAAATAAAAAAATCATTTTTTGGTTATTTCACGCTCTATTGGAGGGTGGAGTACACTCTCCACGCCACGTGGCTTATAAGGGGGTAATAAATTCACAAAAAACAAGAATAAGAGGCTATTAGAAAGGGGGTGAGTATGTATTTTCTCGTGCAAGTATTCCTAAGTTGTCCATATCCACTCCAAAGTCATAACTAGGGTCTAGGGGTGGCCAGTGGGCCGGGATGGGGACATTCGGGTCGAGTATGGCGGGATCGGGTCGGGGGCGGGAAGGGGGAAGGGGCGGGATCGGGCCGGGTCGGGTCAGGCGGGATTTGCCGAAGTCCCGCCCCGATCCCGATTCCGTCGGAATCGAGTCGGGTAGGGATTAAGTCGGGTCGGGATCGAGATCTAGATCGGGATCCCGGGCGGTTCTTTATTTATTTTTATTTTTTTGCACTTAATTTAAAAAATAACATATATATAAAAACTCAATAATTAAACAAGACAAGATAGTGTAATAAAAATATCACAAGGTTGTTTTTGTGCCTCTTATATTATTAAATAGACATATGATGTTTTTTGTAATACAAATACAATTGTCAAAATTGCAACTTTGTGGTGTTGTTCAAAAGTTGCAAATTACATAGTAAAATTGCAATTACAAAATAACATTCTGAAAAAAATCTGTTCTAGTTTCTTGATAATTTCATGTGGTTCTTCGGTTAGAATTGGTATTTGTTGGTCAAATTGCTCCACGTCGCTTCCACCACCTTCGGATAAGATTTCGTTGTAGTTTTCATCTTCTTCTTCGTTGATCTCCGGTTGACCGCACATTCTCTGCTCTGCTCGTATCCAATCTCTGAATTATACTACAATTTTCAAGTTGTCTCCGGCTAATGAGTGTCTGTGCTCTCCTATTTGATATCTGCAGGCAAAAAAAGCATTTTCAGACGCCGTTGATGACGCGGGAATGTTCAAAACATCTCGGGCCATCATTGAAAGTGTCGGAAAGGTCTTCTCATTCTCCCTCCAGTATTTCAGCAAGTCTTCACGTCCTTCTTCATTGAGAACTGTTTGGTACGGTATAGAACCCTGCAAAATGAAAATATCAAACTCGCTAATTTGGTTAGTAGCGGTACGGCCGCACATTCTATTTCTGAGGCTTTTAATACTAGCCGCAGAAACAACATGTCTTTTGTGAGACTGTGTTGAAGAAGAAAAAGATGGTATGAAAGCCGGTAGGTTGCTAGTACTTTCTTGTTGGTAAAACCTATAAACTTTTTTGCATTCGTCTTCTAAGCTAGACAACACTTCTTCTTTAGTTTGTTCAATAGGTGGTGGGTGATTTGGATTTTTGGGACTTGGAGGTGGTAGTACTTCTATACAATCGTAAATAGTTTCAATAAGTGATTTAGTACCGTCTATTTTAATAGTCGTATTTAATACAACACCAATAATATAAATAGTGGGAATAGGAATAAAATATTTTTTTATTTTGATAAACATTTTTTTAATAGCTGCCTTATAAGCTGTTTTTCCATATATTCACTAAGTAATAAAAATATTAGAGCTATATAAAACAACATAGTTGAAATAGTATGATAATATATACCAAAAAATTCTTTTGTTGCTTGAAAAAAATTCTCTAAAAATACAATAAGTTCAGAAATTTTTACCCAATCGCTATCTACAACCATATTAGCTGAATTTTGATTATGAGAGTTAAAAAAATAAAGTTATAGGTTTTCTATAGTCATAAGCAACAAGTAGTTGCTCGTATAAAGAATTCCACCTAGTGGGTACATCTTCTGGAATTTTTCTATAAGGTAGTTGGCAATCGTGACAAGTTTTTTTATATTCTTTTCTTCGTTGTATTCTATTATTTTTAAAAATAAAGTTTATAGGAAATTGTATTTTGCTAAGAATGTCTTCAAAAAGTGATAGACCATCCTTTACAATTAAGTTATATATATGCCACACACATTTTATATGAAAATGATCTGAAAAAGATGGAGTTAAACTATTTTTTAAAATTGTAATAGCGTAATTGTTAGAAGAAGCGTTATCTAATGTATTAGTCATAATTTTATCAGTTATTCCATAATAATCGCACACTTGATAAATATTTTCTGCAATAAAAGTACCAGTGTGCCTATCATCTATATATTTATACGCTAAGATACATTTTTGCATAGATCATTTATAATCTATCCAATGACAAGTTACCGCTAAATAATCATGGCCGTTAGTACTACGGCCTATATCAGAAGTGATAGTCACTTTGCCATTAAAATGATATAATGAATAACGTAAATACTGTTGATATTAATGTGCGAATTTAAATACATCTCTCTTAACAGTTGATCTAGAAAAATCGTTAAAAGCAGGATTATACATATCTCTAATGTAATGAATAAAACCGAGAGATAAAGGAAATGAAAAAGACAAACCCTCCACAACAACTAATTTTGCTATTGCTTCCCTATCTCTATGTTTATCGTATTTATGGCCTACAATTCCCCACGTCATAGGGTTAATTTGACCCTGTACTTGTTCCGAGACAATATGTGAACCTTGTCCCGATTGAGCGGACGTTTGCGGTCATTTTTGAAGCTTCGTATTAGGCATACCTAGCAGGATGAGACCTTGATACGTGTCTCATTAAACCCCCTGTCCCACCTTGACCTTTTTCAGTTTAAAATTTTAAAACATCTTTACAAAATTTACATCTACCTACTTGATTCTCTACGTCCCTATCAAAAATTGTCCATGCATCTGATTTTAATGTTCGTTTTGCTGGATCTCGTCTCATACTAGGGGCAATATGAGGCATTTCAGTTGAAGGTGCACTAGTGGGTGTGGTGTCGTCTACATTAGTGGGTGTATCATCTAGATCATCATCTAAATTAAAGTCTTCTTGAGTTCCAGAAAATAGCTCATCGTCTAAATCTAAGGGTATTGTAGGAAAATGTTCAGTATCAACAAAATCATACTGTGTAGGAATATGATTTTGTTTAGAAATAGGACCCTTGCCCTTGTTGCCCCTACTAGAAGAAGCATGACCCCTACCCATAAACATACGTTTAAATCCTTCAATTATAAGTTTTTAATTATACTAATAAATAATTAAAGTAACTAAAATTAAGTGCGCTAAATAAAATAAACAGACAATAATAATTTAATGAAGGTGTTTAGTCTTGAATTTTGGAGGTGTTTAGTCATAACATGATTTATAAGAATTTCTTTTGGAGGTGTTTAGTCTTGAATTTTTAACCCCTCTAGTCAAATTTAAGTTCAATAAATTTTGACTTTTGACCTTAAAGATTTACCTATAAAAAATTATGAAGTCAAAAGTTCAATAACATCTATTTTCAAAGTTATTGAATATAATTGGAAAAAGCACACAAAATACCTCTCAGCCAAAAATAATTATTCGACATTGCCCCACCAAAATTAATTACACTAAATACCTTTTCACTACTAAATTTTTACCCGTGTTGCCTGGGTTCTAAAAACAGACGGCTGCCTTGTGTCTTTTTTTATTTTATTTTTATTTTTTACATTTGTGTTCTCTCTTCTTTTTTTAGCTTTTAGTTTTTTCTTTAAGATAAATATAAAATACAAAATATAAAAATATTAGCTAACTATTTTTAGATAAATAAAAATATATGAAATTAAATAATTAGACTACAATGAGAAGTAATTAAAAAATATTAAAATCATTAGTTTGTTTATTAAAATTTAAATTAATAAAAAATATATTTTATGAATTTTTTTACTTTGCAAATAAAAACAAAACTTATATCTAAATTATGATTCTACTTTTTGTAATTTTTTACATAATTAACTCGCTAAACATGATATAAAATTTAAATAATTAGACTATCACAAGAAATAATTAAGAAAAATACTAAAGTCACTAGCTTGTTTATTAAAACCTAAAATTTAACTTGCTAAAAATGATATAAAATTACAACAATAACATACTCAGTGTAATTTCATAAGTGGGGTCTGGGGAGGGGAGGTTGTACGCAGACCTTACCCATACCTTGAGAGGTAGAGAGGATGTTTCCGATAGACCATCGACTAAGAATAAAACAATGCAATAATAACAATAAAGCAATAGAAAAATAATAAAGCAGGTCAAATAGGAAAAAAGAGCAGTAACTACAATAAAATAATATGCTACGCCAGGCACGATATACAGTAAATACTAACAGAAATGGATGGACAAGAAACTACAAAAAAAATACTACAACTACTAGTATGGAACGCTCTACTACCCACTATCCTACTACCCTAATATGTGTTCTCCATAACTCCTATCTAAGGTCATGTCCTTGGTTAGTTACAACTGCGCCATATCCTGTCTAATCACCTCACCCAAATACTTCTTCGGCCTACCTCTACCTCTCTTGAAGCCATCCATATCCAACCTCTCACACATTCGCACTGGGGCATCCACACATCTCTTTTTCACATGCCCGAACTATCTTAGTCTCGCTTTCCGCATCTTGTCCTCCGTCGATGCCACGCCCACCTTGTCCCATGTATTTTCATTTCTAATCTTATCCCTCCTAGTATGCCTACACATCCACCGCAACATCCTCATTTCTGCAACTTTCATATTCTGAACGTGAGATTTATTAACTGGCCAACACTCCGCACTGTACAACAAAGTAGGTCTAACCATCACTCTCTAAAACTTGTCTTTGAGTTTTTTGCACTTTCTTATCACGCAAGACTCCGGATGCGAGCCTTCACTTCATTCACCCCGCAACAATACGATGTGTGACATCATCATCAATCTCTCAATTCCCTTGGATCATAGACCCCAGATACCTGCAACTTTCTTTCTTTGGAATGACATGAGTGTGAAGCCTTACTTCCACATCTGCCGCTCGCGTCATGCCATTGAACTTACACACTCAAGTACTATGTTTTGGTCTTGCTCAACCTGAACCCTTTAGAAAAAAATTAAGCTTAATATTTGTTGTATTTTTTAATAATTGTTTTGCAGGAATGACTATGTCCTTTGTGATACTCTGTCAGTATATGATGTATACCATGTGAGTACGGATCATAAAAGACTGAGAATTTTTTAAGGAATGAATCATTCCTTTATGATACATTGTCATATAATATATACCATGTGAGTATCATAGAGGGCTGTTTTTTTTTGTTTGATAAGGAATGAATTAAGCTCTATGATACCCACAAGGTAAATTCATATCTTTCATACACTTATAGGCTATGAATATACCATATGGGTACCATAGAGGATTGCGTTGTGTTTTTCTTGAAGGAATGAATCAACTTCCGTGATACTCTATCTGTATATAATATAAACCATGCGGATATGATAGATGATTGAGTTGTGTTAACGAATGATCCAATCTTCGTGATATCCTATCAATGTATGATATATACCATGTGAATATCATAAACGTTTAATCTCTTTTTTGAAAAATGAGTCGATTATCTATGATATTTTGTCAGTATATAATATTATCACGTGGGTCATTCATCCATGATACCATGTCAATATATGATACATACCAAGGGGGTGTCATAGAGGATTGATGATTGTTTTTTTTAAATGAATCAGTCTTGTATGATATCCTGTCAGTATATGATATATACTATGTGTGTGTCGTAGAGGACTGATGCGTGTTTTTCTTGAAAAAATGAACCATTCCTTTATGATATCATGTCAGTATATGATATATACTATGTGGACATCATAGATGACTGAGTAGTGTTGGAATGAATCTGTCATCTATTATACTTTATCAGCATATGATATATATCATATTGGTATCATAGAGGACGAAGTGTTTTCTTGAAAGAATGAACTGTCAGTCATCTATGATACTCTGTCAGTATATGATATACCATGTGAGTATCATAGAGTACTGAGTAGTATTTTTTAGAAAAAATAAATCTTCTATAATACCTTATCAGTATATATGATATATATATCATGTGAGTATCATAGAGGGTTGAGTTGTGTTTTTCTTGAAGGAATGAACCACGAATCATGCATGATACCATGTCAGTATATGATATACATCATGTGGTAATCATGGTATACCACAATAGTAAACATCAACTGCTACTGATTTGATATATTATATGCTAGAATAATTATTTTTTGAGATATAAAAAAATAATTAAAAAAATAATATATCAATTATCCCTTTTATTGATATATAAAAAAAATAAAGGAGCCAAAATAGGTGTAGAATTAGATTATGAAAAGAACAGGAAATAAAGAAAAAAATAATTTGAAAAAAATGAAATTAGAAAAGGAGAAAAAAAGTAAATGAAAATCACTAGAAATTAAGAAAGAAGAATAATAAAAATAGAAAAAAAGGTGAATGAAATTAGATTATAGAGATAAAAATGAAATAAATAAAATAAAAAGGAGCAAGAAATTAAGAAATAGAAAAAAATGAAAATAAAGAAGTTAGAATTAAATATAGAATTAGATTATGGTGAAAAAAATAGTACGAGTTGAAAAAAAATAAACAATCAAAAGAGGATAACAAAGAAAAAAAAAGAGAAAGGAAAAGAAGAAAAGACAGAAAAGAAGATAAGTAGATAAATAAAAAAGAAAAAAAGAAAAAAGAGACAATTACCCACAAAAGTTATAACGAATAGAAAGGATAAATAATTTTTGGGTATAAAAATAAGGGGGGCATGAAAGGTAATTACTTTGTGTGTAATGGATATTGATGACTTTTCCCAATATAATTTCCTTGAAAAGAACGGGTAGCCCATGGGATTTATCGCTGAGTAAGGCCCTCCAAACAATCAGTATGACTGTACGAGTTTCCAAGGGCAATTCGCATGAATGACCTTATTTCGGGATGATTTTTAATTTTTTTTATTAAATTTAAAATATTTAATTTATTATTCGCCTAATATTTTGAGATTTTGGGTTCGAACCCTTACTCAGGTGAAAATTAAAAATAAAATCGCAAGGTAAAGGTTTGTAGCAAAATTATGCCTATTCGGCAGAGGTTTGCCATAAGGCAAACTTTTACTCAAAATTAGACCTTAAGTCAAACCTCTGTCTTAAAGACAAACTTCTGATGATATAGGCCTAATTTTGCTACAAACTTCTGCCTTGCATTTTTTTTTTAAAAAAAAAATCTGAGCAAGAGTTCAATCCCAGAATCCATGAGTTTTTAGGCGGTGGACAAAAATTAAAGATTCCAAATTTGAGAGGCAAAGTGTCTTTGAAGGAATTCCCCACAAAAAAATGAGTTTGCGAGGTGATACTTTTATTTTTTCAATTTTTCTTTTTTGGGTGAGAAGATGGGAGTCAAAGATTCGCTTATCAGTAGAGAATATAGGAACACTTTAAATACTATTAAAAAAAAACCTACTGATATGTTGTATATGGAAATGACGCAAAAACTTTTTTATCATAGAAAACTATATGTTGAATATGGAAATGAAACAGATCCAAATGAAAAAATAAACAGTGACGATTCATATTATATCATAAACCCCAACTAGTTTGAAATTGAAACACAATAGTTGTTGTGATGTTGTTAAGCGTGGTAGCGTCTCTATCAGTGAGCCACCACTCAATCCTAAGGGCTAAGGTAACCAAAAATGGTGAGCAGCATTAATAACAAGTTATAGAGATCGCGGAGATAGGTTATCAAACATTAATAACAAGTTACAGAGTTTTATTTAACAAACACTATATACAAGACTAGTTGGTTTGGTCTAATCTACAGAGATTATTGCAGCTACCCAAATATTTAACAAACTTGCAAAGATGTTGGATGGATCCCCAGATTATTTGAGCAGATCCTATCTAAAGCTAGCTTCCCATTTGCTATTTATATCAGCACCTAATATAACCAGTGAATACTTCCCCATTACTACCTTACTAGTATATAATTCTTCATAGACAGTTAAACTGTTTAACTTAAACAGTTAATGCTTCTTCGATGTGTCAATTTCTTCAGTCTTGGCAAACCTTCCACGGATCCTTGGTTGACTATCAGCCAATGCCTTCCTGCAAGCATACTGCAAAACACATAACAGATGCATGAGTCGTTTCGCCTTTGTTGTTCTTCACTACATGCACACCACAGCCATAGTTTTCCTAAAAAATAAAGACACACCCTCTAGTGGGGGATCCCTCTACTTACTGAATGTTTCATGAACAGAAGGTCTGATTCAAGTCAATTTCACACTTTCGAGAGTTTGGAACTGCAGCACCAGGCTAAATATTAAAATTAAAGAGATATGACATTGTTGAGAATACCTTAATTTTTCTGCCAAAATTCCTTTTATTCTTCTTGTTCCGGTATCTGGAGAGCTGTTCCTTGCGAAGAGTTTCAGAAGTGGAACTTCCGACAATCTGTGGTTGACCCCGTGGAGAATGGATCAGGTTTATGTTGCCATTACCCATAGTCTGCAGTAAAAACTCAGTATTAGAGACTGTTGAATAGGCCAAAAACATCTATACATTTCTCAGCTGGTACTTCATCACGCAGCCAACACTGACTCAATCAACGGAGTAACTTATTGACAGCTATGGCTCAGCCTCTCACTACAATAAAGAAACTGGAGGACACCCACCCCTAGATTTTCTGCATCTCTCCAGTTAACAATACATCCAGACTGATGGAGAAAAAAGTTGTCTGTTTGTTAGAACTTACAGATGAAATGACTCGAGGAGAAATGGTGGTAACCAGGTAGGAACATCAACAGACGATGCAGTCCTCCACTAGTTTGACTTAAGAGGCCTATGATTAACCAGTTCACTTAGTTAAAGGATTACTGAAAATTTCATTGAATTCAATACCTTTTCTATAGCCATACTAGAGGCACTTTTACGTTACTGAAACATGGATCTTCCAACTATCTTGTTCTTACTCGCAAAATTCAACTAATTTATATTATCTTGATGGACAAAATTGACTCTTAGATATTAACAAGAAAACATTGATATCAAGCCCACCAACCTAGAAAGAAAAGAGAATTTTTCATTGTTTAAAGAATAAAGAGTACTAATTCAGATTTACCAGAACAGATAAATACAAACAAATCATAATGGAAACAACACATGAGAGTAAGTAAAGACGACCTTTAAGTCTCCTTCACTGAATGCTCTTCGCATACCATAAGCAGCTCCGAAGTCCATTCCACCAAAATCTATAAAATTTGGCCTCATCCCATGTATCCACTCCATGGAGCTTAGACACCCTGAACTAATACTTTTCTGGAAGGATCCCTGACTTTCATCTGCAGTTAGGTTTCCATCGGCCTTCACAGTAGGAATTTTCATGTCTAAGACATCAGAAAGGGGTATATCAATTGCATCTTTTCCAAATAGTTCTTGTTTGCATTCATAGAAAACTTCACTCAGGAGTTGTTCATTCTCAAAAAAAGTTTCCAGATCCGAAACTTTGAGTCCTTGCGGGGAGATAGCATCTTCTGAACAAGAAGTCATAGAAATAGCAGCAGTCATAGGATCAAGGCCCATCAATGGTTCTTCAATAATTGGTTGTGGAGCTTTAAAGAGATCCCCTTCTCCCCCAAGGTCATATTCTGATATGGTGGATCCCTGTTGACATTACTCACATAAGAATTCAAAATCGAAGCTGTAAAGAACATGACAAAGAAAATGCTTCAAAATTATCATCTTAAAATCTGGGGGCAGACATGTATATTTAGCACAGCCAAGTTCAAACGCATAGATCTGTCAACTCATCACAGCATTTAAATATCAATACTTTTATGCTTCACGGCGACGAGTTTAACTTAAATACACAGACAATAAAGTAGAGTAGAAAAAAATCATTCACTCAAATGCAATCAGACTGTCAAGATCACTCAAACCTGACATATATCAATAAAGTACACCATCACTTATAGCACAACTATACACGACATGAATTTTTATAACTCATCACTTGTAGGGTGCCAGGGTGATTTGCTCACAGCTCACCATAAGGTAATTCTGACAACTAGAGCACACAGATTCTTGTCTTAATGGAAGTAAAAGGCACAAGGATTCTTGAGACGAACAGACAATCAATTGAGGAACTGCGATAGATAATGGTAGCCCTTGCTTATTCTCTCTTATGCATATAAAGTTAATAAAAGGTGGAGTAGAAGAACCAAACAACTTTCCAAGAAATTCAGCCTGCACACACCCATTAGGAAGAAAAAGGAGAGAGATAGAGCACATTCATACAGATAGTGGAAACTCAATAATGTCCATTAAGTTAAACAAAACCTGAAAAAGAACAAAACCAACAACTAATGACAAGAGAATCAGCCCTTGTCATTGGTACATTTCAAGCAAGATAAGATCAGACCGAATCAACCACTAATTGATGTTTCCATGTAAAAAGAACTTACTAAGTGGTTTGCTCAGACCAAATAGGTTCTCTTACTACCTTCTGAAAGTTACCAATCTTTAACCTTTATGCTCCCAAAGACATTAGTTACAAACTGCCCAAATTCTTATAACTCCTTATCCTCTAACAAGAAAGGTGAAACTTAACTTTTACTTTTCTCTTTTTTCCCTCTTTTGCAACTTTTTTCAATCTTTCAACACTATAAGTGCGGTGAAAAGTGAGGACTTAACGACAACTTGGCCGCCAAAAAAGGAAATGAAGAATCAAAAAAGGGAAATACATGGGAAGTAAGTCGTGACCACTTATGTTCTTTTATATATATAAAACACGGAACTCATGGTTTTGATATTCTGGCTTCTTTCTGTTTCTTCTACACACAGATCTAGCACATGTCATGAACTCACATACTATCTATTTAAACTCTATATACTAGCATAACACATCAAAATGAAATTTTATTTCCAAACAAAAATCAAACTTATCATGTTCTTTCTTCTCTTAGCCAATTCTGATAGCAGACAAATACTACTATTTAGTTGACACAAACAACAACAACAACAACATACCCGGTCTAATCCCACGAAGTGGGGGTATGGGAGGGCATGATGCACGTAGACCTTAACTTGACCTTTATGGGGTAGGATCAAACAAAAAGGGGAAGAAATTAACACAACAGACTTTTTTGTCCTTCATTTCTCCAAGAAACTGGAAAGGGGAAAACAAAATTGATTCTTTATCCTTCATTTCACAAATCCAATCGGATAGAAATAAAACTACAGTAAAAAAGATTAAATACCCACAAAAAAAGTACAGTTTGAGGGATTTTGGACTATAAAGAGTTAAAATCAGTAACCCTAAGTTTATTCCACCACTTGAACCCAAGAAAATGAAACCCCACTAACCCTAACTCTAAATCATCTCACATTTTCTAAGTTCAAATCTTTGCAACTTCAATGAATCAGAAAAATGTCAATGAAAAAAAATTAAAAAAAGAAGAAGAAAAGAACAAAACCCCACAAACAACATCATCAACAACAACAACAACAACAACACCAAACGATGTGGTGCAGTGGATGAAGCTAAGATTTCGGGTTCGAGTCCTGGGAATGGGAGCGCTTCCCAAGAAATGGGCCCTACGCGGCAAATATGAGGGTGGCGGACTCCGGATGGGAAACAAAAAAGACAACAACAAATACTAGAATAGGCTAAGGCTAAGGCTAACTACCATTGATGAATTTGGTTCCTGAGAGCAACAGAAATCTTCAAATTGTTGAACTTCTGATGGGAAACTCTGAAAGTAGGGAAACATTAACCCTGTCTCAGCATACATTTTTTTTAGACAGTCTTTTCAAGAAAGCTTTAAAACCCTTGTTGTTCCCAAGTGTCAATAGAATGAATGAGAAGGTATGTCAATGAAGTAAAGGGGGCATTTATAGGTGTTAAAACAGAGCAAAAAACAAAAAGGGAGTAGTAGCACATAGCAGAAACACAAACAGCCGTAACGAAAGAGAGAGAAAGTAAAGGAGGGGGTTGAAAAAGAATCTGTTTTTGGCTGGTTCTTGAAGTATTCATTCATCAAAAAGAATTTTAGCAATACAAAATTAAATTTTAAAAAATCTATCATATTAGTAGGCCGCATTGCTTTATAGCCCCCCACCCTCCCTCCCTCCCTCCCTCCCTCATTTGATTTATGTTGTTATTTGTTTTTTAATATACTTTATTTATTTTATTATCTTGAGTTAGTTATTGATTTTTTTTAGAATGCGTCATCATGATTTATTCACTTTTGTTAACATAATTTTCATATTGCTTTAAATTTCTCGTCCGGATCTGATCATTTTTCTTGCTTTGCTTGTGCTTATGTTTTGTCTTGAATCGAGGGACTTTCGAAAACAACCGCTATACCTACCAAGGTAGAGATAATGTCTGCGTACACTCTACCCTCTCTAGACCCCCATATTGTGGGATTTCACTGGATATGCTGTTGTTGCTCCGTCCAAAAAATAAGTGTCATCTTAACGGGAAAAAAACATTTTAAATTAAGTGTCAACTTAGAAATTCAAGATAAAATTGATAAGTGTTTCAACTATGACTTTAGCATAAAAGAATTAGTCCTCTTGACTATTACTCAATTCCAAAAAAATATCTACTTCCTCCTTCTCAATTTATAAGAGGGTGTTTGATTGATCACGAAATTTAAAAAAGAAAAAAAGACTTTTTAATTTTGTGGTCTAAAATAAATTAAGAAATTTTTGTGATTAAAAATTATTTTATTAAGAATAAATGAAAATTTTAGAGTTAAATTATTATCAAATATAAAAAAATATTTGGATTAATTAAAAAGAAAAAAATATCGTATTAATTAAGACAGATGGCGTAATAAATAAGAGTAATTTAATAAACACCACATTGTATTTATTAATTTTTTAGATAGACATGATTTTTGTTAACACACTTATTTGTGAAGGAAGAAGTAGTGATGTAATTACACCAAAAGCTAGTACCTATAAAAAGTCACTATCTGTCCAACTTGATAAATTAAATTCGCTATAAATATCAGAGGATTGACAGATTTAACTGATTAAATAGGTGGGTTTATCTCTTTGCAAGTCTATACAAATGAGCTACCACATGACTTGATTTTCGTTTTGTCCCGCATGACATATCTTTGTAGTAGTAGTACTACTATTTACCACTAGAAATTGCTGCTATAAGATCGTATATATACATACGTACAAAGACATATGAAACTAAGACGAAAGAATAAATCCTATGTTACCGAACAATTTATTAGCTATAAGCCTATTATTAATAGATTGTATAATTTAGATTAGTTTATTTACAAAGGGTTTTCTTATGAGATTAGTAGACATAAAATTCATTTTCTTGATATTTCCATAATCTGTAAAAGTTACACCCTTTTTTAGTGTTTAACAAACCTATATTATGTGCACGCAACCTTAAAATGACTAATATACATCTAGATAACATAATTTTTTTATATGATGGTGTTTGATTTAAAAATAACATTTGCAATAATTTATAGTCTTATGACATTTAACATGTATACGAGCATGTCATTAGGGGTGAAATTTAAAGTAAAAATTTCTGAAAGATAAAAATTCGTCATTTTTTCTGACAAAAATCAAAAGTAAATAATACAAAGTATATCTTATAAAATGAAATAGAAGTAATGGTAATTTTACACAAAAAAAAGAAGGAGAAGAAAAAGTTGAACTCCGACAAATTTATATCATAAAACTATTGTACTATGGATGCTAATCATGCTATTGACTACCTGCTAATTTTACTCTAATATAATATATAATACTCCCTTACTTGAAATTATTATACTGTAATAGAAATTAGCTTATCTTTTATTGCTTTCAAAAGCTTGCTAAATTAAGGGTTTTCCTATTTTTTAAGCGATGTTATCCAAATGAAAAATTAATCAATTCAAGCTTAAAAGTACTTGGTCCACTTAAAGAAAGCTTAGAGTAAATTCAGTTTTTAACTACTAAAAATTGAAAGAAGAAAGAGATTTTTTCTCATCCGGGCTATACCAATGATGAGGGACGAAAATCATGAGACGCTAAATTTTAAAGACAAAAAATTTAGGTGATTTTTTTTTATATATACATATGTTAATAAGAGGTGCTATTACATAATGAAATATATGAAGTGAGTAAATTAAATTAGGTATTTTATTACTATTATTATTTAAATGATGACGAAGAATGTAGTCATTTGGAATGAAAAACAAAGAGTGTTCATGAGGAGAGTGTACAAAAAGAACATCAACATCATTTATTACGTAATTGTCCCCATTTCCCTGATCACGCTTAATAATTTAATTGTAGCCCTGTGCATATTTTATTGTTTGTTTATGGAGGGTACTGGTGAATGCACCAAACCCTTTTCTTATTATAGATCAGTGGATCTTTTTGTGGAGTATACAAGTCATTTGGACCTTACTGAAGTCCATGCAATTCCAAAGCGACCTCCTAAGCTTGTGGACCAAAATTTTTGTTTTGATTTTTTATCTAGTGTTCGGTATTCGTATTGAGATCTGATTAAATTTAATTTTACATCGAAAAAAAGTTTATAGTGATGATAAAATGCTCCTTAACAAAGATAATTTTATACATAACAGAATTCGGACTCACTACCTCTATTTAAGAATAAAAAAGTACTTACTCCGTCCTTTGTTTCTTTTTGTGCTGGTGCTAGACAAGCAACTGACAAAATGTCTTTGAATGGCTTCATGTGTTAGTATAAGTAGCGCAAATGCAATGAATAATTAAGAATAAATAAATTATTTAGATGGGATCTCAATAAACTAATAAGGATTTTTAAAAATAGATATTTTTGTGTTTTTTAGTAATAAAATAAATTATCGATAGGAACAAGAAAGTTTGGTAGTGAAATGGAATAGTGGCGGAGAACGTGACTATATTAGATTTAGAGCTATGAATCAAGATACCATTGTTGTCTTGAGCCGAGAGTTTTTCAGAAATTTTCGAAAACAACATCTCTACTTACGAAGGTAAAGATAAAGTCAGTGTACACTCTACTCATCCCAGACCTCACGTTGTGGAGCTTCACTGGATATGTAATTGTTGTTGTAATCATGATACCATTGTTGTGGGGATACCATAAGTAGTTCTTGCCATTAGTGGTAATGCATCTCTTTTGTTCACGTGCGTTGTGCATCCACATTGTGGGGAGGATATTTATAACTTAGTTATAAAAATTTAATATTGTTGGTGATAATGTACAAAAGTGGACCTAACCATCATGAGACTAAATGATTGGTTTTTTTTAATACTATTATCAGTCAGTTTGCACGCACATCATCTAATTCATCATGTAATTTGTTAAAGCCTATAAATACTAGTGTCGAGTAACCATGTTTATCAAAATTGAAGCAAACGAGTTCACTACTAACTGAAATTTGAACATGTAATCTTCAAATTGTTACTCTTATGCTTCAACCGTTCTCTTAATGGAGAAATGTGTGACTAAATCTTTATAAGTAATGATGATTAGGTGAAGATTGCATTGGGAAAATCTGTATATACAACGTGGATGAGTCATATGCTTACATATGGTGGCAGGTGGTAAGGCAAGTACACATCAGTAAGTGAAGAGCACCAGACAAGTCTCTATGGCCGGATGAGAGCTAATATGGGTCTCCGTGTCCAGGGACTAAATCGCGAAGGAGGATCCGAGGAAGACACATGTCTCACCGAACAAATAACGCAGCGAGCTCAACCGTCACCATATGTAAAACTGAATAGCAAAACGACATACTCATATTGTTCTTAAGCTTTCTTCTGTTCGGAATCAAGTTTTCAAGGTTCAACAACACATTTACCCGAAGACTTAGCTCGTGGCTTTTTAAGGGCTAAGGCTATTTACTTAAATTATTACTTATTTTTATTTTACTAATCTTTCTTGTTACTGTTCATTATTTTATTATTTGGTCATATTAATCCACATATCATTAATCACGTGTACAAATTGAGCTGTAAAAATTTAGGGGTAAACAAAGGCGAAACCAGTAGTAGTGACTAACCCTCCTTATCTCCAACAATCTTTCATTGAGTAGTAATGATTAGTCCTCCTTATCTCATCGAGCGTTTTTATGTTGCCACGTAAGATTGAAATTTTTTGAAGGGTGTCAAATGCTATGAAAAATAAAAACAAGAGATGGAATAAATCGAATGCCAATTCTGTTTCAGAATGTTGTCAATTATGTCATCTGACACCAGTAACAACACTTAGTAAAACAGTAACTTTAAAGACTAAATGCAGCGAAATTTAAAGAACACAACGGTTTAAAATTTTTATAAGTTATATATATTATATAACTTATGATGGTAAATGACCAGATGTATTGTATATATATTATATACAAAAATACAAATTCTTTTCTTTACAGATTTACAATATCAAACGGAAAGGAATTAAAAGTTGAAGTCGCAGATGACTTCTCCCTGAAAAATTTAACTAATTATACATAGACAACCTCTCATTACAATTGCTACATAAAAAACTAATCTAGAATCTAAACAACAATTGTAATGTTGGACAGAATGTTGTCGACACACGCAGGGCAGACAACACTTGTGATCCAAATTTCTGAGATGAAATCCCTAGAGCTCTCTTGGTAATTTTGCAATCTGATTCTGGATGTCGATACACTGTTGTTGCCTCTCTATTTATAGCAGAGAGTTCCCTTGAAAGGGTCACCGATCGGTTGTGGAAGTTGAGGAAAAGATGGGCAACTTGTGGTAGATGATCAAGGAGTGAAAATCTCAACAACTTTGATTTGTTCCTTACTCGACTTCTTCCCCAAGCTTTGACTCTTTCTCCCACGTTTTACACAGCTCCAATTCACCACGCCTCAGTCATTTTTACCTCATAGTAAAATATTACTGCTTAACGTGAAGTAAGGCAAAATTGTTCTAAAAAATGTTGGTCCGAATGTTGCGTAATATTTGTCCCAACATATTTACATATACATATCAATACTCAAAGATATATGTTGGTACAAATGTCACAACACCAAATGCAATATTAATAATCTTCCCTTTTTTGTCTTTTTTTCACAAAACTCATTACAAACCTAAACTGACTTAGGATATTAAGACAAATGTTGTCCGACATTTGTGATCAATAATATCAATGTTATGCTCTCCCTTAACCCGTGATGACTTTCAAGTAATCATGCGTGTATCGATTCATAGGATTAGAAAAGAAGAAAGATGTTAGCACATATATACTTATCATCCACCTATATAGATTTATATACAGACCATAAAAAGAAATATTCCATTGTCTACACAAATCAATATCCATCCTGTCAAATAGTTAACTGCTCAGATTGAGCAACATTCACGACCATCATATCAACCAGTAGCAACAACTTCTCTTAACTCATTATACAGCAGCAACAACTTCCAACATCTCTCTACTCCTGCATAATTTCTTCTCTACACAGAACAACAACTTATAGCCTTTTTCATCAGCTCTCCCTACATTAGCACTTCCTCTGATTCCTTCGGCTTCAGCATCATTATTTTCTCCCCCTTTTTATGAAGAAATCAACAACATGAAATAGTCTCTGGCTTGAATCAGAGCATTCCTTACATCATCAACCTCAGAGATTTGTTGGTTGATCTTTGCAATTTGACTCACAAGCCATTCGATGAAGCGATGGAAGATCGTCTTGGACCAGTGTTGTCAAGAATGTTGGTGACATTCCTGTCAACATCTGTACTATTTTCTTCCATTTTTCAGGGTAGATCGATGACTCTGTCTCTACTTCAAAACTGCTTTGTTTACCGTGTACAGTTCAGGTGTCTTCCCTAATGTGTCCTCTCTCTTAGGCTGAAGACCTTGGGTAGTTAAAACTTTGTTTATCAGAGAAGGATAATGGAGGATGGAGGTTGATTCTTTTTGTGCCAAGTTGGCAACTTGATGGAAGATAATTTTTCCCAGATCAACTCTCAAACATTTCCCAATTTTATACAGCAGGGTGGCTTGTTCTGTAGTTACAATTGACTCATTCATTGAAGGAAGCCAATTGTGTATAACAATTTTGTGAAGGGTGGCAAACATGGCTATTAATTTAGAGGCTGGACATCTAGAGATCCACTTATGCATTATACCTCCTGTAAGGTACTCAATTACTTCATCTCTACTGTCCACTGCAGGGTCTACTTCTCTAACATTATCCTCAACATTTAATCTCATACATTGGTTTATAACAACAGGTGTGAAAAAATATACTCTGTTATAGAGATATACCTTTCCAAATTTCTTCGAGGAGGTATCCTCTATAGCATAACTCAAATTAGCGTAAAATAACTTGACTATTTTATCAACATACGGTCATTTCTCAATAACAGATCCTAGGAGCTGTCTTTCTTTTAAGAACTCTACCAAACCATATTCTAAATATGAGGCAATGTCTAATACTTTTTCAGACCTAATAACTCTATTCTTGTACCAGTCCCAATTATCAGAATTAGTTTTAGAATAGAATTTATTTGAGTAAATAGATACCTCAAGGTCTGAATAGATGTTGGTGTTTGTATCTCTTCTGATGTTGGCTGAAATGCTGTCTGAGATGTTGTGGCATTAGTGGTAACATTCGAAGCAACACTCGATTTGGCATATCTGGGAATTCCCTTTGGAAAGAATTGCTTAAGTAGAGTTTCATCAGGAACTTCCTTATTTGCTTGAGACACATTTTGTGGTACAGAAGCAGTTGGTTCTTCTTCACTCTCTTCAATTGAGAGCACAAAGTTCGTGTCGTCACTGTTACTGCTCGAGCAAACAGGTATAGATGTATCAAATCTGGACCTTTTGGTGCTCGGCTCATGAACTGTTCTCTGAAATATTCTACTCGATCGACGAGTAAGGAAGGTGGAGGATCTTTGTCTTTTACCCAATGCTGAAATATCAGATGATTCATCAACGTCTTTTAGATTGTTGTTATCACATGGGTAGCTAATGTCTAAAGGTTCATCTAACCCTTTAAACACTATAGCTCTGGACAAGTCCTTTGTGGATGGGGAAGAAGATAACTAGAAAGTTGGTGTGGTTCATTTTGCTCAGACGATTTAGTGTTCATAGGAGGGTTTGTACTCATTGGGGTGTTGGTCGGAGTGTTGGCTGACATTGGTGTTGACATTGGAGATGTTTCCATCGGTGAATATTGTGGAGAAAGTTAGGGTCTGAGATTGAGAATGGAGTTTTGAATGGCGATGATTCCATCGGGTAGGTAGGGTTATACCCGAGGTGTGATGTGATTTTCCTTTTTTTTTTAGGGAAAATTGGAAATGATTAAAAAAATAGCAAATGAGAGGAATATTTATATACATGGAAAACCTTTCTAAGCAACAAAAAATCCTTAGTTTTAGGAGTTTCAGATTTATCTAATAACTAACACCTAAAATTTTGGAATAAACATCACGGTAGGAATTCAATTTAAATCTTATCATTTTAAAGTATGAAATTCCTATTAAAATAAGACATAAAAATAGGGAGAATTTGATAATTCAACGATCAAATAAGCACAACATCCCAACACATATCACCTTCTGAAAATTTTAACAACAATGTTGGCAACATTTTGGACAACACAAGTATTTTGATCCCACAAGAATTTTTTGTTTTGGCAACACATCAAGACACGTTTTATACATATTTCATGAGTTTAACCACTAGACCAATGTAACATTTTCCCATCGTGCCCTTGATCTAATCATAAAACACATACAAAATGTTTTTCGTGTAAAAATAATACTACTTATTTAGTATTCTCAAAATTCTTTTGAAGCACTCGATACTCCTATAGAATAGGAACGGTATCTTTTCAAGGGCTTTGCCCATTTTGTATAGTTGTCAAATATTTGTTAAGGCTTTTCCTTATTTTGATACTCCATTTTTATGATATATATGTATTTATATATCATCACAGAGAACGGTATCATGATGGAATCACATTCTTATTGAAAGATCATGTTTGTGTGACCAAGAGTTATGCATCATACAACAACAATAATCAGTCAGTGATATTCCATAGGTAAATGTCACCTGAAATGTTAGATAACGTTTCAGCCGACATTCACCAAAAATTACTTCTTTTAGAGATTACAAAGACCAAGAGATTTCTTCAAACTAGAAAATCTCTCATGGTCCAAAGCTTTTGTAAAAATATCAGCTAGTTGATGAAAAGTGTCAACATGTTCAATTTTAACTAGCTGTTTTCAACCAAATCTCTTAAAAACTGATATCTAATATCAATATGTTTTGTATGTGAGTGCTGAACTGGATTTTTGGAAATATTTATAGCACTCAAATTACCACAATACAAAATCAAAATGTTGCTAGTAAATTCATAGTCGTCTAGCTTGTGTCTTAGCCATATTAATTGAGAGCAACAACTTCCAGCTGCTACATATTCAGATTCAACAGTTGAAAGTGAGACACAGTTTTGTTTACGACTATACCATTAAACAAAATTATTTCTAAGATAAAAACATCATCCACTTGTACTTTTTCTATCATCCACATCTCCAGTCCAATTCGAGTCACTAAATCCTATTAAGTTAGGATTAATGTCTTTGGAATACCAAATTACCAACTCACATGTGCCAGCAACATATCAAATAATACGTTTCATGGCATTTAAGTGAGATATTTTTTGACATGCTTGAAAACGTGCACAAACACTAAACATAATATCTGGGCGACTAGCAGTAAGATAAAGAAGGCTACCTATCATAGATCTATATAATGTTGGGTCGACATTTTCACCAACATTATCCTTACATACCTTACGCGATGAACCCATTGGCGTTTTCATCTATTTCGTGTTCTCCAAACCAAATTTCATAACTAGATTCTTAGCATACTTACTTTGTGAGATGAAAATTCCATATTCACTTTGCTTAATCTGCAAACCTAAGAAAAAAGTTAGTTCCCCAATCATGCTAATTTCAAATGTCGATGACAGTCTACACATTTTCCACTGAAACTATAGTGTTATTTTCAGTTGTATTTCATGTAAGATCAGAAAAGTCATCAAAAATAATATTTACAGACTCTTGTATAGTTTTGGTCCTTAGATTGTATACTCGATAAGCATGACTATTTTGAGAATAACCAACAAAAATTCATTTGTCGTTCTTAGAGTCAAACTTTGCCAAATGATCTCTATCATTTAAAATATAACAAATACACCCAAAAATATGAAAGTAACGCAAGTTAAGTTTTTTTTAATTTATAAGCTCATAGGGTGTTATCTTTGTTCCTGGCCTTAAGTAGACTATATTAGAGATGTGACAGGCAGTATTTAAGGCTTCAGCCCAAAAATGTTTTGACAATTTTTTAGAACTAATCATAACTCTAGCCATTTCTTGCAATGTTCTATTCTTTCTTTCTGCTACCCCATTCTGTTGAGGAGTTTTGGGAGCGGAAAACTCATAAAAAATCTTTTTTTCTCACAAAATTTTGTGAATAAGCTATTTTTAAATTCTTTTCCATGGTCGGATCTAATATGAAAAATAGGAGAATAGAACAAGTTCCTAATTTTAGAATGCAAAATTTTAAACATGTCAAAAGTTTGTGATTTTTCTTTCAAAAAATATATCCATGAATATCTAGAAAAATCATTTACTATCACATAGGAATACCTCATGCCTCCTAGACTGTCTACTTCAACTGGACCCATTAGATCCATATGCAGTAATTGAAAACAGTGAGACGTACCTGAATGTTGTCCGTCGTGTTGGACAATATTACGAGAGACGGGTTTGCTTACCTTTCAGACAATCTTCACAGACAGTTTTGCCTTTATGGCTAAGACTGGGTAAACCTCTAACTGCTTCATATGAGACTAATTTTTCTAAATTGCGATAGTTGACATGCCCCAACTTTTGATGTCATAGTGTTGTGTCATCGATCTTGGCATTATTGCATGTTTCTTGCCTTATAACAAGATATCAATTATCACCTATTCTAGTACCTGTCATGACACATTCATTAGCTTCATTAGTAACTTCACAATCATTCTTATTGAACTTTACCTCAAGATTGTCATCACACAATTGACTGCTACTAATCAAATTAGCCTTTAATCTCTCAACGTGTAAGACATTTCTTAAGGCTGGAAATCCAGGAACATCCAAGATTTCTTTTTCAATAATTTTGCTTTTACTGCCACCTCCATAAGTCACATTTCCTCCATTGAATGACTCATAGTTCTTTAGAAAGCATTTTGTACTTGTCATGTGGCGAGAACATCCACTATCAAAGTACCAAGAACCTGAAATGTTAGTTCTTAATGTAGTTATACAGACATTACAAGTTAAGTCCATTTTAGGAAATCAAACTCTCTTAAAACATTTTTTACCTTTTGACTCAGAAATGTTGCTTCGATTGTTATTCGAAATGTTGGACAACAATTTAGGCAACATTTTGCTCACATAATTTTGAAGTTTGAAGCAGTATGATTTTAAGTGTACATGGGAGTTACAGTGATGACACACAAACTTCATATTCTTTGACATATATGAGAACCTATTATACATATCTTTTTCTTTTACAAAGCATATTTTCTCATTTTTATCAAAGATATTAGAGCATATGGTTTTAAGAGAGTTTTCGTACCTAATACCTGCATGTGAAAGGTTTACTAAAGTTGAGTATCTTATTCAATTTCGAAGTCTCTGTGTTGAGCTTGCGGAAGATTGCTTCGGCTAAATCCAATTTTGCACGAATCTTACCAAATTCAATATCCTTTTTGGTAAGTGCAACCTCAAGTCGGGTTATCGTGCCTGTTAATTCTGAATTCTCATGAGTTAAAGATTTAACTTTTTGTCAAGTTTCTTGGATTCTATGATTAAGGCTTTACAAATACATTGTAATTCATTAATCATATCATCTTTGCATTCAACTTGATCCATACAATCAACCTCACTTACATAAATAGAACCACTAAAGCAGTTAACATCAGAATAGTTAAAGAATTCATACCTTTCGGATGTCGCTGAGAATGTTGATGTAGTTGCTGATGTTGGAGCAAATGTCGTGACATCTGAGACAACATTATATACGATATCTTCATTATCCGATAGAGACTGTTTGAAAATAGTGGCCAGCATTGCTTGTGTTTCAATTTCACAATCTCATTCCTCTTCTTCTTCATCATCACTAAGAGAAACCTATAGGTTCTTACCAAATTTTCTAAGAGTGTTTGCACATTCGTTAGCATAATGACCCCAACCTGAGCATGCATGACATTGCATGGACTCAAGTTGTTTGGTTTCAAATTTGGTACGATCTGAGTTGGTTCTTCTTAGTTGATTTCTTTTTTGTACATTTGAAATGAATCTAGTGGATTTTTGATTGAAGACTTGGTTTTGGTGCTCTTTAGATTTAGATTTATTTTTATCATTGTTGAGCTTCCTCACCATCGAATTGTATTTTTGAGTGAGTAAGGCAACATTTGCACCTTCACCAATTTCTTCAAGATTCTCATCCTCTTCTTCGATTTGACTCTCCGAGGATTGAACTTGAAGTGCCACATTCTTACTTTTATACAAATCCTTTTGGTTCTCAATGTTCATCTCATAAGTTTTGAGTATGCTCATCAAGGTATAAAGGTCCATTGTGGTAAGTTGTGAGCTTCTTTAGTAGCACAAATCTTTAAGTTGAACTTTTCAGGAAGAGAGCAGAGAGCCTTTTCAACAAGTTGAGTGTTGGTTAATGGTTCACCAAGCACTTAACATCCATTTGAGATGTCAATCAACTTTTCAAATTAAGATTTAATATCATCTGCTTCTTCCATCCTTAAACGTTCATATTTACTCATGGGCATGCACATTTTTGTTCGACGAACACTTGAGCTCCCTTCACAATGAATTTGTAAAGTATTCCATGCGTCATTGGCCGTGGGGCAGTTTTGAATGAGTTTGAACATGTAAAGATCAATCCATCCAAAAATTGCATTTAAGGCCTTTTCGTTAAAGATAGCATTATTGGTTTCTTCTGTAGTCCATTCAGATTCAGGTTTAACAAGAATGTCACCTTCCTCATCCGGTGACAACATTGGAACAACATACCCATTGGTTATATATCTTCATGCCCTAATATCAATTGCTTTGATATGAGAACGTAGGCCAATCTTCCAATAGGCATAATTTGATCTATCTAATATAGGAAGCCTATCAATAGTTGGATTTGCCCTATCAATAGCTTATGACAACAGGACCAAACACTTATTGTGTTAAGTGTCGGCTCTGATATCACTTGAAGGGTGTCAAATACTATGGAAAATAAAAACAAGAAATGGAATAAATCGAATCCAATTCTGTTTCAGAATGTCGTCAATTATGTCGTCCGACACCAGTAACTTAGTAAAACAGTAACTTTAAAGAGTAAATGCATTGAAATTTAAAGAACACATAAAATTTTCATAAGTTATATATATTATATAACTTATGATGGTCAATGACCAGATGTATTGTATATATATTATATACAAAAATACAAATTCTTTTCTTTACAGATTTACAATATAAAATGGAAAGGAATTAAAAGTTGAAGTCGCAAATGACTTCTGCCTGAAAAATCTAACTAATTAGACATAGACAACCTCTCATTACAATCGCTCCATACGAAACTAATCTAGAATCTAAACAACAATTGTAATGTTGAATAGAATGTTGCCAACACACTCATGCAACACTTGTGATCCAGATTTCTGAGATGAAATCCCTAGAGCTCTCTTTGTATTTTTCTAATCAGATTCTGGATGTCGAGACACTGTTGTGGCCTCTCTATTTATAGCAGAGAGTTCCCTTGAAAGGCTCACCGATCAGTTGTGGAAGTTGAGGAAAAAATGGGCAGCTTGTAGAAGATGATTAAGGAGTGAAAATCTCAACAACTTTGACTCGTTTCTTACTCGACTTCTTCCCCAAGATTTGACTCTTTCTCCCACGTTTTACACAATTTTAATTCACCACACCTAAGTCATTTTTACCTCACAGTAAAATATTACTGCTTAACGTGAAGTAAGACAAAAACAGTTCTAAAAAATGTTGGTTCGAATGTTGCGTAATATTTGTTCCAATACATATCAATATTCAAAGATATATGTTGGTACAAATATCACAACACCAAATGCAACATTAACAATTTTGAAGGATTCGCTATAATAATTTAGTAAACATTCTAACTATAGCAGAGACATATATTTTAGATAGCGGATATGAGTGCACTTGTTATATGCAATTACAATTCTGAATTCGACCCCCATCGACTAAGAGAGTGTATACGTATTTTTGGGACAAAATAACCCGTGCTAGGTTCTTTGGGCCGTTTACCGTTTTTAAGTAGTTATTACATGTGAAGTGAATCTGTTGTACTAACCATGTCTCCTTATAATAAGATTGTGGGTCATGATATATAATGATATTGATAACTAAAACAGGAATGTGCTATCTGCATCTGCAATTGACATTTGATCAGATTTGCTAATTTTATAACCTAAAAAACGTACGAGAATAGATTCAGGTTCTGAAAATCATGATAATTGAATGACCAAAGACTCAAAATTATGATCCTGAGAAGTCAAAACTATTTCTCATGAATTAAATAGATGTAGTAATACATATTCTAAAAAGAAGTTTTCCAATTCGAAAAATTGCATAATTTGGTCTTTGATAAAATGTGCGTTCTTTAAATAAAAAACAAGTTTTGAGTTATACCAGTTCCTCGAGTAGACTTGAATTGTTGTTACCTTATTGGTTTTATTAACTGTGTATTAAATTATGAAATCGACCCTCGAAAAACAAAGGTGACGACTGACAACAAATAGATTACAGTATAGAAACAAATTGTACATTGATGTGACATACATCAAACCGTTCTTTTAGCTTCCGTAAAGTATACATCAATACGTTGTAAAAAATGTTACTCTACAATTTTGTCTAAAATTTCAGAGCAACTTTCTCGATTAATAATCATAATCTGCATTCTAGATAATTTGCTTATATCTATACCAGATTAATAATTAACGTAGACAAACATGGTTTTCTTTTGCTTCCAATCAATTCTCAGTTTCTTACTGCTATTTGTAATGTGAACTTGCCATCCTGTTGTAAGGAAAGGGGAAACTGTATCTGTTTTTGGGAGCTCCCAAGTATTTACTCGTATAATAAGTGATTTTTTAAATTATTTTTTTACATTTAGTACGTAAGTAAAAAGTATTATACCAAAATTATTTGTATATAATCTACACAAAGGTGGGGTAGGAGTGTGGGAGTGGGGATGGGGGCTATGAGGGTTGGGTGGGGTAGGGGTAGGATCAGTGGCGGATCGAGAATATTCTTCGGAAAAAAAATGTAGTGCTTGGAACCTCAAAGTGAATTCTGAATCCTCTAAACCACTAAGTCAACCTCTAGTTTTTGGTTCTAAGGGATTCAAATCTATATATATATACATAAAAAATATATATATAAAGTGTAATATTTTGTCGAGGGGGTTCGGGTGAACACTCTCCCACCCTTGGGATGTGTTGGAGAATGGGGATGAGACAATCAACGCGAATGACACTTGTAAAACTTATTTTTCTACTTCTACTACAAAAATTATTTTTCTCATTTTTAAAGAACTTATTTTTTTATTTTTTTTTAAATTTTGATCAACCAAATATAAAAAAATTAAATATTTCCTCCGTACCAAATACACCCATTAACTCTTTATTTTTAGTTGTCAAGATAGGCAATGGTACTATGCTAGGTCTTGCAATTACATACTATGTGATAAAATACTCCTTTAAAACTCATGGACAATTTCGTCTAAATAAATAAAGATACTGAGAGGGCAGATAAGCATATGTTTCAGTGTCGAAATAATCACTCTTTTTATTTTCCTCTGTAACTAAGGAACAACAACAACTATAACATATCATGCAAAGTGAGATGGGGTGATATATACACATACCTTATTTCTATTTTTGTAGGGTAGAGAAATAATTTGTATTAGCACATAAACCATTCTTTAGCAACAATTATGTCTGTTTATTATATTTTCGAATTTAAAATGTAGAAATTATTTCATAAAATTCCACTATAATATAGTATTCCAAAATATGAGGCGAGTTATTGTATACTTGTAGTAATTCAGATGGTCAAACGGTCAAACCATAAGATATGTGAAGAAAACTTTGGTATGATTCTCCGGATATACCACGCACAAGCTACCCATTAGCTACCTCACATCATTCAATTCACTTTTTAAATCATTCAATTGAGACTGTGGAGTCCCATTTACAAATATTTAATTCATTAAATATCCACCACAAACTTTGAGAGATGTTAGCTATAGTCCATTTCGTCAAAAGCCTATCAAAAATTTACTCGCATTCAATATTTAAAAAAATATATATTTGCATATAAGAGAAACGTAAAAAATAAATCTTTCAAATTGAGAAGATATGAAGCAGGCAAGCAACGTCGTATATGGTTCATCTAATATTATCCAAAGGAGTACATTTTAATTACTAGCACAAGCTTCATAAATTCGCTAGCAAGTTATAACTCTTCGGTAACTACCTAATTCTGTCATATTGGAAAGAAAATACTAAAAAGTTTTTATTCATAGCAAAGCAAATTGATTTAGTATGCTGAAAAAGGGATGAACTCTATTATAATATTATTATTTTTTATTATAATTAGTTTAAGGAAAAAAGTAAAATTAGTCAGTACCCCCTTTCTAGTAGTAGTGTCTCATCATGCTTGAAATAATGAAAGCCTTGAATGGGGCTGTGCAAGTTAAAGCCAGTGGTTTATAATCCAAGAGACATTATTAATTAAATAATTCATGGTAAGACTGTGAAAAGCTTGGGCTCATTATAATTGGAGTAGTATGATAATAATAATCATGCGCCTAACAGGTTAAAAGCTTGAAGAATTTGTATTGGTTTTGGGCTTGACTAGTGGGAAATGCTTGGTTAAAACCCTGGAATGCTATTTGGAATTACTTACATTGATTATGTTATTCTTGATATTTATTTTAAATATATCTATAGCTTAAAAATATTCTATGTAATGATGATGTAAAAAATATTTATATAAATAGATTATTTATATATTAATAAGAATTTTGATAAGTATATATAACTGACAAATAAACTTTTTCCTTTTTACACAGTAGCGACTGGAGTATTTTTGTAAACCAAAAGTTGTTAGCTAATAGTAGAAATCCATGCATCAATTTCTTTGTGGCAGTTATTTATTTTCAAAGTAAGAGCAGACATTAATTTAGCCCGGAATTTGAACATTAGAGTTTATTGTAATTATGAGAGTTATTTGCGTTTTGCATCCTTAATGTATGCATCATGTTTTTATTTGCTCCCCATCCTCGTATTTTTTTCTATAATTTACCCATTAATGTATTCATTTCTTCACAAAATTATATTAGAGTTCATTTTACAAAATTATATTGATAATAGGGAAAATTGTTGCGATTGAAAATTGTATATTTTTCATCTTTAATTTTCTATTTTTTTTATTTTTATTATCGACATATCATCGCTTTCTTAATTCAGTTTGAATGACAACTATTCCCCTGAAAATGGATGTTTTAACCTTCTGAGTTTATGACCGTCTAAAAAAGGGCTAAAAGTTCAACCATTTTGTACTTTGTAGTTCTAATAGTGGAGTTTTATTTCGTTGTTACTTAAGGTTATTTGAGTTTCTATTTTCCCTAGTTGAATTGTAATCGTTGCTAATGCATCTTTTACCTCTTTGAGACCGTTTATGCATTAATGAATTAAAGTTGTTTGTTGTTAAAAAAGTTCTTATTTAATCTGATAAGTTACATCATCTTGTGTTTTGATGATTTGTCAAGCTTTCAAAGAACAAAATATGGACCTGATCTGCTATCTGTTCCCTTGGTTATCGTACAGTCAACAGTTACAACTGTAAAGTTGTACCGTTCACTGACAAAATTACAGCAGCACTGCTGCAACGTGCTAGTGGTCAAACCAAGTGATGAGTAGTCCCTATCTCATCCCACATGCTCTTCAATATATATACAACATGTTATAAGGTTTTGGCTAACACTTGAAAACCTAGAATCACTTTCAAAGTACAGCCGCCACAAGTCTCCAAGTGCTCTCAAGAACAAAGTTGTGCAAACTGAAGGACCATGTAACACTCTGTAAATTCGAATTAGGTGTGAATTGATTAAATGAGTGTCAATATAACACTTTAGACATATGAAGTCCTATCGAGGTGAGTTTGGGTGAAAATAGTTGTTTTAAGATCACACGAATAGTGGGTGCGTAAGATTCGATAGAATCAACTATATTTTCGGTAGTCCTGACTGTTATCCTGTTTACGTGAAGATTCATTAGGAATTTGGAAAAACCAAAAACATGAAAGTTGTATCCCTTTGAAATACCTTTCCAACGATATATGGTGGAGCTCAATTGGAGCTGTGAGAAAAGAGTTATGCCCGTTTTGCTGAAGCTTATCTGGGACGTCGGCTGGAATGTTGTTCCAGGGATATGGGTACAGAGTGAATTCTTCACTCTGCTGCATACTCAGAATGCGACCGCAAACTCCAAATATGATGCCGCAAACTCACTCCGCATTTCAGGTAGATTTTACAATGTTTATGGTTCACATATGCAATTAGAATGTGGCAGCAAACTTGGAATGCGACCGCATATGTGACGTAGCATTCTTAACTTTGCTAAAAGTGTCTGAAAACAGGATTTTCTTGAAATTTTCAATCCCATTTCATTCGTGGCCGACTTTTTGAGGAGAAAAAACCCTAAAACTTCTTCAAACCCTACAAGGTAAGTTCCTAACCATCCCATGATTTAACCACATCAAAACAACAAGGATTAACACTAGATTGTCATTCCAATCCATAGATTTTTTAGAATCAAAGGAAGAACCGTTGAAGAGGACTTTTGGAGAAATCTCAATAAAGGTAAGAACTTAACCTATAATGGTTTTTATTAAATGAATTGAGACTAGTGTGGGCTATTACAATTAATTATAATCCATGGGTAAATCTTATGAAAGAAGAACTTGAATGTTAGTTTTAAAATCCCAGTTTCCAATAAGGGTGGGGAATTCTAGGAAAAAGGGTTAAAGTTCTAATTTTTATTGTTCTAATAAATTGTAGAGTGATAATTGAACCTCGAAAAACCTATTTGGTAGCGTTTGGCGGGAATTGAGGTATGTCTCTTTTCAAACATACTTTTCAACCTTTAAATTAGTTTCTTGGTGTCACACCCCGGCCTTGGAATAAGGGTGGGGAATTCTAGGAAAAAGGGTTAAAGTTCTAAGCATACCACAATAGTATCCGAACCTTGAAAAAGGAAACTTGGGTCGACAACTACAAGGCCTCCAATTACTTTTATACCACAAGACTAAAAGATAACCTGCACACAGAAGAGTCCCAATAGGATATATACATATGTACAGATAGCCAAGGCTGACAAGGCCACAATATGAGTGTACTGATAACAAAAATGGTCGACAAGGCCACGACATACCAACATTTATTATACACATGTATGTAAGCCTCTAAGAGTTATATATACATACCAACAGGTCGGGACAGGGCCCCACCATATCCCAATATATTAGTATCATATGCATTAGTACCTAAAACTCATGTATTACAACTTCGAGAGAAGGGAGTGCAACAAAAACACAGTTGAGCAGATCATCTACTAAGGAGGAGCGTTGCTCTGTCTATCTATACCTACGGGTATGAACACAGTGCCCCGGAGAAGGGCATCAGTACGAAAGATGTACTGAATATGTAAGGCATTTAACATATATAAACATGAGATATAACATGAGAGATATAGAGATAAGGGTCAACCTGAAACTTATAACAACCTCTGGGGGCCTACTCTGTCATAATGAAAAACATATGTATCCATGTATGTAAAAACATGCCACTTGTGGGGAAAATCATATCATACTATATATATCGTATCCGGCCTCGATGAGGACTAAGTCGTACCCGACCCAAATGTGGGACTCAGTAATATTAGAATCAACTACAGTTGGGTGCACATTTACGTGTCGTACACGACCGACTATAGCACAACTCGGTAAGAAAATAAATATATATATATAAGTGCAATGTAAGATAGACTCTATCAGATACCACAAGTAGAGCCGGAGTGACCTATCGTTATTATCCTCTGACTATTGTTATTGGCGTTACGTTCAAGAACCTTGATATGAACATTTGGGACTCATATAACCCGAAAGATGCTATGAACAAGATAATATTCAAATAATTATGATCGATTATCAAAGAAGAACATTTGCTACTTCATTTCGCCAAAGATATTTCTATTTAAGAAATGATGTATCGAGTCATGCCAACAAATAAGGTTTGCCTTACATACCTTATACTTGAAGTTACAATCGCTTTACAAGCCCTCGTATGCTTATGGATAGTTATTTATAGCAACAAATAGTCGATATCAATATCAAATCCATATTCCAAATAAGAAGCTTTATTTAGGCATCTTTATTGATAATCTTAACACAAAGAATATGTGGACTTGTTAACAAAAGGGCACTTATATAATTTGATCCCACAATTCTCCGAAACATACTTTCTTAGGTTAACAACACCAACAATTAATATACTAATTAATTCCAACTCATAACTTGATCAAAACAACCCACAAGTCTTTATACAATGATTTCTTAGGTTTACGAGTTTCGATTACTATATCCTTTCACAACTTACTCCAAATCATCAATTAACCATAATTATAGATAAAAGAGGTTAGATCTTACCTTTACACATCAAAACATTCCTCAAATATCAAGTTGCCCCAATTCCAAGGGTTTCCAAAATCTCTTCAACACGGAGATGATGATTTTATTTGATTACTATGGGAATTATTACGTTAATCTAACATTTTTGGCTTTGGATTGATCTAGGAATGATATGGTGTGGTTGAGTGGTTTTGGGAGAGTGTTTAAGATTAGATTTGGGAAAAAATGAGCTTCAAGTCGACTAGCCCGCTTTTAAACTCGTAAAAGTTTTCCACCGCCATAGTTCAATGGTGGGATTGACGGTATAATCGATGGTCTGTTAATATTCCCATAAAAATGCTAAGGTATTTGATGGCTCAGAGTGGGAAAATTGATGGTCCGTCAGACATTTGACGGTCCGTCGACCTTCCCGTCAAATTGCTCAATTTTCCAATTTTGTCGAAATGTACTTTTGTCGATCCATTTGACTTCTCAATATCAAGAGACTTTCATAAACAAGTCATAAACTTTCATTACCCTTTCGTAGGTCTAAAACTCTCCCCGGGACATCGGTATTTATCAATGACATGACGATATGTGAACTACGGGGTGTAACACCCTTCCCCCCTTAGGGACATTCGTCCTCGAATGTTGAGGATATTCTTTAACTCTCGAGGGTTCTAAAAATTTTGACAGAGTTTTTTATGTAAACAAGACTATCCCAAAACCTATTAAACAGCCCGAACACATATCCAATGCCACACAGGGCAACATAACAATAAAACAAAATCAACTAGGCCTCACACGACCATCTGTATATACCAAAATCAAGAAAGTTAGCCATAACTCACCTCAACTCTCCTCTGTCGTAGTCTGAACTGACTGAAACAAGTAAGGATATTTGGATGACATATCTTCCTCGGCCTCTCAAGTGATCTCCTCTGTATTGTTATTTCTACATAGTACCTTGACGGAGGCAACTTCTTTAGTTCTCAGTTTTCGAATTTGGCGATCTAGAATGGCTACCAGAGTCTCCTCATAAGTTAAATCTTTGGTGATTTTCACATCCTCAATGGGAGTAATACGGGAGGGATCTCCTATGCATTTACGCAACATCGATACATGAAACTCCAGGTGGGAACGACAACTGGATGTATCTCTTCGAGTTCGATCCCTTCAAGATCGGAGATGCCCCGGAAATTTGGTCTACCCGTGAATTGTAGGTTTCAACCTTCTTTTCATTAGTGTCAATTCATTTAGTTAGAGCTTCAAGCATTTTTAAGACCCCCGAGGACTCATTAGTCCCCGAGTCGTTGGCGTTCTTGTCGACTCGGTCCTCTTCCCGACCTGGTTCATCATTACGAATAGGGCGAGATTCATCCGGTGCGCTTGCTCTGCTACTTTTCTTTTGCAACTGAGTTATAGCCTCATGTTGCTCCTTCAGTATATAAAAGATTCGAGACAAATTTATTTCACAATCCTCATCATCATCCAGAGTCTTCTGACGGATTTTCTGGACGACCGGGGTGAAATCACAGGATGTTATTCATTGGATCAACGTTCGGCGGAATGCCGTTTGGTGGAACAATGGGCAGAACACCATTCTCTGGGTCAACGGGTGGTGCGCCAAGCGGAGCACCGTTGTTATTTGTTGACGTTGTGAGCACCATTGTCACCGTTGTTACTACTCTCAGCGTTGGGTTCACTAGCCATAATGTTAGTGTTTAGTTTTGACCTATAACTACAAAAATCTCAAAAAAAAACATGTGAAATTTAAGCTTGAAATAAATCACCACTATTATCCTTAGCCCCACGGTGGGCGCCAAACTGTTTACCCCATAAAAGGTACAGTTAAATTTATAAGTGATTTTAAGGATATGTAGATTGATTCATAAGTAAATATAGTAGGCAATTAATAATAATTAAGTGAATGAGAATAAGTAAAAGAAGTAGTCCGAGTTGATGTTATCTTGATTAAAACTTGGTTCGGTCCTTAGCAGAATTACTTCGGGCCCAAGCTAATGTAGAGAGCTTGTACAACTTAAGATTACAGAGAAATCTTGCAAGAAAGTGAAATGAGAATGTGTTGTCCTTCCAACATGAAGGTTTTGGACTCTTTTTATAGCTATGAATACAAGTCATTTATGCCCGAGAACCATTCTCTAATTTAATGCAATTAAATGACAATAACAGCCACATAATGACCAAAGAGTAACGACTGGCACCAAATCTGGAGTGTATCTGCATTAAACTCCTTTAGGCGCCTACCCGACGTCACTTGATTCGGCCCTTGCGCAATCCTATTCTTCAAACCGGACTCAACCCGGAGTATCTCACAACGGGTGCACAACACTGCTACACCCTTCGACCTCGCACCTAAATTATGCCACATGTCGTATCGGTTTCCATCGCATATAATATTAAAAGATGAAATACATATTTAATATTTATTTATTTAATATAAATATAGTGTACAAAATATTTTTACGTCCACACGTGCTACTACATGATTTGGCTGATCTATTGGACTCCGATTATGTTGTGTTAAAGTTGATGCAAATTTTAATAGTAGTAGATAGTACTATTCTCAAGCTTAACACGGTGACTGGTAATATTCGATTAGATTCATACGCAATGAGATGTAGGTCAGTTATCAATGAAGTCCGTATAAAGAAAAGTTGTCATACTCCCTTTTTTCCAAAAATATTTATCTCATTTTGATTTGGTACGAAGTTTAACAAAGTAAAAAAGATTTTTGAATTTTATGATATTAAATTAAAGATTTGAATAATATATCAAAATGTCTTTTAATTCCATGGTCTTAAATATGTCACATTATAAAATTAAAATTAAAAAATTATAAAAAAGTAAATCTTTTTAAAATAGACAAAAAAAGTAAACAAATATTTTGAAACAGAAGGAGTATATAAAAGTGTGAATTCTTGTTTTATTTATGTGAAAAGGTTGAAACTACGTACACCTGAATCCATTAGCTGTAATACCGAAAGAAATTAAAGAAAGATTCCGCCTTCCAGTTGGATCAAATTATGCATAAAAATTCCTTTCAAAAAGCTGTGACCCCCCCCCCCCCAAATATATATACCTCCAAATTGCAATTTGCAAACTGTTATGGGAAAAATTCATATTTTAAACTAAAATTGTGTCCCTTTCCCATTGTCAGCAACACAACTTAGCGAATATGTTGTAAAGATGTTGTACTTGCAATCATGCAAAGGTCGGAAACTTACTTCTTAAACTTCACCCGTCATCTAAAGAAGATAGATTCTCCAACGCCCCCTCCCCCACCCACACACCACCCAAGAAAAAGAGGAAAAAAGCTCCCAAAAATAAAAGGAAAGAAAGAAAAAAGAAAAAGCTTTTCCCATTTTAGGCTTGGGTTAAGAGCCACTTAAGTTGTACTCATCTTTTAAGTCCACTTAGGGGGTGATAAACGGGCACTTTGAATTGAGTTTCCACAGGTCAAAATGAGTTGAAACAACAAATGGCCCATTGCCCAATCCGTCTCAAAGTTAGACAGCTTGGATTAAGATGGCTAAAAATGAGTAAGGGTCTAATATGCTGCCGAATAACTAAATTTGAATTCACTACTAAAAGAATAGCTTTTTGCAACCTCAGATGAGGTCAGAAAAAAACCAACCTCATGAAGTCGGTTTTCTCTGCCTTTTTATTTTATAATTTTCTTTTAAAGAATCGATGTCATGAAGTCGGAAAAAAGAGACCTCACGAGGTCGGTCTTCTCCGTCTTTCTATTTTTTTTAAACTAATTTCTTGAGGTTGGTTTTCTCCGCTTTTTACTTTTCATTATATTTTTAATTTTTTAAAAAAGAAATAGATGAACTGTGGGTCAAGATTAATTTGGGCTACATACTTGGTCCAAATAAGTCCAACTTTTAAATGTACTAAATTTGTGGATCAAGATGAACTGAGTTAATTAATGGCTTATGCATTAACATGCCCAAACTTGAGCTGGTTGGGAGTAGTCATACTTTCCTGTGCTAATCTTGTTACGTCTACTTTAATCCAACTTAACTATAGCTAGTCAAATCGACCTTAATAAAAATGTCAAATAAATAAGAAGGTACAGTTTATATAAAAGAATGAAGCATGGTGCGGCGGAAGAAGAACAATTGACTAGTAGAAACGAAAGACATGGAAATAGTGAAAACGCACTAGCTAAATATAGGAGGATTATTCCATATTAAGTGCAATTTTACTGAAGGTCAAATAGTTATTTAAAGTCTGAAAAGAAATGTGAGGAATATGTATGCACAAATTGGGTTGTAAAGTATGTGTGAAAAGTTAAAAGAATTTCAACCAAAATTAGCCCCAATAAACTAAAGGGAAACAGAGTGGGATCAGTATATGCCAACTTTTTAACTCATGAGATGTAGTAGCAACTTGAATATTACTATTCAGTAGCTAGCTAGCAGGCCAGCTTTATACCCTTTTGGGTAATTTTAAAAATATACAATTTGCTCATTTACATGGCAAAACATAGTTTAAAATAAACACTCATATACACTCATATACACATATGCATCTATATACACCCATACACCATTATACACCCACTACCCTTGCCCCTCCCGATTTCTCCATCGTCAACCTCAATCACCTCCGGCAACCTCACCGCTGTAATTTCATCGCCGCCACATGCGCTCCACCACCACCTCGATGAGTTTTTCGATAGATCTAGATCTAGCAAGGATAGATCTAGATCTAGGTAATTTCTCATCAGATCTGAGCCACCGCAATGGAGGAGGCAGCCAGATCTGAGCCACCGAAAAGTCATCGTCGTCGGAGAAAGAGAGAGAAGAAGTGTGACAGAGAGAGGAGGCGTGACAGAGAGAGAGCGCGAAAGACAAGAGGAGGAGGAGAGAGAAGGCCAACGAACTCTCTATCCTTTCCGATGGTGCCGACCGGCGTCAGCGTCGGCGGAGGAAGAGGGAGTGAGTGCAGAGATGGGGAGGAGGGAGTGGGTTATTTTTTGTAATATTTAAAAGGGTGTGTTAATTTTGATAGCATTAGTACCCTAATTAACATATGGTGTAATTATCTCTCTTTTTTTCGTTTCATACATGGTGTTAGCATGTTCAGTATCCGTATTAAAATTTGATTAAATTCATATTAGTGTTCAAAAATCCTACATTGGATGTAAACCGCTTTCTAATATAGTCAATTTCATATTTAAAACTCAAACTCGATCGGATTAACGACGAATTAATGAATACTTACTACTACATCATAATTTTAGTTGGTAGCTTATGGAGTGCTTATTAGTAGTAGGTCGTTTAGAAGACTCAAATTTTAAAGGAATGTTGCACCTTGATTGGCTGGTGGGAGTATATTTAAAACCTTAATTCCCAAATTTGGAGAAAAGGAAATGTAAAGAGAAAGCTCGTTAAGAACAATTTTAAGCATGCATGTTGGGTTCATTTTGTCCTCCTCGTCATTTTGCCTTTAATTTGATTCATCCAAAAAAGTAGTACCAACTAGTTTGCCGCCAACTCTCCAAGCCCTTCACGTCACTCCACTTGGCAATACACCATCTTTCTTGAGACAAAGACGGGTTTAATTAGAATTTAAGAGGGGTTTGATGAATTCAACTGAACTCATTGCATTGCTAGTTTATGGCTTCAATTATGTGTATCTATAGAAATATAATTACAAAAAGTAGACATATAATAAGATCATATTGTTTAATTTGTTTTTAACTTTGGATTTATTTCTATTCTAACTGTTAAATATACATACTCCAGTCTCGGTTAATGTATATGGTCGTGTATATAGTCTCCTAGTTTAGGTAATGTTGTGGTGTAATTATTATTGTACACTTATCATAATAATTGTATTACCATAATGGTATAGTTAGTGTCCAAGTAGAATAAGGTTTTAGGAGTAGAATAAGAATATGATTTTCCTATTATGAAAATATGTAAATTGTATATATACGCTTTCAATTAATGAAAATAATCAAGGGATTATTTATTTCATGGTATCAAAAGTCTAGGTTGAAAATTTCCTCTCCAATTTTTCGGCCAATCACGAATTCTGAGAGTTCATCCTCGGTTTCCGTCGAGTTTTTTTTTCAATCCCTAATTCCTTCTTCTAAATCCCTCAATCACCTATTGTTCTTTCGTTATGTCTACTTCTAAGACCACATTTCACCCTGCCCTTGTTGTTTCTAACATCAAGAATCACATCCCTCTTATTCTTGAAATATAAAACGTCCAATATGCGACGTCGGCCGAACTGTTCAAAATTCACGCACGCTCGTATCAAGTCATCCATCACATCATCCTTGCGGCTCCTGAGGATACGGAGGTGCCTAAACGCGAGGATGATCCAAAGTTGTGGACGACTCTTGATGCCACCGTCCTTCAGTGGATTTACTCCACTATCTCTACCGACCTGTTGCAGACGATTATTGGGCCAGACGCTACGGCGATGGACGCTTGGAATAGACCGCGTGACATATTCCAAGATAATCAAAATTCTCGTGTTTTTACCCTTGAGCAAGAATTCTCCCACGTCAATATGGAGGATTTCCCCAACGTTTCAGCATACTGCAAAAGGTTGAAAGAATTGGCGGACCAACTCCGCAACGTTGGTGCGCCCGTCATCAACGACTGTCTCGTACTTCAGACGGTCGCAGGCCTATATGAGGCCTATAATGGCGTCGACACGCTTCTTCGTCAGAGCAGCCCTTTTTCGCAATTTTATCAGGCTCGTTCTATGCTTACGCTCGAAGAAGATGGCTTGGGCAAAAAGGAGGCTACCGATGCTAGTCTCATAGTCATGATGATGTCCTCCACCAATTCTCCTGGTCTTGTTGATAATTTGGGCCAAAATTGTGCTCACAGTGGCGGCAAGAATACTCGGAAAATAATGGCAAAAATCATGGGGGTAAACGCGGCGGTTCCGGCAGTGGTAAAGGTGGCTGAAATAGTAGCGGTGGCCCCATCCCGGAAACAGTGGGCCACCGACCCACTGGTCCCAGCCTTGGGCCCCTTGGAAGTGGGCTTGGGCCAATGGGCAGTGGCCCAACGGTCCTTTTTCTCCTTCAGTTACTACCACTGGCCAGTGGGTTTCCCAGCCGCCCTTTCGGCCCAATAACAATTCGGCTAGTGGTTCCCGAAGTAGCACGCAGGTGTTCTTGGGCACCAGCCTCCGCAGGCCCATCACGTAGCCGGCCCCACCACGACCGACCTTGAAATTGCTATGCACACACTTGGTTTGACTACACCGGACCCGAATTGGTACATGGACACCGGCGCCACTACTCACATGACGTCTGACCTAGGTACTCTCTTGTCTTAGTCCAATTTGAGCAATAATCATGGAATAATTATTGGTAATGGTAATTCAATTCCAATTCGTGGTTACGGTCATAAAACTTTGTCTCCCCCAATCCATTCCTTATATTGAAAAATACCCTTCATGCCCTAAATTAATTAAAAAATTGGTGTATGTCCGTAAATTCACCAATGATAATTCTGTTTCTGTTGAATTTGATCCGTTTGGATTTTCTGTGAAGGATTTCAAGACGGGGATTCCTCTAATGAGGTGTGATAGTAGGGGAGATCTTTATCCTATCACGCCAAGTTCCGGTCTCTCGAGTCCAACCTTTCCATCAACTTTTGCAGCCCTTGCTCCTTCCTTGTGGCATGCTCGTCTAGGTCATCCGGGGTTGTCTATTTTGTCTTCCTTAGATAAAAAGAATTTTATTTCTTGTAAGGGTACGCGTAGTATTCCGAATTGTCAATCTTGTTATTTAGGAAAAAATATTCTATTGCCGTTTGTAGACTTTAATTCTCATACTTTAATGCCATTTGATATTATTCATAGCGATTTATGGACATATCATGTTCTCAGTTCTTTGGGTCATCATTATTATGTTCTATTTCTGGATGATTATTCTAATTTTTATGGACTTTTCCGATAGCGAAAAAATCTCAAGTTTTTTTCACTTTCTTAAAATTTAGAGCATTCATTAGAACCCAATTCGAATGGAAAATCAAAAATATTCAATGTGATAATGGCAAAGAATATGATAATGGGGTATTTCAGGAGTTTTATGCTAATGATGGGATCAATTTTCATTTTCCTTGTCCTCATACGTCTTCACAAAATGGGAAAGCCGAATGCAAAATTCGTACCATTAATAACATTGTCCGAACTTTATTGATTCATGCTTACGTACCCCCATCCTTTTGGCCCCATGCTCTACAAATGACTACATATCTTCTTAACATTCTTCCTACTAAAGGTTTGACATATTCGTCTCCTATTCAAATTTTATATAATAAGACTCATTCGTATTCACATCTTAAGGTATTTGGGTGCTTATGTTATCCGTTGTTTCCGTCCACCACAATTAACAAACTTCAGGGTCGTTCTACCCCTTGTGTTTTTGGGTTATCCGTCTAATCATCGTGGTTACAAATGTTTTGATTTATTGTCTAATAAAATCATCATTAGTCGCTATGTTATTTTTGATGAGTCCCAGTTTCCGTTTACTAAAGTGAGTAGTCCTATGCCTAGTTCGTATAATTTTTTGGATGACGATGTCTCCCCGTATATTATCCACTATTTTTTAGACATGTCCCGCTCCTCAAATCCGCCAGCAGGCCCATTACCCGCTGGCCCCACTGTTCCGTCACCAGCTACTGTTCCAGCCACTGTGTCCAGTCCAGTTACTGGGCCGGTGACGGTAATTGGGCCAGTTACCCAACTCATTACCATCACTGTTCCAGTCACGAAATCCTCTAGTTTTCATGTTGGGCCAGCAGGCCCACTGCCTGTTGGCCAGTCTGTCACGTGTCCCGATGTTTCCCAAAATTCGCCCAATTCTTCTCCGAGTCATAGACCGGTTATTCGTAGTCAACGGGGTATTTTTAAACCAAAAAGACATTTTAATTTAAATTCTAATGTTCTTAAATCCCCTCTACCCCGTAACCCAGTGTCTGCTTTAAATGACCCGAATTGGAAAATTGTTATGACCGATGAATATAATGCTCTTATTGATAATAAGACGTGGGAGTTGGCTCCCCGTCCATCTGGTGTTAATATGATTCGGTCTATGTGGATTTTTGCTCATAAGGACAATGCTGACAGATCGTTTGTGAGACATAAGGCTCGTCTTGTAGGTGATGGTAAGACTCAGCAGGTGGGTGTCGATTGTGGTGAGACATTTAGTCCGGTGATCAAGCTGGCTACCATTCGCACTGTGCTCAGCTTGGCTTTTTCAAAAGCATGGCCCATTCATCAGTTAGATGTAAAAAAATGTTTTCTTACATGGTGATCTCAAGGAGAAAGTCTATACGCTTAAGGCATTGGGGTTTAGGGATCCCAAATATCCTCATCATGTCTGTTTATTGAAGAAGTCCTTATATGGGCTTAAGCAGTCCCCACGGGCTTGGTATAAGAGGTTTGCAGACTATGTTTCGACTATTGGGTTCTCTAACAGCATGTCTGATAATTCATTGTTCATGTATCGTCGTGGTTCCTCTTTGGCTTATATATTATATGTGGATGATATTATCTTGATTGCCTCTTCTGATGCATTACACCAATCTATCATGACAATGCTTAGTTATGAGTTTGCTATGAAAGACTTGGGGCCCTTGAGTTACGTTTTGGGGATTGCTGTCACTCGTCATGCAAGTGAGTTGTTCTTATCCCAATAGAAGTATGCAACTGAGATTAGTGAGTGAGCTAGTATGTCATCCTGCAAGTCCACTTCCATTCCAGTTGATACTAAACCAAGTTGGGTGCTGCAGCTGGCTCACCTTATGAGGATCCGACCCTCTATCGCAGTCTTACAAGGGCCCTTCAGTATCTTACGTTCACTAGACCAGATATTACGTATGCCATACATCAGGTATGCTTGTTTATGCATGATCCCAGGGTTGAACACATAAATGCGCTCAAACGCATTATTCGGTACATCCAGGGAACACTTGACTATGGCTTACATCTATATCTGTCTTCGACATCTACACTTGACTTGTATACATATGCTGATTGGGGTGGTTGTCCGGATACTAGACATTCCACGTCCGGCTATTGCATGTTTCTTGGTCATAACTTGGTCTCATGGTTTGCGAAACGTTAGTCGACACTGTCCCACTCCAGTGTAGAGGCCGAGTATCGAGGGGTAGCCAATGTGGTCTCTGAATCCTGTTGGTTACGAAATCTTCTGTTTGTCCTTTTCAGAAAGCTACCTTGGTTTATTGTGATAATGTTAGTGTCATCTACCTTTCTGGTAATCCGGTTCAGCACCAGCCAACTAAACATATCGAGATGGACATTCACTTTGTTCGCGAAAAGGTAGCTCGTGGACAAGTACGCGTCTGCCATGTCCCATCCACGTATCAAATTGCGGACATCTATACAAAGGGTCTTTCCTCGGTCATTTTAAAGATTTTAGGGACAGTCTCATCGTACGAAAACCGCCTGCTATAACTGCAGGGGTATGTTAAATATACATACTTCAGTCTCGATTAATGTATATGGCCGTGTATATAGTCTCCTAGTTTAGGTAATGTTGTGGTGTAATTATTATTGTACACTTACCATAATAATTGTTGTTGACACCCAATTTTGTCCCATCTTTTATGATTTTATTTGCAATTTTAAATATTTTTAAAATATAGGCATATATATGTATATATATCATCATTTTTATTATTATTTGCATTTTTTATTTGTCATTTTGTATTTTTTATATCATAATCATACTTTTATCCTAATATTATATGTTATTTTATTTTGACAAAACGACATCGCATTTTATTTTTTTATTTAAGCATCAAGCATTTCGCAAATATTTTTATCATATTGTCATCTTTACAATTTATAAATTTTGAAAGGCTTTTTTTTTATACAATAAAATCCCCTTTTATATTTTTAAACTCACAACCTACTTTTTATTTTCCAATCCAAAACAATTTCTACCCAATACCCCAACCGACCCACACCCTCTTATCCCCCTAAACCTAAAAATAAAATTTCTGGGCAATGATGAAACTTAAATCTTTTTCACCCGAGAGACCAACATGTTCGGTAGGCAAGGCAACTAAAATGACCAACGAGTCATATGTTCGTAGCCACGACGTGATTGGAATGATCTTTTCAAAATTTAAGTCTGAGTCCTCCGTAATCAAAACATTTATTGTTTTGGATACGAATCCGAAGTTATGTATATTCATTTGTTTCTAACCGTTTGTTCTTGACAGTTTGCAAGGGATAAAGTCAAAGAAGGCAAATACCCCTCGGAGATTATTTATTTTCTTATTGTTTTTTACTTTCTTTAATTCAGCTTTATTTCATTCTGTATTGTAATATTATTGTACTCGTGAAATTATTGAAATATTTAGAATAGGTAGATTAATTAATAGGGTAGTCAAAAACTTGAAACCCATCGCTAGTTTATTTATTTTTAGGCTCGGTTAGTTTTAAAATCGTTAATCACCAGTTTATCTATTTTTAGGCCCGTCGCCAAAAAAAAATCACCTTGCATACATTTTTATCAATTTTCATACATATGCATATTTATTTATTTTTCTCTCAACTTTACATGTACAAAATGCATCATTTTATTATCTATTTGCAACATTATTTTTATACTTGTAAAAATATGCATTTTTCTTACTATAATAATTAACCTGAGTTTGATCGGATAACCGCAAGTTAGCGGATCTTAAAGGATGCCTAACCCCTTACCTTTAGGATAATAAAGAACCCTTACCTAGAATTTCATTAGTTTCGCAGACCATAAAATTGGAGTTATTTTGCAGCATTTAGTTAGTATTTAGGTGCCCTAATTCACCTTAGAATAATTAGGTGGTGACTCCTCAAAGCAAGCATTTTTAACCAATTCGGAGGGAATCGACCCATCGCGTCGAGAAGCCCGCAGGTCAAAATCGGGTGCGACAACATGGCGACCCCGCTGGGGAGATTCAGGTTCTTAACCATAGCAAATTCAGGTTAATTATTATTGCGCTTTATTTTGCTTCTTATTTGATCTATTGCTTCAAATTGTTTCCTTTTTGAAATTTTGTATGTTTAACTGCTTTAATTGCTACTTTCTTTTATTGCTTTTCTTAAAATGGCATTTCGCTCATATTTCCTCCACTTCAGAAAGTTGACACTATCACACATTACACGAGAGGTGTGTTTTGCGCACCCACAAATTTCTTTCAAATTTCCAAATTTTAGGAGAGTTGGCGTATGTACGGAGTGTCCGGACCATCCGGTGGCCGCGTGGCCTTCTCACTCGAGTAGTTCGCTCGGGAACCTTGAGTCTAGTCAGCCAAATCATAGAAAATTTAAGATAGAGCTATTCCACCATTTATCTTAAGTCATGCATACATACACCTTAGGTGGGTCGATACTTGACATCGACTCAACAATTAAGAAATCCGCCAAAATTGTCGATGAGTCTCGCTCCCCCAACGACCATCAACATATTATTTGTAGCCTGATAATGATAGACGAATTCAAGCCTAATTTTGACATGTCGAAATTGGAAAATATACATTCATAATGTCTTCATTTCCGACAAAAGCATTGCAGTTTAACAGCTTGGATTAATCTGTCATAATCTCACATATTTAGCGTTTAGGCTCACCTCTGGCATAAGAGAGGCCCCATGCATGTTAGGACGCACATTTAATTCTCGCACAATCTATTTGCTATTTTTCTTCTTTTAACTCTATACATATTATTTAATGTAATAATTACCCGCTTCAATTCTATACATATCATGCCATGTCGCTTGCAACTCTGAGCATGAACATTTGCCCTTTGCACTTTTGGGCTATCGCACCACAATCAAGACTTCTACGGGGCAACACCATATCTTTTGGTCCTCGGGACGAAAATTATGTCACTGTCAGAGGATAAAGCGTTCTTGAACATCAAGACTCGGACCTTGTGAAGCAATCAGGGGAGTCTTTGACTATACTATTACACTTTCACATTTTATTATTCTTTTTGTGACTTTCCTCCTTTCACTCGGTGCTCTTATTTTTGTAGGAAGATCGTCCTCGCGAACAGTCGGGGGCAGTCATTCTAAAACATTATCTCTTGATATATTCCAGAAAAGAACAAAGCAAAAGGTTTTTACAAAGATGACTGAAAGATGTTTTGATTAGAAAAGTCAGCCAACACTAGATTCAATGAGGCATCACTCTAGTTTGTCTATACTTTTTTTTTTACATATTTGCAAATTCAATTGATATGCTTAATTTTCGTTACATAATTCCTTTATATCATACCATTTTTTACAACATATCCTCACGAACTACGAGTGTCTGATTCTCACTGTATGGTGTGATACGTAGGTAGCCCTTCTCGGGTTCGACAGCACTAAAAAAAGCACTAAAAAAATCAATCAAAAATAAAAAGACGCACTTCCTTGTTCATCTTAGAGAGGGACATATATGGTTTATCAATCTTTTCATTCATCCTATAATGGACAATCATTTTTTTTATTATTACATGCATCCTATTGTGGATAATCATTTTTTCATTGCATTCATTCTACTGTGGACAATTATTTTTTACTTTGCATTCGTCTCATAGTGGGCAATCATCTGTTTTATACAATTTTTACTTTTACTATCCTATCATGGATGAATTTTTTTAAGCATACATTTTATATATACTTTCTGCACGAACTACGCACACCTGATTCTCGTCAAAGATGAGATACGTAGGCAACCCTATTTGGGTTCGATACCCTTTATTCAAAAAAAACAAAAAAAGTTCAAAAATATTTTTTAAGAATCATTGATTGACTTGGTTGATACCAACACAGTTAGGAGCGTGCATAGGAAAGAACCAGCGGAGAAGATTGACTTCGTGGTAAACCATAGATTCTTCTGGTACCTCTCATTCACACCTGTGTTGACACTTTAAAATTTGTTTCGCATGCTTCCAAGATATGAACAAAACCAACCTCATCGTTTCATGTGCATTGTGTGGTGAGTTTTTAGAATAAGTTCAATTGCATTGCATTGTGATCTAGAACTTGACTCGAATGTTTGTTGAAGCGAAATCCTGAGTAACACTTGGTATAGAAAAGGATTGTAGGCTTTCTTTGATCCGTTTGAGCCTTTCCAACTTACCAAATAACATTATCCGTAGCATTCCCCCTTTGAGCCTGAAGCCTATTTTTTTTAATAACCACATCTTATGCCTATACCCTTTTCTAAGTGCGTACACGCACTATCCCTCTCTTGGCCCGACCTCCTTGAGCGCATCAGAAATGTGCAAATTGCTGAAAAGATCCGAGTTGAAGTGCAATGCTCCCAAAAGAGGAAAACAAAACAAAAGGACGACTTCACACAAAAAGGAAGTCAAAATCCCCGACAATATCAAAAAAAAAAAGGGAAAAAACTCCAAACGAAATATTCAAAAGAAGTCGGTACAAAACAAAGGGGGCAAAAAGAAGTAAATCGGCATCAAGGCACACAAATACCAAGCACGGACATATTGCAACGCTCAAGGAAGGATTAGTCACTCCTTACCCAAATGATATCCTTTCCTTTCCCCAAGCCTACATTACAAACCCATAACAAGCCCTACATGATCCTATACCGAGGGTTCTCATATTAGTGGATACTCACATGACGACCAAGCCTATGATATCACAATTAAATGCATTGAACATCTTTCTGAGGGTGAGTGTACTTCTCTACACGTCCCAAAGTTCAAAATACTGAAATACATATGAGAATGAGACTTTCTTTCAGTTAGGGCATTTGAAACATGAGGATGCATATATGTCAAAATCTTGGCTTGATGTAAGTGTCGATACTCAGGTGTGTCTGAGGTAGCATCTGAAGCTGTAGGAATTACCCTTAAGTCAGTCTCGGTTGGGCAGAAAGCAAATAATGGGAGCCCTTAAGCACAATACTAATTATTTTTAAATGAAGGACCACAAGATGGTTACCGCTTACATGCGAATTCGACATCACGTATGTAACCAAAAAGGAATGCGATAGCAGAAGACCTTGCACCCTATCAAGGAGGAACATGATACCAACTGAAGTCAAGACGTGATTCTGTCTTTTTCATATTTTTCAAAAAAAAAAAAAACTTGCAAAATATATTGCATCATTTTTCAAACTCTAGTCACTCTCTTTTACAAAAAAAACAAAAAAAAACATTCTACAAATACAAATCTCTTCTGCCGCATGAACTACGTTATGACCTGATTCCCTCGGTGGGATACGTAGGCGGCCACATCGGCTTCGGTCCCATAAAAAAAATCCTTATAAATCTCTTATTTTGCATGAACTACGTTATGAACTGATTCCCTCGGCGGGATACGCAGGCTGCCACAATGGCTTCGGTCCCATTTAAAAAAAATCCTTACAAAACCTTTTAGCTTACATGAACTACGTTATGACCTGATTCCCTCGGTGGGATACGTAGGAAGCCACATCGGCTTCAGTCTCATTTCGGAAAACTTCACAATCGCCATTTTGCTTGAACGAACTACGTTATGACCTGCTTTCATTTGTCGGAATACGTAGGCGGCCTATATCGGCTTCGGTCACATCATTGGAAATTTTCTTCCATTATCTTGCACACAATGCAATAGGCCCACATGATCGCCTTAATAGGACAAGCAAGTTGCCCGCTCAAACTCGATTTTGTCCAGTTGGAAGTTCAACATCTTCATATATATCAGAAACTGGGGTAAATTTTAAGGGGTCACTGCAATAATACGCCAATAGACATGGAAAAATGCCAGACATCTATGTCTTCAATCCAAACAAGTCTAAACTTGCGAGCATCAAGAGCCAAAGCTACAAAGTCAACGCGAATCAACTGCCCCTCCACTCAAACTCACAAATTTCTTCGAATGCAGGTCTTCAAGTTGACAAAGGCAAGGAAGCCGCAACATCATAAAATGACGACATCAGCAACGTCCATACAACGGCGTCATCAGCATTGTGCCTATACAACGGCGTCATCAGAATTACGTTCATACAACGATGTCATCAGCATTACGCCTATACAACAACGTCATCAGTATTACGTCCATACAACGACGTCATCAGCATTGCGCCCATACAACGGCGTCATCAACGACGTCCATACAACGACGCCATCAGTATTGCGCTCATACAACGGCGTCATCAGCATTACGCCCATACAATGACGTTATCAGCAACGTCCATACAACGACGTCATCCGCATTACGCCCATACAACGGCGTCATCAGCATTACGCCCATACAACGACGTCATCAGCATTACGTCCATACAACGACGTCATCAGCATTGTGCCCATACAACGTCGTCATCAGCATTGCGCCCATACAACGGCGTCATCAGCATTGCGCCCATACAACGGCGTCATCAGCAACGTCCATACAACGACATCACCAGTATTACGCCTATACAACGACGTCATCAGCATTGCGCCCATACAACGGCGTCATCATCATTACGCCCATACAACGGTGTCATCAGCATTACGTCTAAGGAACGACATCATCAGCATTATGTCTAAGCAACGACGTCATCAGCAATGCCCACACAACGGCGTCATCAGCAACATCCATACAAAGACGTCATCAGCATTGCGTCCATACAACGACGTCATCAGTATTACGTCCATATAACGACGTCATCAGCATTGCGTCCATACAACGACGTCATCAGCATTACGTCCATACAACGACGTCATCAGCATTGCGTCCATACAACAACGTCATTTCAACCCATGCGGGTCACAAACGCATCACGTTAATACAATGACGGCATTTCAGGCACCCACCTTCTAATGCGGGTATTTTAGTTTCAATAACGCCTATACAACGACGCTATCTGCATAACGTCTAAGTAGCGACGTCATCTCATCACGCCTATGCAACATCTTCATCTGCATCGGGAAAGTACTTCGAACGTTGTTCCACCCTTCTCGAGTATTTCACCACATTTGAAACCAGTGTCATCATAACTCGACACTGGGGCAATATTTCTTGAATCTGCACCAACTTTTGCAACTTCTTCTCCCTCGGGATTCTATTTCTTCCATGCATCTCTAATCTTCCCTCGAGTCCCGATGATCAGGACAAAATTGGTTACTCAGTCAACTTCTTTGGCCGAAAACTCTTTCATCGTCTCCGGCCAAAGAGGGGCATCTGTTGACACCCAATTTTGTCCCATCTTTTATGATTTTATTTGCAATTTTAAATATTTTTAAAATATAGGCACATATATGTATATATATCATCATTTTTATTATTATTTGCAATTTTTATTTATCATTTTGCATTTTTATATCATAATCATACTTTTATCCTAATATTATATGTTATTTTATTTTGAAAAACGTCATCGCATTTTTTTTTATTTAAGCATCAAGCATTTCGCAAATATTTTTATCATATTGTCATCTTTACAATTTATAAATTTTGAAAGGCTTTCTTTTTATACAATAAAATCCCCTTTTATATTTTTAAACTCACAACCCACTTTTTATTTTCCAATCCAAAACAATTTCTACCCAATACCCCAACCGACCCACACCCTCTTATCCCCCTAAACCTAAAAATAAACCTTCTGGACAATGATGAAACTTAAATCTTTTTCACCCGAGAGACCAACATGTTCGGTAGGCAAGGCAACTAAAATGACCAACGAGTCATATGTTCGTAGCCACGACGTGATTGGAATGATCTTTTCAAAATTTAAGTCTGAGTCCTCCGTAATCAAAACATTTATTGTTTTGGATACGGATCCGAAGTTATGTATATTCATTTGTTTCTAACCGTTTGTTCTTGACAGCTTGCAAGGGATAAAGTCAAAGAAGGCAAATACCCCTCGGAGATTATTTATTTTGTTGTTGTTTTTTACTTTCTTTAATTCAGCTTTATTTCATTCTGTATTGTAATAATATTGTACTTGTGAAATTATTGAAATATTTAGAATAGGTAGATTAATTAATAGGGTAGTCAAAAACTTGAACCCATCGCTAGTTTATTTATTTTTAGGCTCGGTTAGTTTTAAAATCGTTAATCACCAGTTTATCTATTTTTAGGCCCGTCGCCCAAAAAAAATCACCTTGCATACATTTTTATCAATTTTCATACATATGCATATTTATTTATTTTTCTCTCAACTTTACATGTACAAAATGCATCATTTTATTATCTATTTGCAACATTATTTTTATACTTGTAAAAACATGCATTTTTCTTACTATAATAATTAACCTAAGTTTGATCGGATAACCGCAAGTTAGCGGATCTTAAAGGATGCCTAACTCCTTCCCTTTAGGATAATAAAGAACCCATACCTAGAATTTCATTAGTTTCGCAGATCATAAAATTGGAGTTATTTTACAGCATTTAGTTAGCATTTAGGTGCCCTAATTCACCTTAGAATAATTAGGTGGCGACTCCTCAAAGCAAGCATTTTTAACCAATTCGGAGGGAATCGACCCATCGCGTCACAAGCCATGAGTCTAAATCGGGTGCGACAATTGTATTACCATAATTGTATAGTTAGTGTCCAAGTAGAATAAGGTTTTAGGAGTAGAATAGGAATATGATTTTTCTATTATGGAAACATGTAAATTATATATACACTATTTTAATTAATGAAAACAATCAAGGAATTATTTCTTTCACTAACTATACACTTAAAAAAAGACTAAAAATAATTACGCTTCAATCCCAAATATATTGGGTCAGTATATGAATTTTCATTAACCATGTTAATTGTGAGAATTTATTATGACATTGACTAGATGTTGGCTACCAACCTACCACAACTCTCCACTTTTGTTGGGGTTTGGGGACGGCAATGTAAACAATTTCGTGCTAACTGAAACGGAGTAAAATAAAATGGAAAATAAAAGACGAGATAGCAAAATTCATTTGTTGTGTCATAACCCTTCAAAGGTTTTCTTGCTCGTGGTTAATTTTACTTCTTTAAATCTGTATTACAGTTGCATATGTTAACAAGTATTTACAATATCTTTCTTAGATCAATATTCTCGTCATTTCATTAAACTAGACCAAATTTCTTCTTTGTTTTTTCAGTTTTGGTCTGGACCTTTGTTATTTTCTCGTCATTTCATAAACTCAACCAAATTTCTCCATCAAATTCAAACATAACTTGTTGTGAAAATTAATGTTCCATTGAAGAACAGAAATAGTAATCAGACGACATAAACTACCATAGATGATCAATGGCAACTCGATGAAGAAGTATAGGTTCAAGAAAGAGATTTGAGCCTTGAATGGCAAATTTGAGAAGAGCAGTTTCTTATTATTGCAATGAAGAGTATACACAATTATTTATATACACATATCTACATATCTAGAATGTTCTAACCAACTATTAATTATACTTAACAACTTGTAACTACTTTTCAACTAACTAACAAACTCAACTAACTATCTAAATAGTAGATATTCCATGTATTGCACCTCATGGCACTATTGTACACTTTCCTAACTCTTTCACAACCCCCTCAAGCTAGGAGATATGAAGATGTTCTTCATGCCTAGCTTGGACACCAAATGAACATGTTGTGGTCGACCAAGAGCTTTAGTCAGTAAATCTACTGGCTGATCAGCAGAAGGAAAAAATGAAGTGCAGATCAGACCTTTCTGTATTTGTTCTCTTTTGAAATGACAGTCTATATCAATATGCTTTGTATGCTCATGAAAAACCAGATTAATGACAATATGTATTGCAAACTTCTTTGTCGATTATATATTGAAGCGGTACATGAACCTTAACTCCAAGTTCCTGATATAAACCAGTGAGCCATATCACTTCTGCTACTGAAGCAGTCATTGCCCTATATTCAGCCTCTGCTGAGCTTCTGGTTACTGTCTCCTGCTTCTTAGACTTCCAGGATATTGGTGAAGAACCAAACAGTACCAAATGACGCGATAATCGACCTTCTGCTATTAACACAAGATCCCCAGTCCGCATCACAGAATACCTTGAGCTAAGGAACATTAGAACTGGACATAAAAATCCCAAATCCTGGTGCCTAAGTCCAGCTTCCATATGTAATTTCTTAGGGGCATGTATGAACTGACTTAAACACTGCACAACAAAGGCAATGTTTGGTCTAGTGGTTGTTAAGTACAACAATCTCCCAATCAACCTCCTATAAACACTAGGATCTGACAAGAGCAAATCTGGTTTTAAATATGATTTTGATGATGAGGATGATGTATGATGAGGATGATGTAGAACTAACATGTTGATCAAACTCAACAATAGTAAACTTTTGATTCATATCCATAGGTGAAAAAGGTTTAGCACCTGCAAGTCCCATGTCTTATATGAGCTCCAAAACATACTTCATTTGATACATAAATATACCTTGAGAACTTCTTGCAAACTCTATTCCAAGAAAGTATCTAAGTTCTCCTAGATCTTTAATCTTAAAAGCTGACTGCAATGCCTCCTTGGTGGATTGAATAAGGACTGGATCATTTTGATGGCGACAAATCATCCACATATATCAATATCACCACTATGTTGTCACATTCCAGTTTAGTGAACAAGGAACAATCCCTGTGGTTTTGTTGAAAACCATATGAAACCAGGGTTGTAGTAAGTTTAATGTTCCATTGTCTTGATGCCTGCTTCAAACCATACAAGGATTTCAACAATTTGCAAACTTGTTTCTGCCCATATTTAACATCAAGACCCTCTGGAATTGTCATGTATATTTCTTCATAAAGATCTCTCAGAAAAGCATTATAGATATCCATTTGATGAATTGTCCACTGTTTGGCTGCTGTAATTTAGATCATTGACCTCACAGTAAACATTTTGACTATTGGTAAAAAGGTCTCCTGATAATCAAGACCTTCCTTCTGATTGTATCCCTTTGCTACAAGTCTGGCTTTAAATCTCTCCACTTCTCATGTTGCTTTGTATTTGATTTTGTACACCCACCTACATTCTATAACCTTCTTTCCTTCTGGGAGTGACACCAGCTCCCATGTTCCATTATCTTCCAAAGCTTTGATCTCATCCTTCATTGCCTCAACCCATCTTTTATCCTTTTTAGCTGCTGAGTAGCTACATGGCTCAGTATCAAGGAAAAATTGAGCCACAAATCTTTGATATTTGGGTGACAGTCCTGTGTAATCTACACCAGCAGATATGGAATACAAACAACTAGAGGAACCACACTTAGTGATATAGTCCTTATGACAAATAAGAGGTCTACTAGTTCTTATAGACCTTCTAGCATTAGACTCTGATGAATTCGTTGCTAAATGATCATGTCTGGGATTTGTATTGATCTCATGTTGAGTTTCAGCAGGTATGCATACATCCTAAACTATATCCTGAGTCTCTAGATGTGGGCTACTGTGTTCATCACCTTTTGGCATGTTGGTAGGCATTTGTGAAGTCCTGACATTCTGTTGATGAACTAAATCATCAAAATAAAAATGCTCATATGATCTGATATGACTAAGATTGTCATCTGCTCTACCTTTGAGGGGGAAAACTATCTCCATGAATACTACATCCCCGCTTATGAAGAATGTTCTATTTTCAATATCATAGAGTTTGTATCCATTCTGTGCAATACCATAACCAAGAAAAATAACTCTTACAACTCTACGACTAAACTTATCTTGTTTAGTCAGGATAGTTGCAAAACACAAACAACCTATCACTGTTAGATGAGTAATTGATGGTGTCTTATTATACATTATCTCATAAGGTGATTTATTACCTATAACAGTAGAAGGAATTCTATTCATAATTGTCACGACCAAAATGGGAGGGCTATGACGGGCACTCGAGCCCTACCAGCCGAAAACCACTCTTCACACATTTACCAGCCAATCGTAAACAATCATAGCCTCAAGGATTGTCACCACGTATCCTGTTGACACACACATCAAGGCCGACATGGCCATATACGACTACTATACACAAGACAACTGTCTACAAGCCTCTAAAGAGTACATGACATCACAAGGTCGGGATAGGGCCCCGTCATACCATATGCATATGCAAAATATCATACCACGATCAGACTGCAACTCTGAAATAAGTAGAGTTCTCCAATATCAGTTGAACTAGCAACCTACTAGTGCGAACCGCCCCCATGTCTACCTGAGTCTGCGGACACGAAACACAACGTCCCCCTGACAAAAGAGACGTTAATACGACTGAAGTACTAAGTATTTCAGGCATGAAGAATAACATAATAGATATATACACATAAACTGAAACAGAAACAGCCGACAGAAACAACCGACAGGAACAACTAACCGAAACAGCCGATAGCAACGGCTGACAAAAACAGCTATAGTAACAACTGACAGTAGTGAATGCCTCTGAGGGGAAATAATATGCCTAAATGTTATGCACAATGTGGTATACATATATATATTGGCCTCATTGGGAATCTTCCTTCCCATAACAGTCTCTGTGGGCATTATTTCATTTTGGCCTCTGTGGGCATAATCATCACCATATCCAAGCTGATCAGGTGGCATGCATATCCCGTTTCACATCCCTAATATATGGTCCAGGGTAATACATGAATAAAATGCATGAATGATAATAAAATATTTTGAACTTATCGGGTGACATAATATCCTTGTACCTTCCACTAACATTAGGAATATTAACATTTTTTTCATATACCTCAATAAGGATTTAGGAACATATTTAGACATGCTTTTAACATAGAAATAAATAACATGAACATTCTTAACTACTAAGAGTAGAATACTTTATAGAATAATATCACGGTTACGTTTCGTTACATGGAACACGCCAAAAGAAGAAATGATTTGCCTTAGAATACCTTCGTTGATCCGTTGATAATACAACCCAAGTAGTTCATATGGAACCTAACCTTAAACATGAATGAACCAGCCGATTAAAATGGAATTCAATATGGCTTAGGGACCGTGTTTTGCTTGTTGTTGCTGCCTATAATTCCCAAACTCACGTTGCTCCCTTTTTGAACTAAATTGCATTATACATACTTGCTTAAATGGATTATAGATTATACGATTGCCAATGTTTCTTGAGAAAGGTTGTTGTGTGTATACAATTATTTTGTTCCTCCAAAGAGATAGTATGGCGTGTACATAATTGTAACATGAAGGGTGTGGCAGTGTCTTAATTTTATAACACGAAATGCTAAGGGATTAAGATGAAACACTATATAACCTATTAACTTAGCACGTGTAGTTTTAATAGGAAATTCCTAGCCCACTCACTACTAACAAATGACACTTCACTTAATTGCATGCATACTAATGGACTAACACATGACACCTCACTTAGTTGCATGTATACTAGTGGGTTCGTGATCACCTATTTATTCTATAACTATTCCCACTTAATGTTGTCCCACTTGGTAAATTCTAAATTAGTTTGGGACAACATCCTTTTATATACCAAGCTCTTTGTTAGCATACGCCAATATGACAGAAATTCCCCAAAGCTCAGGTCTACTTGCATACGTCTAGATGGTTAACCCATCACCCGAAAGTACGGGGTGTTACATCCTTCCCCCCTTAGAAACATTCATCCTCGAATGTTGGGATGATATATCCAACCCTCGTCATGTAGCCTAAAAACATAATCACCGCCTCACGGGGTCATACAATATAACATACGTCATATATTAGATCTCACATGGTCATCAAGCCTTTATTATAATAATCTAAAATAGAACTCACCTTATTCTTCTCTCGGAACTTCGGCGTTGGTCTAAAAATAGGTATGGATATTTATTTTTCATCTCCTCTTCTGCCTCCCATGTCACTTCTTCTACATTCTTATTCTGCCATAGAATTTTTACGGAGGCTTCTTCCTTAGTCCTCAACTTGCGGACTTGTTGATCTAAGATAGCAATAGGAACCTCTTCGTATGATAGATCCTCTGTAATCTTCACATCATCTATCGGTACAATCTGGGAAGGATCCCCAACACATGCTCTCAACATAAAAACATGAAAAACTGGATGAACACACTCCAATTCCGAAGGTAAGTCTAATCTGTAAGCTACTTGACCGATTCATCGACCTATGCAATATGGCCCAATATACCTTGGGCTGAGCTTTCCTTTTCTCCCAACATTCATTATTTCACTCTTAAGAGACATCTTCAAGAAGACCCAATCATCCATTTGAAACTCTAAGTCCCGTTACCGCACATCGAAATACGGCTTCTGACGACTCTAAGCAATTAACAACCGTTCTTGGACAAACTTCACATTCTCTATGGCTTGGTGTACTAAGTCATGCCCAAATAATTCTGATTCGCCTACCTCAAACCATCTGATAGGAGATCTATATCTTCGTCCATACAAAGCCTAGTATGGAGCCATTTTAATGCGAACTGCATACCTCGGTCAGATATAATATAAATAGGCGTACAACTTTGCGTAGTCCTCGACTGTGTAGGTGGTTTTGACCGCCATGAATTGAGCTGATTTTGTAAGTCTATTAACAATCACCCAAATAGAATCAAACTTACGACAAGAGCGAGATAAAATCGTAACGTAATCCATATTAACCAATTCTCATTTATACATCGAAATCTCAATGTTCTGAGTCAGCTGCCGGGCTTTTGGTGCTCCGCTTTTACTTGCTGAAAATTAAGACACTGAGCCACAAATGCTGCAATATTCCTCTTCATGTCGTTCCACCAATACGTACCTTTGAGATCATAACACATCTTAGTAGATCCATGGTGAACGAAATTTTGTGAGCAATGGACCTCCGTCATAATCTCATCTCGTAATCTTGCTACATTGGGAATACACAAATGGACCTTCCACCTGAGGGTTCCTCTCCCATTATACTCGAATGTTGCAGTTCTCTTTTGCTAGATACCCCTCCCGATCTTTCCTAAAAATGGGATCTTCGTCATGACTAACTGGATTTTCCAATCGGACTCCCACTTAACTAACTGATATGTTCCCTCAGGTCAACTTCTCTCCTTAGCCCTTACATTCATCAAGTCGCTTGTGGGTGAATGCTTCTATTTTCAACTTAGCTTTGTTTATTAACTGGTATGCTACAACTCTTATATTTGTAGTATCTCAATCGTAAACATTTTATGGACAATATTTTTGAATCTGAAGTGTGTGTATTATCACAGTTAACTCACATTCATGGTCTGAAAGGAATATGTACTTTCTCATTACTCGTAATTTATAAACAACTCCCTTTCTTTACTACTTGTCCACTCATTTTCTTACTTGTCATACTTCTCTTAGTTCCCATATATTCTGGTTTATATACGTGAGCTTAAACATTGCTCCTGATTCCGATCCTAGGCGTTACCAACCCCTGAGGGATGAGCTGTTAATTTATTCCCTTATTCAGTACGTGGATGATTCTGAAAAATTTGCATTACCTAACGTTGGCGTACTATATCCAAACCTGGTCATTATACTTAGATTCAAACTCCCTCACATGGCTCATGGTTTAAGACTTTCTGTCAATGGCGCTTTGGAAAAGATTACCTCGATCCTATTAAGATGTAAATCCATTACTTTATCTATCTCGTAGAACATTTGGTTAGTTCATAAATACTCATAGATATCTGTATTTGCCTGACATTTTGTCTTCATTATAATGTCATTATCAATTGACATATATCTTTAATCTCTTACTTTGTATCCATAGGCGGCATTGGCCCCTTTTCACCTGTTTAGGCGCTAATCTTGAGCTTTACTCACTGCCCTTTTCACCTGTTTAGGCGCTAATCTTGAGCTTTACTCACTGTTTCTTCCGTTTACACTGCATATGTTGTGGAACCGATGCTTCGTATGTTTAGATCCAATCCACGATGTTCCATGATCTCATAACTTATCCAACTTTCTTGTCTTACCATTATTAGATCTCCCATCGACCGAGTGCCCACTCGTCTTACTTGTACATTTCTATTTCAAGTTGTCTTGGGGGAAATCTCTTATCCCAAAGTATCTTCATACTTTCTTCCTAAACATCAGAGGTTCACCGCCTTTGGTCGAAGAGTCCTTATTGTCTCTCCTCTACTATTGGTCCTTACGCTGTTATGAAGTACTTATACCTTTGTGAAACCCGCATAACTATAATCTTATTCACCTTTATCCTTCTTGTCGAAATCCTTCATTCCGTTCGTTGAAAAATATTTCTGCCTTGATACTTAATCATACCATTCCATTCATACTTATTAACGGTTTCCATATTTCCTACCACCATTATTGATTGTTCCATAATTTCATCCTCAATTGCCCCTATTGCTATGCAGAGGTTATTTAGAATTGTAACATGCTGCAAAATGAAGTCAAAGCCTTACCCGTCCAATACCTATAGCGTATCTTAATTCACTAACATTGATACATGTAATTCTCAATAATATGTGGTATGGCCCTTTACGCACAGATGAGAGGCTTATGTCCCCTTCCACTACCATGGGTAACTCGATCCTTATTTATGACTTGGGCTCACTATTCTGGGTACGTCACTTTACGTGATTTTCTGAAATTTACTGATGGTCACTCTTCCGACGATTCGATTGTAGCAATCCATTCTCGTCAATAAAATCTTGGGACAATTCCCAATATATTCTAGGTGAGACATCACAATTTAGGTCACACGTACATAATATATTCTTACATTCTAATCAGCATGAGTCACTGTAAAATGTGTAGATTTCCATAACCTGCTACACCTTTCAATTATGTCTTCTTCTTTTCATCTGTACAACTCAAAATCATCTTATCCTTGCCTTTTGGCATCAACTTGAGACACTTCAGAATGTTATGGCCATAGCTGCCACCCTAAACCAACCCCATGTACCTTTGTGGTATAATCTGACATGCGCTTGACCACAATGACTACAAAATGGTCGGCGCGGTCTCACTCGACCTTTACAACTTTGACCCTGAGATTTTGGCATCCTTGACCCCTCTAACTATCGGCGATTCTTAACTAATAAACTTCTTAGGTTATAAGCTCCCTGACTTACCAAGGGGCTTATCTCTATCAAATGCTCCATGATGAAGTCGTGCCTGGGAAAAATAATTACTCATATCCTCTGATGGATCTATCTCCATAGAGAGCATACTACTCGTATTTAAACTCAATCCAACTTCAATCTCCCTGCCAATCACATCCCTACTAGAGGAAGGCATTCATGTGATTATAAACACAATAAGGTATGCCAAGAGAATCCTTGCAATATCAAATTTTGAACATAATACTGCCCTTCTGGCATATCAATTGTCTGGTAGAAGTCACTCATTTACTGGCTACGAATATAAACTAACCGAAGTCGTTTTGGTAACCGTCATCACTGAAACAGTATCATGCACGATTTAAACTCGAATTCTTAAGACTCGTCTCTACTGCACGATCTATGATATGAAAGAATGGAAAGCATACCTAAATGCCTTGCAGCCTCCTATTTATGGGTGTGAGTGTGGCGCGCAACACACCCATAAACAAGACTCTGCTAGACATGGCTTGCAGATTTCCTAGGACAGAACTACTCTGATACCAAATTTGTCACGACCCAAATCGGAGGGTCATAATGGGCACTCGGGCCCTACCTGCCGAGCACCACTCTTCACATATTTACCAGCCAACCGTAAATAATCATGGCCACAAGTATCGTCACCACGTATCCTGCTGACATACACATCAAGGCCGACATGGCCATACACGATTACTATACACAAGACAATTGTCTATAAGCCTCTAAAGAGTACATGACATCACAAGGTCGGGACAGGGCCCCGACATACCCATATACATATGCAAAATATCATAGCACGATCAAACTGCAACTCTAAAATAAGTAGAGTGATCCAATATCAGCTAAACCAGCAACCTACTAGTGCGAATTGTCCCCCTGTCTACCTGAGCCTGTGGGCATGAAACGCAACGTCTCCCGAAAAAAGAGACGTCAGTACGACTGATGTACTGAGTATGTCAGGCATAAAAAATAGCATAATAGAGATATAAACATAAACTGAAACAGAAACAGCCAACAGAAACAACCGACAGGAATAACCGATAACAACAGCTGATAGTAACAACTGACATTGAGCGGCCATAATATGCCTAAATGTCATGCACAATATATATATATATATATATATTGGCCTCATTGGGCATCTTCCTTTCCATAACAGCCTCTGTAGGCATCATTTTATTTTGGCCTCTATGGGCATAATCATCATCCATATCTCAGATGATCAAGTGGTATGTGTATCCCGTTTCCCATCCCTAATATATGGTCCAGGGTAATACATGAATAAAATGCATGAATGACAATAAAATATTTTGAACTTATCGGGTGACATAATATCCTTGTACCTTCTACTAACATTAGGAATATTAACATTTTTTCCATATACCTCAATAAGGATTTAGGAACATATTTAGATATGCTTTTAACATAGGAATCAATAACATGAACATTTTTAACTACTAAGAGTAGAATAATTTATGGAATAATATCACGGTTATGTTTCATTACATGGAACATGCCAAAAGAAGAAATGATTTGTGTTAACATACCTTCGTTGATCCGTTGATAATACAACCCAAGTAGTTCGTATGAAACCTAACCTTAAACACGAATGAACCAGCCGATAAAAATGGAATTTAATATGACTTAGGGACCGTATTTTGTTTGTTGTTGCTGTCTATAATTCCCAAACTCACGTTGCCCCCTTTTTTGAACTAAATTGCATTATACATACTTGCTTAAATGGATTATAGACTATGCTATTGCCAATGTTTTTTGAGAAAGGTTGCTGTGTGTATACAATTATTTTGTTCGTCCAAAGAGATAGTATGGCGTGTACATAATTGTAACATGAAGGGTGTGGCAATGTCTTAATCTTATAACACGAAATGCTAAGGGATTAAGATGAAACACTATATAACCTATTAACTTAGCATGTGAAGTTTTAATAGGAAATTCCTAGCCCACTCACTACTAACACATGACACTTCACTTAATTGCATACATACTAATAGACTAACACATGACACCTCACTTAGTTGCATGTATACTAGTGTGTTCGTGATCACCTATTCATGCTATAACTATTCCCACTTAATATTGTCCTACTTGGTAAATCCTAAATTAGTTTGGGACCACATTCTTTTGTATACGAAGCTCTTTGTTGGCATACGTCAATATGATATAAATTTTCCAAAGCTCGGGTCTACTTGCATACGTCTAGATGCTTAATCCGTCACCCAAAAGTACGGGGTGTTACAATGATGTACACAACTCATTCTACACAGAATCCTCGAAATCTATCTGGCAACTCTGCTTGAATCCTTATAGCTCTAGTTGTCTCCAATATGTGTCTATGCTTCCTTTCCACTACACCATTTTATTGTGGTGTGCGTGAGCATGAACTCTCACGTACTACACCATGTTGTAGAAATAATTCCTTGCAACCACGATTAAAATTTTTTGTGCCATTATCAAATCTTACTCTTTGTATCTTCACATCAAACTGAGTATGAATTTCAATAAAGAAATTTTTAAGTAGTGTATCTACGTCATATTTTAATCTCATAAAAAAAATACAAGTTCATCTGGAATAATCACCCACAATTGTCAAAAAAGTATCTCATTCCATTATATATTTCTACTTTATAAGGTCCACATACATCCATATGTAACAATTGAAATGGTCTTATTTGTCTACTAGTACTGACATGAAATGGAATTCTAATTTGTCTAGCCAAAGGACATACTTCACATTTATTTAAAACAAAGGCAAGATCATTCTTGAAACATGGAATTTTCTTTAAGACATTCATAGGTACATGACATAACCTCTGGTGCCAAATAACTGCATCCACATGTTGAATTGTTGATAGACACCTAGTCAATTCTCTTTTCTTATTTTGTGCATCCAAACACAGTATGTATAGTCCTTCTTCATTACCAATCCCCATCACCTTTCCAGATGAGAGATCATAAAAAACACAATATTTTTGAAAGAAAGTAACACTGCAATTAATTCTCTGGTTACCTTTGAAACAAACATGAGATTAAACTTGAATGTTGGTACACATAACATATTTCTAAGAACATCACATCCTCCTAAGTGATAAACACCAACATGTGATATTGTTGAATCTCCTGTAGGAAGTTGCACATTTCCTGTGTTTTCTGTCAAAGTTTTACTTTGTAAGTACTTCTGATCATTAATCATGTGATTAGTTGCACATGTGTCTATAATCCATTTCATCAGTGTTTCGATATCAAAGATACTTTTACCTGCCATATTAGTAGTAGCATTAGTTTCTACTTTGTTGTTAAGTAGGTTGAGAAGCTGTTGATGTTGACTGGGTGTGAACTGACTATGTGAAGTTGCATGTTGTAAAATCATTATTTGGCTGTGACTGTAATTTGGCATAAATTGGTACTGTGAACTTGATCTATAGTTCTGCCCAGGCTGTTGTGGCTGATGTTTCTGCATATGTTTCATATCATGCTGAAGTATTTCATATTCTTGTCCAGTGTCTTCAAAAGACAAATTCCCCCATGTCACCACATATGCCTTCTTATTCTTATTTTAAAAATTCTCAGGATATCCATTAAGCTTATAACAGTCATCCTGTATATGTCCAATTTTGTGACAAAAATCACACTCATCAGTTTGAAACAATCCACCTTAAAATGACCTTTCCCATGACAAAAGTCACAAAAGGCATTAGGATTATATGGTTTCTTCTGTCTTGGACCTCCATTCCACCTCTGCCATTTCCACTTATGGCTATGAACATGGAAGATGACTTCATTGTTTCCTGCATCATCCTGCTTGTTCCTGCAACTATCCTCTAGCTTTCTTCTTGATTAATCATTGCATACATTTGATTCAGGCTTGGTACCTGCTGCATCATGATCACCTGACTTCTAGCCTGACGATAACTTTCATCAAGTCCCACTAAGAACTGCAACATCCTCTGATATTGCAAATGATCAATAAAATCATTGGACTTAGAATAACAAGCTAGTGATGGCATAATTGAATCATATTCATCCCAAAGATCCTTAAGTCTGGAATAATACATTGAAACTGATAGTGTTCCTTACCTCATTGTAAAGATTTCCTTATGTAGTTGAAAAGCTCTAGAACTGTTTATTTTGTCAAATCTCTCCCTCAATTCTTCCCAGATAATGTGTGAATTAGAGTTGAACAATATCCCACTGAGCAAGTTTTTGCTCACATTTTCCATCAGTCAAGACACTACAATAGCATTACACCTATCCCACAGTCTTGTTAAATCACCATGGAAAGCCTATTTTTTCATTGTTCCATCAATAAATCCTATTTTGTTCTTTCCTAATATAGCTAATTTAATTGCCCTACTCCACAATGCATAATTGTTCATGCCATTCAGTATGATACCAACAAACAATGAACCTGGTGCATCGGATGGAAAGAGATATAGAGGATGATTGTGATCAATATTTATAGTCATTACTGTAATTCCACTTGTCAAATCTTCTCCATTAGTTTCCATTGTTACTTACCATAATTTTTCAAACTCAATTACAATTGTAATCAGCCAATAAAGCAATGTAGCAGTAATCTACAATTTCTGCTTCGATTGATTTGATACTCACCAATTTCTGTTTCTCGATCCCAAATTTTATGTGTTGGATGTATAGATTCCTTGAATTCCTCTTTGCATGTGAAAGAATTCCCTCGATCTATGTTGATTCGACAATGCTCTAATACCATGTGAAAATTACTATTCCATTTAAGAACAGAAATAGTAATCAAACGACAGAAACTACCATAGATGATCAATGGCAACTTCGATGAAGAAGTAGAGGTTCAAGAAAGAGATTTGAGTCTTGAATGGCAAGTTCGAGAAGATCAATTTCTTATTATTGCAATGAAGAGTATACACAGCTATTTACATACACACATATCTACATATCTAGAATGCTCTAACCAACTAATGTATTGCACTTCATGGCACTATTATACACTTTCCTAACTCTTTCACTTGTAATTTTGGGGTACGCTGCTCATAATTTGGTTGTTGGAGTCGAATGGGTTGAGAAAGAAGACTTTGGTTGAGTGTGGAAGAAGAAAAGTATAACCTTGTTAGTATTTTTTAATAGTAAATAAAAGTGAAATAGAAGTCCAAAATGAAGTGAACCTAGTCACAAATAATTCTAGAAAGAAAACACACACGCACGCACGCACAATGGCACAAATAGTGATAAAATGAATCTAGTCACATTTATCACGGGTTTTGGCTTGGCTTCTATAAATGTAATGTGAATATTTAGAGGTGGGGTTTGCCCATTTTCTATTTCAACACACAAAAAAAGGTTCCAAATTAAAGCCAAGCACTTCGCCTGCTATCACTACTACACTCATTTTCAGTTCTTTCATTTTATTCCATTTAATTATTACATACTTTTCTTTTCAAGAATTTTCAGGAGGGGTGAAAGGAATGGAAGCATAAAAAACTCAAAAAGAAAAAAGAAACAAAACAGCTGGAGTGGATTGTCTCATAGGGCACTCTCTTGTCCTTGTAGACGAATAGAAAATGGGCAATGGAAGTGATTTGGCTTTCTAAAAAAATGGGACCCATTTGGTTTGCCATTTTCACTTCCAAGGAACTTTTTGTATTTTCTGAATGGAAGCATAAAAGATGATGAGATGGTTTGGGAGAGAATTGAGAGTGACATCCACCTAGTTGACATTGGCAAATGCTAGGGACAAAACCTTTCTAGTCGTAAAGAATGGATCGTGCGTTTAACTTAACCTTGCAAAAGTTACCAGGGTGACTATTGTTCAAGATCATATAAGCGAGTCCATGATCCTATTCCATATCCGAGATATGTGACTTTTAACACTCCCCCGCACGTCCAGACCTTATTAACTGGAGCGTGTATAATATAATTTGGGGGCCCAACATCGGTGAACAAAGAATTGGAATGGGTCGGGCTCTGATAACATGTAAAGAATGTATTTTGGGCATAACTCAACCCCAAAAGCTAGCGTGTAGGGTGAGAATTGTCCAAGTTCATGTTTCCATTCCATATCCGATGTAAAAAACTTTGTCCAAACCTAATTTTGGTAGATCAAAGCCTTTCAAGACCTATAGTTAATTATGAATTGCGACAAATAACAATTTTGTTCTATACTTAATAATTCTTTAAATCATCAAAACGTTTATGATTCGGCCTGACTACGCTGCCCTAAGAGACTAGGGCTTCGAAAGACAAAACTCGTGGTCATATATAGTTGGTGACCTACACATCCTCCACTATTAAAAAATGCTAATTTCCTATAAGATTGACTCTTCATAAACGTCTGAGACATACTCTCCATAGTAAATTTTAGACCACATCCTACTGAGAATGTCCTTCGTCAAAAATTCCCGTCTTTTAGTAATGTTCAATAGGGGCCTTTAGTGATTTTAGTAGAGTAGAACTCGCCAGAAAGTATAGCATCTCATTCTGTCATAGTCACAAATATATTTATAGTAGCAACTGTTGATTGTTTGTCACTGTCAATATTAATTTTTTTATAAAGAATTCCGAATTGGGAGGGAGATATTAATCAGTAATTTATTCTTGTCTGATTCTAATCTTAACAAATACATTAGTGAAGCTTAAAGTGAAAACTACAAATCGGGTAAAAATTATATAAAATAACTTACAAGACCAGTAAAAGAAATTCCTTTGCTAGGGTTGGTTTACATGGAATCCAATTAAGTTTGTGAGAATCAGGAGTTGAAAAATGACAATGTCAAACTGTTGGATATGTAAAGCAGTACGGGAAGTAAATAAATATTACAAGTGTTCGAAAGGATAAACAAACAAGTCAATGTTCAGAACTGCCGCAAGCTTGTTGAGTCTTAAATCTTGATAACCTGAAATCAAGAAACACTAAATCTGGATTGTTACAACTGTGGCTGAGTCGAGAGATGGTTCTCTGTCTTTAAGACAAGATTGCCCCGTATATATGTTTTTACGTTAACGAGCAATAGTCTCCCAAGATAAAACAACAACTAATCAACACTACAAAGCAAATAGGTTGATTCTGACGAAGAAAACAAACACGAAACGACTTGCTGAAGAATAGAAAATGAAGGAAGAGTTTTCTGTTTTTGTCCCAACGTTTCTCTTCTGTTTTGTCTCTGTGTATATATATGTTGTCTCATTTTTCTGTGTCTTTCTATCTCACACAATTGAGTCAAAAGTCTCCAATATATAGCATAAGGGAGGGACTCCTCAACTACCAAATAATGGTTGTTAATGGCCATTGAAGGAGGGAGTATTTCAGCCAAGTAATGGTTGTTTAAGGCCATTGAAGGAGGGAGTAATTCAGCCAAGTAATGCCTGTTAATGGAGCGAGTTAATCAGCCAAGTAATGGTTGGTTAATGCACAATAACGCCCCCAAAAATCAAATCCAAATTCAACATTCCAGAAACTCCAGGGACCAAACTGTAAATATTAAACAATTTAGGGGTCTATCAGAAGAAGCCCAAGACCCACAACTTGTGACTCGAGCCCGAGCCGGGACCGGACGGGACGGGCGGGCAGAGGTGGTGCGCGTGTGGGCTTAGCCTTGAACCCAAGCACATCTAGGTTCTCCCTCCTTTAAACACATGGGTTACCCCTTGGGGTCCCAAACTCTTAGCCAATTTTGAGACTTATAAAGAGAGCAATTCTTCCTTTTCCCACCGATGTGGTAGATTTGTCCCACACCATATTTTCATGCCTCAAACACCTTACTTCGTGGACCAATATCTCTTTCATTTCTCAATGAAATTTGACGATTCTTGGCCCTACGGTCATCTACTCACTTAGTAGATTATGCACGTGTGAAGAGACAAAGCCTCCAACATGCGGAACCCTAGTGTTTAATTCATTAAATATGGGTGGACGCACCTCCCCACCAAAGGCAAATTTCCAACACAAACTCCATCAGATTTGTAATGGTGAATACGCGTGGAAGAGTGAAAAGGACAAGCTAATTAAGGAGGCAACCCATAGTCTTCATCCTTAATTAGGTCATTTGAATACGAAGTCGCCCTTTGTTATCGAGCGACAATGCATATATCGAACACCGGACGAAAATCAAAACAAAAAGGAGCCACCTCAATGGTTCATTGAGAAAGAGATTTTGGTTTTGTAGCTGGACATGAATTCTTGTGCTACACGAAATTATTTGTGGTTTTGATACTCTCTTTTGGGGACCTTTAAAGGCATGTTGCATTCAGTGTAGTCTTTATAGTACAGTGTACTTCCATTAATGCAGAAAGTCCCATGCTGCACTGCAGAATATGATGCATTATGCAACACCTCCACTTTTGCCACTTGGAATAAAGTTAAATTTGTCCTTTTGTTGCTTCCTTTCAAATGAGCCATGTAATCATCTTGGCTGGACTGAATGAGAAACTTCAAGAACTATACAAAAGACACGTGCTAATTCCGTGCACTTTAAGGACCTATATGCAAAGTTTATTATCTACTACTGTTGTAAATAATGGATCTTAATCATAACTCAACCTCAAAAGCTAGCTTGCTGGTGATGATTATCCAATTTTATATAAGGAGTCAATTATCCCATTCCATATCTGATGTCGGACTCTTAACACTCCCCGCACGCTCAGACCTTGTTAACCGGAGCGTGAATAATATAATTTGGGCTCTAATATCGATGAACAAAAAACTAAAATGGATTTGACTCCGATACCATGTAAAGAATGAATTTTGGGACTAACTCAACCCCAAAAGCTAAGTTATAGATTGAGAATTATCCAAATCCATATAAGAAATCTATGTTCTCATTTCATATCCGACGTGGATCCTTAACAACTGTATTATTATTGTACACTTTTTATGAAGACAGGTGATGATTTGTCAATTCTGTAATAATCACAGTTCCACTTTCTATCATGTGATTCGAAATATTACGATCAAACTATTTAACTTTTACATGTAAATTTAAATATTTTAAGTTCTCTTATTATATATTTAAAAATTATATAAAAGTACTTTAAGTCATAATTATTAATTTGATATATTTAAAAATAATTTTTAAAAATTATGATCAAAGAAAAATTTAATTTAACTATCTAAACATTAATTTTATCACATAAAATGAAACAAATGAAGTAGATGAAGAAATAATCTCTTGATTATTTTCATTAATGAAAGGGTATATATACAATTTACAATTTTCATAATTTTCATAATAGGAAAATCCTATTCTTATTCTACTCCTAAAACTTTATTCTACTTGTACAATAATTATACAATTATGGTAAGTGTACAACTCTAATTTAATTACAAATAAACATAACCTAAATTAGGCCACTAAACCGTGATTTACACGACATTAATATTCTGTGTATATCACGGGTCTTAACAACCCAATATGGAATATTTTGCCCGTGATATACACAGTGTATATTTCGTGTATATCACATGTATCTATCATACCCCACAGTCATAGCGGGCGGTCTTCGTACGCTGAGACTGTCCCTAAAATCTTCAAAAAGGACCAAGGGAAGACCCTTAGTAAAGATGTCTGCAATTTGATACCTGGAAGGGATATGACAGACGCGTACTTGTCCACGAGCTACCTTTTCGTGAACAAAGTGAATATTCATCTCGATGTGTTTAGTGCGCTGGTATTGAACCGGATTACCAAAAAGGTAGACGACACTAATATTATCACAATAAACCAAGGTAGCTTTCTGAATAGGACAATGAAGTTCTAAAAGAAGATTACGTAACCAACAGGATTCAGAGACTACATTGGCTTCCCCTCGATACTCGGCCTCTACACTAGATCGTGATAATGTATACTGACGCTTCGCAGACCATGGACCAAGTTATCACCAAGAAACATACAATAGTCAGATGTGGAATGTCCGGTATCTAGACAGCCACCCCAATTAGCATCTGTCTACGAGACAAGTGTAGACGTCAATGAAGGATATAAATGTAAGCCATAGTCAAGTGTTACCTGGATGTATCGAATAATGCGTTTGAGCGCATTCATGTGCTTAACCCTGAGATCATGCATAAACAAGCACACCTGTTGTACGTCATACATAATTACTGGTCTCGTGAAAGTAAGATACTGAAGAGCCCCTACAAGACTGCGATAGTGTGTCGGATCCTCATACGGGGAGCCAGCCGCAGCACCCAACTTTGGTTTAGTATCAATTGGAGTGGAAGTAGACTTGCATGAGGACATACCAGCTCGCTTAATGATCTCAGCTGCATACTTCCATTGTGTTAAGAATAACCCACTTGCATGACGAGTGACAACAATCCCCAAAAAGTAACTCAAGGGCCCTAAGTCTTTCATAGCAAATTCAGAACTGAGCATTGTCATAATAGACTTTCGCAAAGCATCAGAAGAGGCAGTCAAGATAATATCATCCACATATAATAGTATATAAGCCAGGAAAGTACCATGACGATATATGAATTATCAGATCTGCTATGTGAAAACCCAATAGATGAAACATAGTCTCCAAATCTCTTATACCAAGCCCATGGGGACTGCTTAAGCCCATACAATGACTTCTTCAATAAACAAACATGATGAGAATATTTGAGGTCTCGAAAACCCAAGGGTTGATGCATGTAAATGGTCTCCTTAAGATCACCATGTAAGAAAGCATTTTTCACATCTAACTGATGAATGAGCTAAGCTTTCTAAAGAGCCAGACTGAGAACAGTGCGAATGGTAGCCAGTTTGACCACCGAACTAAACGTCTCACCACAATCCACGCCAACATGTTGAGTCTTACCATCACCTACAAGAGGAGCCCTATGCCTTGCAAAAGAACCGTCAGAATTATCCTTATGAGTAAAAATCCACATAGACAATAATATTAACACCAGAAGGACGGGGGACCAACTCCCACGTCTTATTTCCAATAAGAGCATCATATTCATCGGTCATAGCTAATTTTCAATTCGGGTCATTTAAGGCAGACACTGGATACATGGTAGAGGAGATTTTGAGACATTCGAATTGAGATTAAAATGCATTTTCGATTTAAAAATGACCATTTGACTATGAGTAACTGGACCTTGACTCGAGGAGAAAGCGGGTGGATTTTGAGCTGGGGACGGATTGGCGGCAGAGTGGCTTTCGGCCGCCCAATAACGTAAAGCAGGAATGGAGACTAGAGGCGATGGCTGGACCACTGGAATAGTATCGAGATCGACATCGGGTCGAGTCCGCCCAGCTGGACGAGTTCGACGAACAAAGATAGTCGATGGGCGATGGACCCATTGGTCGATTTTGGGTGCGGGACATGTTCGAGAAATGGTGGATAATATACGGGAATACCTCATCATCCAAAAAATTATACGAGCTAGGCTCGGGACTACTCACTTTAGCAAACGGAAATTGGGTTTCATCAAAAGAACATGGCGATTAATTATGATTTTATTAGACGATAAATCAAAACACTTGTAACCACAATGATTAGACGGATAACCCAAAAATACACAAGGGGTAGAACGAGCTTGAAGTTTGTTAATTGTAGTTGACGGAAATAGTGAATAACATAAGCACCCAAAGACCCTAAGGTGTGAATACGAATGATTCTTATTATATAGGCATTTAAGGAGGGAGGAATATGCCAATCCTTTGGTAGGAAGTATGTTAAGAAGATAAGTAGCCATTTGTAGAGCATGATGCCAAAAAGAAGAGGGTACGAACGCATGGACCAATAAAGTTCGAACAATATTATTAATGGTACGAATTTTACGTCCGGTTTTCCCATTTTGTGAAAACGTATGAAGACAAAAGAAACGAAAAATTATGCCATTATTGTCACAAAAATCCCGAAACAACCCATTATCATATTCTTTTCCATTATCACATTGAATATTTTTTATTTTCCGTTCGAATTGGGTACGGACGAAAGCACGAAATTTTAAGAATACGAAAAATACTTGAGATTTCTTTGCTATCGGAAAGGTCCATAAAAATTTGAATAATCATCCAAAAATAGAACATAATATCGACGGCCCACAGAACTTAAAATGGGAGATGTCCATAAATCGCTATGAAGAATATCAAATGACATTAAAGTACGAGAAGTACATGCTACAAATTATAATCTACATGTTTTCCCAAAGGACAGGAGTGACAACTTGGAGTACTACGCGTACCCTTACAAGAAATAAAATTATTTTTATGTAAAGAAGAAACTATGGACGACCCAGGGTGACCCAAACGTGCATGCCACAAGGAAGGAGCTAGAGCTGCAAAAGTATATGACAATGCTGGACTCGAGAGGCTGGACGCGGGCGTGATTGGATAAAGATCCCCCCTACTATTACATCTCAAAAGGATCAAAATTAATAGAAACTCAATTATCAGTGGTGAATTTACGGACATACACCAAATTTTTAATTAAGTTAAGGGTATGAAAGGTATTTTTTATGTAGTGGTGGTCAAAATTATTACTAAGTAAATTCAAAAATTAAAAACTAAACACAGGAAGAAGTTAACGAAATTTTACATTTATTATATATATAAAAAAATAATTTTATATACATATGTACTTTTCCAACAAAGAAAATTCAAATGAACGTTTTGTGCCTTTAGCTCCGCCGCTTAGCTTAAGTCCATATTAATAGCAATAAGACTTAAATAAATTAGAAGACATTAATTCTTTCGTTAAAGTAACGAAGCTGCAAGTTGCGTCAGAATTTAATCTATTGCATCAGCAAGTTTGATTTATGGGTGTTGTAAAAAAAATTCTATTGTCAAGTACACCTGTCATTTTAGGAATCAACTTAGCAAACAAGACATCACTATCGTCTAGGAGTGGCTGGGCGGACTCGGGTCTGGCGGGCCGGGTCTGGTGTGGTCGGGATCGGGCGGGACGGGCGAGGGGGTCGGGGTCGGGTCTGGCGTGGTCTCGCGGGACTTGCTTCAGCCTTCCTCGCCCTGCTCCCGATTCCGATCCCGCTTCAGACCTCGGGCGGGCCTGTCGGGTCGGATCGGGCGGGTGCAGCGGGTTTTCATTTTTTTAAAATAACATATGTATAAAAAAACTCAATAAATAAGATAAGATAGTGTAATAAAAACATCCCAAGACTGTTTTTGTGCCTCTTATATTAATAGACATGATTTTTTTTGTAATACAAATACAATTATCTAAAATCTAAATTGCAACTTTGTGATGTTGTCCAAAAATTACAAATTACATAATAAAATTTCAATTAAAAAATTACATTATCAAAAGTTTGATTTATGGGTGTTGTTAAAAAAATTCTATTGTCAAGTACACCTGTCATTTTAGGAATCAACTTAGCAAACAAGACATCACTATCGTCAATCAACTAGCTAGCATTTCGTTTCATTATTTTTTTTTTGTCATTCCTGATTTTTTTTTTATTATCATGATTAAAGTTAATTTCAGAATTCCAGAAGTCTTTTTTCACTTGTTCTATGTTGTTATCAGGTAGTACTTAATAGAATAAGGAGATTTCCAACTTCTGTTGTCTTTTCCAAAAGTATACTTTTTTTAGAAAAAAAAATATTTTCGAATTTAACTCAGCTTAATAAGTTGGTTCATATCGTCGTTCTCAACCATCTATTAGACCTCAAGTTTTATATGATGGGCCCAAAGAACTGATTGTCCATTTATAGGGACCATGATTTTTATATATTTGGGCTTAACCTTGTAATTAGAAGTAGTATAACTCCTTAATACATCCAAACTGTAACATTAAAAAAAAAACTTAAAACATAAGTACTATTAAATTTAAGTTAATGGTTGTTTTGGTATAACGAATGTTTACTGGTGTGAACAAGGTCCCCTCAAGAAGGATCCAAATGCCCAGTGCTAAAGATAAGATGTCATAGGTAGAGATGGCAGTGGATTCTGAACCCTATTCGGATCAGGATTCGCTTTTATAGGATATAGCTTTTCAAAATTTATAATCGAATCTGGATTTTGTATTTGAGATCCAGATCCGGTCCAGATCCGATTCGTGGATCCGTTTTTTATTAAATATATTTATAAACTAGAATGTAATTTTATAAGTATTTTCTTAAAAGATTTCACAATTTCTGTATTTTATATTCAGATTTGCACTTTACTTACTTTGTGAATCCTTATTAAGATCAGTAAAGATGGAGCCTACTCCTTCACCTAGATTAATGAAACAAGAGTTAATAGGAGATCAGGAATACTATTGGGAACTTAAGCCTTCTATTTCACTAAGAAAATAGGACGCACAGAGCCTATAAACAAATATACAGTAGACATGTCACATATCTAGTAACAAGAAGTCGGAATAATTTCATTTAGGAGTAACCAGTTTTCGACAATCATTGACGCACCAAATCAAGTTGTAATTATTACCAAAGCCACTCATTTCAGATTTCCAATCATGGAAAAAAATAATACTAGACCTGCCAATTTACATTCAAAATTTGGACCCGTGGATCCTTTTTTTATTTACTTACTTTGCTTCATCGTCTTTATTTTCTTGTGATGCTAAAATTTCGTTCAATATTTTGGAAGAATGATGTCATGTTTGTATAGGTTGATTGAATGAACTCAATCATTTTTTTCAAAAGATTGGGTTTCATTTTGTTAAAAAAGTTTCAACAGGTGAGAATATTATTCAAGGCAAAAAATTTTACATGTGGATTCAGATCCGATCCGTGGACCCGGTGGATCCGATGAATCCGGATTTGGATCTGATTTTTATAAACCCGATGAATCTGGATCCACGTATGAAAAACGGATCTGGATATGAATTTAGTAGGATCCGATCCAGATCCGATCCGTTGTCATCCCCAGTCATATGCAATTGACAAAAGCCAAAAAAAAGAAAAGAAATAATTATCATGTCAATTCAAATTTCTTTTTCTGATGTAGACTTGACTCTTTTTTGGTCCAAATTTGTTGTATATGTATATTTTACAATATAAACCCTTTACTGTCCTACATTATGGGATCAAACGAGTACTACAATATAGAATAGTCCGATGCACTAAGCTTTCGCTATACAAGGGATTCGAGAAAAGGCCGAATTATAAAAATTTATTATACGCAATCTTACTTCAAATTTCTGCAAACGAGTAGTACAATGTACTACACCAAAAGGACTATTTTTCTTTTGCATAAAGTTAGTGTAAGCTGAAAGATAGATTCTTGATTTTTTTTCAACCACATCAGTCCAAATAAGTGTAGTTTACAAATTTGTCACACTCATTAATAAAATATTTAATAGAATTAATCATAAGTGAGATTCGACTAAATGCATTCTTAGTTCTAAAGAAATGTACTTATTTGGACCAAATTAGTTTGATTAAAATAACATTTATTTTGAACCGCGGTGTGAGTAATATAAAAAACTATCATGTGATTCAAAAAAGAAAAAAGCTAAATACTCAGTATTGTTAGCTACTCACTCCATTCACTTTTACTTGTTCGCTTCTTGATAGTCAAACTATGTGGTCTTTGACCACCATTTTTAAGATGTATTTTTTCTTCACATTAATATGAAAAGAATTGTAATTTATACTATTTTTTATATAATTTTTTAACATCTAAATTTTAATTTTAAAATGTTGAATTAATCTAAATCAACTTAGCTTCGAAAATGAGTCAAATTAACTCTATAGAAGTGAAACTTGACAAATAAAAGTGAACGGGCAACAATTTCTATGTTAATTAGGAGTTTGATAAGACCCATTTTAATCCAATTGCATGCATTTGTCATTTAACAGACATCTCATATAACAAAAAAGGATTTTAAAGTTCATAATTTCATTAAAATTGCGCGACTATTCATATAGATTGTTAGACGGACTTAATCTCCACATTGATCATACTGACTCTCGCATTTCTATTCAAGCAGGTCTATATTTTCTAAAAGTCTCTAGACGATAAGTCATCATGTTCGAGAAATCCAAAAGAAGAGTTACGTGTTAATGTACGATCACCCTCTCACTCACGGCACACATGTTAGACGTATGATGCTTTTCCCACCAAAACATCAAATCTCTTATTTATGCTTAATCAAAGCAAAAGTGTCGTAAATTTCATGTACAAGTCATGTGAGAAAATGTTCATCTCAAGAAATTTCATGTACCTAGTCTTTGAAAAAATTAGTTAAAAAGTAACTACATCTATTTTTATTCCTTCAAATAAATAAAAAAAACTACATCTAGATTTAGGTGATCATATCTTCCTATATGTTAACCTTCCAAGGTGATGAAATCAGTCCATGTACTTTTATTACCATTTTCTTTGCATCTCATACGATATGAATTTTTATTCATCCTTTACGAATCACGATCTACAACGTCTTTCTAATTTTCATAGCTTCAACACTCATTAGCTTCCCAACCGACTGGATTAAAAGCAGATATATAGAGTCGGTTAATATTTTTTTGTAACCTTTGATACAAAGACCTTGACTTATAAATATTTTACGATATAAATAGACCGATGATCATATATAATGTAACAACCGTCACAAATGTAAATGAATGCCGGGGTATTGATTTTGTTTTAAGGGTTGTGCAATGGGGCATGAAAACAAATTATAAAATTGACAAAAGTTGTGTCTTAATCAATTACGTTCATTTTCAGAATAAATACATTAATAGGAAAATGATAAAGGAGGAGACAGGATGTGAACATCCCATGCTAATCAAATTTAACTCTATATAATGACGCATGCCTGGACTCACAACTTAGAACTAAAATCCAAAATTTTAAACAAGAAAGAATAATTAACAGTTGAACACGATCAAATCTAACATTCATCATGCCATTATTGTATAAGAAAAGCAAGTGAAAAAGTTGATAAAGAATCTATTGAATAGTTTTTAACATATGTTAGGTATTGTTAGGGACGAGAATTTAGAGAGATAAAAATAATGGGAGTATATAGAAGTAAGGTAACTCTATTCTAATAGGACTATTATTTCTATATTACCATAATTACAATTGTACCATAAATAAACTATTATATATTTACTCTCAATACCCCCCCCCCCCACATCTTCACCTCCTCAAGTTGGAGCACGAGAGTCGAATATCCAACTTGTCAAGTAAATATTCATGTTGTGCTTTTCCCAAAGCTTTTGTAAACACATCTGCCAATTGTTCGCTGGTTGACACATGACTGGGAAATATTATACCGGATTGGAGTGCATTCCGAACATAGTGACAATCCACTTTTATATGTTTAGTCCGTTCATGAAACACCATATTTCGTGCAATGTACAAAGCTGCTTGACTGTCACAATACATTTTAACCCTATTCTAATAGGACTATTATTTTTATATTACCATAATTATAATTGTACCATAAATAAACTATTATATATATACTCTCAATACCCCCCCCCCCCTCTTCCCCTCCTCAAGTTGGAGCACGAGAGTCGAATATCCAACTTGCCAAGTAAATATTCGTGTTGTGATTTTTCCAAAGCTTTTGTAAACACATCTGCCAATTGTTCGCTGGTTGACACATGACTGGGAAATATTATACCTGATTGGAGTGCACTCCGAACATAGTGACAATCCACTTTTATATGTTTAGTCCGTTCATGAAACATCATATTTCGTGCAATGTACAAAGTTGCTTGACTATCACAATACATTTTAACCGGAGACTTGTGTTCAATGCCTAAACTATGGAAAGCTCCATTTAACATTTCAATACGAATCGACTTCTGATATTTCTAGTTTGATAGACCCCCTGGGGACAAAAGAAAGATCATGTGAAAAGGGGGACATGGAACATAGAACTCTCTTCAGAGAATAAATGAAATCTCCGCATACGCATTTCTTAGATTCATGGATCCAATTCAATTCAGTGGGATCCTTCATTCACATTTTTTCCACCAAAAACGTTTTCTAAAACTATTTGACCCCCGAATTTGGAGTATCCTACTTTCACACAATTCATAGGGTTCAACAAGCAATCGATATTTCATGATCAAGGGTGTAATACTCTTTGTAGTAGCGGTCCTTATATATCGTATTAACAATCGAAATATGGTCAAATCACAGACAGTCATTACCATCGATCGGTATTTAGCCTCTGCTGATGAGCGGGATATAATATATTGCTTCTTGGTTTTCCAAGACACGGGAGAATTCTCGAGGAAGATAAATCACCTGTAAGTGATTTCCGAGTCGACGAACATCCGGCCTAGTCCGAATCACACCATCCGTATAATTGGAGATCACAATATTTTCTCATCACAATGTCTTGTCCTGGGTTCTTATTCAAGTATCACACCACACAGAGAGTCGCATTCCAGTGTGAATCCTTTAGTTGTTGCATGAATTGGGATAGAACATGCACACAATACGACAACTCATGTATCGTGAAACTGAGTATATTTGCATTTTTTATTTGTCATTTTGCATTTTTTATATCATAATCATACTTTTATGCTAATATTATATGTTATTTTATTTTGACAAAACGGCATCACATTTTATTTTTTTATTTAAGCATCAAGCATTTCGCAAATATTTTTATCATATTGTCATCTTTACAATTTATAAATTTTGAAAGGCTTTCTTTTTATACAATAAAATCCCCTTTTATATTTTTAAACTCACAACCCACTTTTTATTTTCCAATCCAAAACAATTTCTACCCAATACCCCGACCGACCCACACCCTCTTATCCCCCTAAACCTAAAAATAAAACTTCTGGGCAATGATGAAACTTAAATCTTTTTCACCCGAGAGACCAACATGTTCGGTAGGCAAGGCAACTAAAATGACCAACGAGTCATATGTTCGTAGCCACGACGTGATTGGAGTGATCTTTTCAAAATTTAAGTCTGAGTCCTCCGTAATAAAAACATTTATTGTTTTGGATACGGATCCGAAGTTATGTATATTCATTTGTTTCTAACCGTTTGTTCTTGACAGCTTGCAAGGGATAAAGTCAAAGAAGGCAAATACCCCTCGGAGATTATTTATTTTGTTGTTGTTTTTTACTTTCTTTAATTCAGCTTTATTTCATTCTGTATTGTAATATTATTGTACTCGTGAAATTATTGAAATATTTAGAATAGGTAGATTAATTAATAGGGTAGTCAAAAACTTGAAACCCATCGCTAGTTTATTTATTTTTAGGCTCTGTTAGTTTTAAAATCGTTAATCACCAGTTTATCTATTTTTAGGCCCGTCGCCAAAAAAAAAATCACCTTGCATACATTTTTATCAATTTTCATACATATGCATATTTATTTATTTTTCTCTCAACTTTACATGTACAAAATGCATCATTTAATTATCTATTTGCAACATTATTTTTATACTCGTAAAAACATGCATTTTTCTTACTATAATAATTAACCTGAGTTTGATCGGATAACCGCAAGTTAGCGGATCTTAAAGGATGCCTAACCCCTTCCCTTTAGGATAATAAAGAACCCTTACCTAGAATTTCATTAGTTTCGCAGACCATAAAATTGGAGTTATTTTGCAGCATTTAGTTAGCATTTAGGTGCCCTAATTCACCTTAGAATAATTAGGTGGCGACTCCTCAAAGCAAGCATTTTTAACCAATTCGGAGGGAATCGACCCATCGCGTCGCGAAGCCCGCAGGTCAAAATCGGGTGCGACAGCATGGCGACCCCGCTGGGGAGATTCAGGTTCTTAACCATAGCAAATTCAGGTTAATTATTATTGCGCTTTATTTTGCTTCTTATTTGATCTATTGCTTCAAATTGTTTCCTTTTTGAAATTTTGTTTGTTTAACTGCTTTAATTGCTACTTTCTTTTATTGCTTTCCTTAAATTGGCATTCCGCTCATATTTCCTCCACTTCGGAAAGTTGACACTATCACACATTACACGCGAGGTGTGTTTTGCGCACTCGCAAATTTCTTTCAAATTTCCAAATTTTAGGAGAGTTGGCGTATGCGCGGAGTGTCCGGACCATCCGGTGGCCGCGTAGCCTTCTCACTCGAGTAGTTCGCTCGGGAACCTTGAGTCTAGTCAGCCAAATCATAGAAAATTTAAGATAGAGCTATTCCACTCTTTATCTTAAGTCATGCATACATACACCTTAGGTGGGTCGATACTTGACATCGACTCCACAATTAAGAAATCCGCCAAAATTGTCTACGGGTCTCGCTCCCCCAACGACCATCAGCATATTATTTGTAGCGTGATAATGATAGACGAATCCAAGCCTAATTTTGACATGTCGAAATTGGAAAATGTACATTCATAATGTCTTCATTTCCGACAAAAGCATTGCAGTTTAACAGCTTGGATTAATCTGTCATAATCTCACATATTTGGCGTTTAGGCTCACCTCTGGCATAAGAGATGCCCCATGCATGTTAGGACGCACATTTAATTCTCGCACAATCTATTTGCTATTTTTCTTCTTTTAACTCTATACATATTATTTAATGTAATAATTACCCTCTTCAATTCTGTACATATCATGCCATGTCGCTTGCAACTCTGGGCATGAACATTTGCCCTTTGCACTTTTGGGCTATCGCACCACAATCAAGACTTCTACGGGGCAACACCATATCTTTTGGTCTTCGGGACGAAAATTGTGTCACTGCCAGAGGATAAAGCGTTCTTGAACATCAAGACTCGGACCTTGTGAAGCAATCAGGGGAGTCTTTGACTATACTATTACACTTTCACATTTTATTATTCTTTCTGTGACTTTCCTCCTTTCACTCGGTGCTCTTATTTTTGTAGGAAGATCGTCCTCGCGAACAGTCGGGGGGCGGTCGTTCTAAAACATTATCTCTAGATATACTCCAGAAAAGAACAAAGCAAAAGGTTTTTACAAAGATGACCGAAAGATGTTTTGATTAGAAAATTCAGCCAACACTAGATTCAATGAGGCATCACTCTAGTTTGTCTATACTTTTGTTTTTTTTTACATATTTGCAAATTCAATTGATATGTTTAATTTTCGTTACATAATTTCTTTATATCATACCATTTTTTACAACATATACTCACGAACTACGAGTGTCTGATTCTCACTGTATGGTGTGATACGTAGGTAGCCCTTCTCGGTTTCGACAGCACTAAAGAAAAAGCACTAAAAAAATCAATCAAAAAAAAAAAGACGCACTTCTTTGTCCATCTTAGAGAGGGACATATCTGGTTTATCAATCTTTTCATTCATCCTATAATGGACAATCATTTTTTTTATTATTACATGCATCCTATTGTGGATAATCATTTTTTCATTGCATTCATTCTACTGTGGACAATTATTTTTTACTTTGCATTCGTCTCATAGTGGGCAATCATCTATTTTATACAATTTTTACTTTTACTATCCTATCATGGATGAATTTTTTTAAGCATACATTTTATATATACTTTCTGCACGAACTACGCACACCTGATTCTCGTCAAAGATGAGATACGTAGGCAACCCTATTTGAGTTCGGTACCCTTTATTCAAAAAAAAAAACAAAAAAAGTACAAAAATATTTTTTAAGAATCATTGATTGACTTGGTTGATACCAACACAGTTAGGAGCGTGCATAGGAAAGAACCAGCGGAGAAGATTGACTTCGTGGTAAACCATAGATTCTTCTGGTACCTCTCATTCACGCCTGTGTTGACACTTTAAAATTTGTTTCGCATGCTTCCAAGATATGAACAAAGCCAACCTCATCGTTTCATGTGCATTGTGTGGTGAGTTTTTAGAATAAGTTCAATTGCATTGCATTGTGATCTAGAACTTGACTCGAATGTTTGTTGAAGCGAAATCCTGAGTAACACTTGGTATAGGAAAGGATTGTAGGCTTTCTTTGATCCGTTTGAGCCTTTCCAACTTACCAAATAACATTATCTGTAGCATTCCCCCTTTGAGCCTGAAGCCTATTTTTTTTAATAACCACATCTTATGCCTATACCCTTTTCTAAGTGCGTACACGCACTATCCCTCTCTTGGCCCGACCTCCTTGAGCGCATCAGAAATGTGCAAATTGCTGAAAAGATCCGAGTTGAAGTGCAATGCTCCCAAAAGAGGAAAACAAAACAAAAGGACGACTTCACACAAAAAGGAAGTCAAAATCCCCGACAATATCAAAAAAAAAAGAGGGAAAAAGCTCCAAACGAAATATTCAAAAGAAGTCGGTACAAAACAAAGGGGGCAAAAAGAAGTAAATCGGCATCAAGGCACACAAATACCAAGCACGGACATATTGCAACGCTCAAGGAAGGATTAGTCACTCCTTACCCAAATGATATCCTTTCCTTTCCCCAAGCCTACATTACAAACCCATAACAAGCCCTACATGATCCTCTACCGATGGTTCTCATATTAGTGGATACTCACATGACGACCAAGCCTATGATATCACAATTAAATGCATTGAACATCTTTCTGAGGGTGAGTGTACTTCTCTACACGTCCCAAAGTTCAAAATACTGAAATACATATGAGAATGGGACTTTCTTTCAGTTAGGGCATTTGAAACATGAGGATGCATATATGTCAAAATCTTGGCTTGAAGTAAGTGTCGATACTCAGGTGTGTCTGAGGTAGCATCTGAAGCTGTAGGAATTACCCTTAAGTCAGTCTCGGTTGGGCAGAAAGCAAATAATGGGAGCCCTTAAGCACAATACTAATTATTTTTAAATGAAGGACCACAAGATGGTTACTGCTTCTGTCTGAATTCGACATCACGTATGTAACCAAAAAGGAATGCGATAGCAGAAGACCTTGCACCCTATCAAGGAGGAACATGATACCAACTGAAGTCAAGACGTGATTCTGTCTTTTTCATATTTTTCAAAAAAAAAAAAAACTTGCAAAATATATTGCATCATTTTTCAAACTCTAGTCACTCTCTTTTACAAAAAAAAAACAAAAAAAAAAACATTCTACAAATACAAATCTCTTCTGCCGCATGAACTACGTTATGACCTGATTCCCTCGGTGGGATACGTAGGCGGCCACATCGGCTTCGGTCCCATAAAAAAAATCCTTATAAATCTCTTATTTTGCATGAACTACGTTATGAACTGATTCCCTCGGCGGGATACGCAGGCTGCCACAATGGCTTCGGTCCCATTTAAAAAAAATCCTACAAAACCTTTTAGCTTACATGAACTACGTTATGACCTGATTCCCTCGGTGGGATACGTAGGAAGCCACATCGGCTTCGGTCTCATTTTGGAAAACTTCACAATCGCCATTTTGCTTGAACGAACTACGTTATGACCTGCTTTCATTTGTCGGAATACGTAGGCGGCCTATATCGGCTTCGGTCACATCATTGGAAATTTTCTTCCATTATCTTGCACACAATGCAATAGGCCCACATGATCGCCTTAATAGGACAAGCAAGTTGCCCGCACAAACTCGATTTTGTCCAGTTGGAAGTTCAACATCTTCATATATATCAGAAACTGGGGTAAATTTTAAGGGGTCACTGCAATAATACGCCAATAGACATGGAAAAATGCCAGACATCTATGTCTTCAATCCAAACAAGTCTAAACTTGCGAGCATCAAGAGCCAAAGCTACAAAGTCAACGCGAATCAACTGCCCCTCCACTCAAACTCACAAATTTCTTCGAATGCAGGTCTTCAAGTTGACAAAGGCAAGGAAGCCGCAACATCATAAAATAACGACATCAGCAACGTCCATACAACGGCGTCATCAGCATTGTGCCTATACAACGGCGTCATTAGCATTACGTTCATACAACGATGTCATCAGCATTACGCCTATACAACAACGTCATCAGTATTACGTCCATACAACGACGTCATCAGCATTGCGCCCATACAACGGCGTCATCAGCAACGTCCATACAACGACGCCATCAGCATTGCGCTCATACAACGGCGTCATCAGCATTACGCCCATACAACGACGTCATCAGCAACGTCATCCGCATTACGCCCATACAACGGCGTCATCAGCATTACGCCCATACAACGGCGTCATCAGCATTACGTCCATACAACGACGTCATCATCATTGCGCCCATACAACGGCGTCATCAGCATTGCGCCCATACAACGGCGTCATCAGCATTGCGCCCATACAACGGCATCATCAGCAACGTCCATACAACGACATCACCAGCATTACGCCTATACAACGACGTCATCAGCATTGCGCCCATACAACGGCGTCATCATCATTACGCCCATACAACGGTGTCATCAGCATTACGTCTAAGGAACGACATCATCAGCATTATGTCTAAGCAACGACGTCATCAGCAACGCCCACACAACGGCGTCATCAGCAACATCCATACAAAGACGTCATCAACATTGCGTCCATACAACGACGTCATCAGTATTACGTCCATATAACGACGTCATCAGCATTGCGTCCATACAACGACGTCATCAGCATTACGTCCATACAACGACGTCATCAGCATTGCGTCCATACAACGACGTCATTTCAACCCATGCGGGTCACAAACGCATCACGTTAATACAATGACGGCATTTCAGGCACCCACCTTCTAATGCGGGTATTTTAGTTTCAATAACGCCTATACAACGACGCTATCTGCATAACGTCTAAGTAGCGACGTCATCTCATCACGCCTATGCAACATCGTCATCTGCATCGGGAAAGTACTTCGAACGTTGTTCCACCCTTCCCGAGTATTTCACCACATTTGAAACCAGTGTCATCATAACTCGACACTGGGGCAATATTTCTTGAATCTGCACCAACTTTTGCAATTTTTATTTATCATTTTGCATTTTTATATCATAATCATACTTTTATCCTAATATTATATGTTATTTTATTTTGAAAAAACGTCATCGCATTTTTTTTTATTTAAGCATCAAGCATTTCGCAAATATTTTTATCATATTGTCATCTTTACAATTTATAAATTTTGAAAGGCTTTCTTTTTATACAATAAAATCCCCTTTTATATTTTTAAACTCACAACCCACTTTTTATTTTCCAATCCAAAACAATTTCTACCCAATACCCCAACCGACCCACACCCTCTTATCCCCCTAAACCTAAAAATAAACCTTCTGGGCAATGATGAAACTTAAATCTTTTTCACCCGAGAGACCAACATGTTCGGTAGGCAAGGCAACTAAAATGACCAACGAGTCATATGTTCGTAGCCACGACGTGATTGGAATGATCTTTCAAAATTTAAGTTCGAGTCCTCCGTAATCAAAACATTTATTGTTTTGGATACGGATCCGGTTATGTATATTCATTTGTTTCTAACCGTTTGTTCTTGATGACTTGCAAGGGATAAAGTCAAAGAAGGCAAATACCCCTCGGAGATTATTTATTTTGTTGTTGTTTTTTACTTTCTTTAATTCAGCTTTATTTCATTCTGTATTGTAATAATATTGTACTTGTGAAATTATTGAAATATTTAGAATAGGTAGATTAATTAATAGGGTAGTCAAAAACTTGAACCCATCGCTAGTTTATTTATTTTTAGGCTCGGTTAGTTTTAAAATCGTTAATCACCAGTTTATCTATTTTTAGGCCCGTCGCCCAAATAAAATCACCTTGCATACATTTTTATCAATTTTCATACATATGCATATTTATTTATTTATCTCTCAACTTTACATGTACAAAATGCATCATTTTATTATCTATTTGCAACATTATTTTTATACTTGTAAAAACATGCATTTTTCTTACTATAATAATTAACCTAAGTTTGATCGGATAACCGCAAGTTAGCGGATCTTAAAGGATGCCTAACTCCTTCCCTTTAGGATAATAAAGAACCCATACCTAGAATTTCATTAGTTTCGCAGACCATAAAATTGGAGTTATTTTACAGCATTTAGTTAGCATTTAGGTGCCCTAATTCACCTTAGAATAATTAGGTGGCGACTCCTCAAAGCAAGCATTTTTAACCAATTCGGAGGGAATCGACCCATCGCGTCGCGAAGCCCGCAGGTCTAAATCGGGTGCGACAATTGTATTACCATAATTGTATAGTTAGTGTCCAAGTAGAATAAGGTTTTAGGAGTAGAATAGGAATATGATTTTTCTATTATGGAAACATGTAAATTATATATACACTATTTTAATTAATGAAAACAATCAAGGAATTATTTCTTTCACTAACTATACACTTAAAAAAAGACTAACAATAATTACGCTTCAATCCCAAACATATTGGGTCAGTATATGAATTTTCATTAACCATGTTAATTGTGAGAATTTATTATGACATTGACTAGATGTTGGCTACCAACCTACCACAACTCTCCACTTTTGTTGGGGTTTGGGGACGGCAATGTAAACAATTTCGTGCTAACTGAAACGGAGTAAAATAAAATGGAAAATAAAAGACGAGATAGCAAAATTCATTTGTTGTGTCATAACCCTTCAAAGGTTTTCTTGCTCGTGGTTAATTTTACTTCTTTAAATCTGTATTACAGTTGCATATGTTAACAAGTATTTACAATATCTTTCTTAGATCAATATTCTCGTCATTTCATTAAACTAGACCAAATTTCTTCTTTGTTTTTTCAGTTTTGGTTTGGACCTTTGTTATTTTCTCGTCATTTCATAAACTCAACCAAATTTCTCCATCAAATTCAAACATAACTTGTTGTGAAAATTAATGTTCCATTGAAGAACAGAAATAGTAATCAGACGACAAAAACTACCATAGATGATCAATGGCAACTCGATGAAGAAGTATAGGTTCAAGAAAGAGATTTGAGCCTTGAATGGCAAATTTGAGAAGAGCAATTTCTTATTATTGCAATGAAGAGTATACACAATTATTTATACACACATATCTACATATCTAGAATGTTCTAACCAACTATTAATTATACTTAACAACATGTAACTACTTTTCAACTAACTAACAAACTCAACTAACTATCTAAATAGTAGATATTCCATGTATTGCACCTCATGGCACTATTGTACACTTTCCTAACTCTTTCACAACCCCCTCAAGCTAGGAGATATGAAGATGTTCTTCATGCCTAGCTTGGACACCAAATGAACATGTTGTGGTCGACCAAGAGCTTTAGTCAGTAAATCTACTGGCTGATCAGCAGAAGGAAAAAATGAAGTGCAGATCAGACCTTTCTGTATTTGTTCTCTTTTGAAATGACAGTCTATATCAATGTGCTTTGTATGCTCATGAAAAACCAGATTGACAGCAATATGTATTGCAAACTTGCTGTCAGTATATATTGAAACTGGTACATGAACCTTAACTCCAAGTTCCTGATATAAACCAGTGAGCCATATCACTTCTGCTACTGAAGCAGTCATTGCCCTATATTCAGCCTCTGCTGAGCTTCTGGTTACTGTCTCCTGCTTCTTAGACTTCCAGGATATTGGTGAAGAACCAAACAGTACCAAGTACGCAGTAACTGACCTTCTGCTATTAACACAAGATCCCCAGTCCGCATCACAGAATACCTTGAGCTAAGGAACATTAGAACTGGACATAAAAATCCCAAATCCTGGTGCCTAAGTCCAGCTTCCATATGTAATTTCTTAGGGGCATGTATGAACTGACTTAAACACTGCACAACAAAGGCAATGTTTGGTCTAGTGGTTGTTAAGTACAACAATCTCCCAATCAACCTCCTATAAACACTAGGATCTGACAAGAGCAAATCTGGTTTTAAATATGATTTTGATGATGAGGATGATGTATGATGAGGATGATGTAGAACTAACATGTTGATCAAACTCAACAATAGTAAACTTTTGATTCATATCCATAGGTGAAAAAGGTTTAGCACCTGCAAGTCCCATGTCTTATATGAGCTCCAAAGCATACTTCATTTGATACATAAATATACCTTGAGAACTTCTTGCAAACTCTATTCCAAGAAAGTATCTAAGTTCTCCTAGATCTTTAATCTTAAAAGCTGACTGCAATGCCTCTTTGGTGGATTGAATAAGGACTGGATCATTTTCAGTAAGCAGCAAATCATCCACATATATCAATATCACCACTATGTTGTCACATTCCAGTTTAGTGAACAAGGAACAATCCCTGTGGTTTTGTTGAAAACCATATGAAACCAGGGTTGTAGTAAGTTTAATGTTCCATTGTCTTGATGCCTGCTTCAAACCATACAAGGATTTAAACAATTTGCAAACTTGTTTCTGCCCATATTTAACATCAAGACCCTCTGGAATTGTCATGTATATTTCTTCATAAAGATCTCTCATAAAAGCATTATAGATATCCATTTGATGAATTGTCCACTGTTTGGCTGCTGTAATTTATAGACATTATCCGTAGCATTCCCCCTTTGAGCCTGAAGCCTATTTTTTTTAATAACCACATCTTATGCCTATACCCTTTTCTAAGTGCGTACACGCACTATCCCTCTCTTGGCCCGACCTCCTTGAGCGCATCAGAAATGTGCAAATTGCTGAAAAGATCCGAGGTGAAGTGCAATGCTCCCAAAAGAGGAAAACAAAACAAAAGGACGACTTCACACAAAAAGGAAGTCAAAATCCCCGACAATATCAAAAACAAAAAGAGGGAAAAAGCTCCAAACGAAATATTCAAAAGAAGTCGGTACAAAACAAAGGGGGCAAAAAGAAGTAAATCGGCATCAAGGCACACAAATACCAAGCACGGACATATTGCAACGCTCAAGGAAGGATTAGTCACTCCTTACCCAAATGATATCCTTTCCTTTCCCCAAGCCTACATTACAAACCCATAACAAGCCCTACATGATCCTATACCGAGGGTTCTCATATTAGTGGATACTCACATGACGACCAAGCCTATGGTATCACAATTAAATGCATTGAACATCTTTCTGAGGGTGAGTGTACTTCTCTACACGTTCCAAAGTTCAAAATACTGAAATACATATGAGAATGGACTTTCTTTCAGTTAGGGCATTTGAAACATGAGGATGCATATATGTCAAAAAATAAGTGTCGATATTCAGGTATGTCTGAGGTAGCATCTGAAGCTGTAGAAATTACCCTTAAGTCAGTCTCGGTTGGGCAGAAAGCAAATAATGGGAGCCCTTAAGCACAATACTAATTGTTTGATACCAACTGAAGTCAAGACGTGATTCTGTCTTTTTCAGATTTTTCAAAAAAAAAACAAAAAAAAAACTTGCAAAATATATTGCATCATTTTTCAAACTCTAGTCACTCTCTTTTACAAAAAAAAACAAAAAAAAACATTCTACAAATACAAATCTCTTCTGCCGCTTGAACTACGTTATGACCTGAACTACGTTATGACCTGATTCCCTCGGTGGGATACGTAGGCGGCCACATCGGCTTCAGTCCTATAAAAAATCCTTATAAATCTCTTATTTTGCATGAACTACGTTATGACCTGATTTCCTCGGCGGGATACGCAGGCGGCCACATTGGCTTCGGTCCCATTTAAAAAAAATCCTTACAAAACCTTTTAGCTTACATGAACTACGTTATGACCTTATTCCCTCGGTGGGATACGTAGGCAGCCACATCGGCTTCGGTCTCATTTTGGAAAACTTCACAATCGCCATTTTGCTTGAACGAACTACGTTATGAACTGATTTCCTTTGTCGGAATACGTAGGCGGCCTATATCGGCTTCGGTCACATCATTGGAAATTTTCTTCCATTATCTTGCACACAATGCAATAGGCCTACATGATTGCCTTAATAGGACAAGCAAGTTGCCCGCACAAACTCGATTTTGTCTAGTTGGAAGTTCAGCATCTTCATATATATCAGAAACTGGGGCAAATTTTAAGGGGTCACTGCAATAATACGCCAATAGACATAGAAAAATGCCAGACATCTATGTCTTCAATCCAAACAAGTCTAAACTTGCGAGCGTCAAGAGCCAAAGCTACAAAGTCAACGCGAATCAACTGCCCCTCCACTCAAACTCACAAATTTCTTCAAATGCATGTCTTCAAGTTGACAAAGGCAAGAAAGCCGCAACATCATACAACGGCGTCATCAGCATTGTGCCTATACAACGACGTCATCAGCATTACGTCCATACAACGACGTCATCAACATTACGCCTATACAACGGTGTCATCAGGATTACGTCCATACAATGACGTCATCAGCATTGCGCCCATACAACGGCGTCATCAGCAACGTCCATACAACGATGCCATCAGCATTGCGCTCATACAACGACGTCATCAGCATTACGCCCATACAACGACGTCATCAACAACGTCCATACAACGACGTCATCCGCATTACGCCCATACAACGGCGTCATCCGCATTACGCTCATACAACGGCGTCATCCGCATTACGCCCATTCAACGGTGTCATCAGCATTGCATCCATACAACGGCGTCATCAGCATTGCGCCCATACAACGGCGTCATTAACATTGCGCCCATATAACGACGTCATCAGCATTGCGCCTATACAACGGCGTCATCAGCAATGTCCATACAACGACGTCATCAGCATTACGCCTATACAACGACGTCACCAGCATTGCGCCCATACAACGGCGTCATCAGTATTGCGCCCATACAACGGCGTCATCATCATTACGCCCATACAACAGTGTCATCAGCATTACGTCTAAGCAACAACGTCATCAGCATTACTTCTAAGCAACGACGTCATCAGCAACGCCCACACAACGGCATCATCAGCAACATCCATACAACGACGTCATCAGCATTGCGTTCATACAACGACGTCATCAGCATTACGTCCATACAATGATGTCATCAGCATTGCGTCCATACAACGACGTCATTTCAACCCATGCGGGTCACAGACGCATCACGTCAATACAATGACGGCATTTCAGGCACCCACCTTCTAATGCGGGTATTTTATTTTCAATAACGCCTATACAACGGCGCTATCTGCATAACGTCTAAGCAACGACGTCATCTCATCACGCCTATGCAACATCGTCATCTGCATCAGGAAAGTACTTCGAACGTTGTTCCACCCTTCCCGAGTATTTCACCACATTTGAAACCAGTGTCATCATAACTCGACACTGGGGTAATATTTCTTGAATCTGCACCAACTTTTGCAACTTCTTCTCCCTCGGGATTCTATTTCTTCCCATGCATCTCTAATCTTCCCTCGAGTCCCGATGATCAGGACAAAATTGGCTACTCAGTCAACTTCTTTGGCCGAAAACTCTTTATCGTCTCCGGCCAAAGAGGGGCATCTGTTGACACCCAATTTTGTCCCATCTTTTATGATTTTATTTGCAATTTTAAATATTTTTAAAATATAGGCATATATATGTATATATATCATCATTTTTATTATTATTTGCATTTTTTATTTGTCATTTTGCATTTTTATATCATAATCATACTTTTATCTTAATATTATATGTTATTTTATTTTGACAAAACGGCATCGCATTTTATTTTTTTATTTAAGCATCAAGCATTTCGCAAATATTTTTATCATATTGTCATCTTTACAATTTATAAATTTTGAAAGGCTTTCTTTTTATACAATAAAATCCCCTTTTATATTTTTAAACTCACAACCCACTTTTTATTTTCCAATCCAAAACAATTTCTACCCAATACCCCCACCGACCCACACCCTCTTATCCCCCTAAACCTAAAAATAAAACTTCTGGGCAATGATGAAACTTAAATCTTTTTCACCCGAGAGACCAACATGTTCGGTAGGCAAGGCAACTAAAATGACCAACGAGTCATATGTTCGTAGCCACGACGTGATTGGAATGATCTTTCAAAATTTAAGTTCGAGTCCTCCGTAATCAAAACATTTATTGTTTTGGATACGGATCCGGTTATGTATATTCATTTGTTTCTAACCGCTTGTTCTTGACAAATTTTGCAAGGGATAAAGTCAAAGAAGGCAAATACCCCTCGGAGATTATTTATTTTGTTGTTGTTTTTTACTTTCTTTAATTCAGCTTTATTTCATTCTGTATTGTAATATTATTGTACTCGTGAAATTATTGAAATATTTAGAATAGGTAGATTAATTAATAGGGTAGTCAAAAACTTGAAACCCATCGCTAGTTTATTTATTTTTAGGCTCGGTTAGTTTTAAAATCGTTAATCACCAGTTTATCTATTTTTAGGCCCGTCGCCCAAATAAAATCACCTTGCATACATTTTTATCAATTTTCATACATATGCATATTTATTTATTTTTCTCTCAACTTTACATGTACAAAATGCATCATTTTATTATCTATTTGCAACATTATTTTTATACTTGTAAAAACATGCATTTTTCTTAATATAATAATTAACCTGAGTTTGATCGGATAACCGCAAGTTAACGGATCTTAAAGGATGCCTAACCCCTTCCCTTTAGGATAATAAAGAACTCTTACCTAGAATATCATTAGTTTCGCAGACCATAAAATTGGAGTTATTTTGCAGCATTTAGTTAGCATTTAGGTGCCCTAATTCACCTTAGAATAATTAGGTGGCGACTCCTCAAAGCAAGCATTTTTAACCAATTCGGAGGGAATCGACCCATCGCGTCGCGAAGCCCATAGGTCAAAATCGGGTGCGACAATTGTATTATCATAATTGTATAGTTAGTGTCCAAGTAGAATAAGGTTTTAGGAGTAGAATAGGAATATGATTTTTCTATTATGGAAATATGTAAACTATATATACACTATTTCAATTAATGAAAACAATCAAGGAATTATTTCTTTCACTAACTATACACTTAAAAAAAGACTAACAATAATTACGCTTCAATCTCAAACATAATGGGTCAGTATATGAATTTTTATTAACCATGTTAATTGTGAGAATTTATTATGATATTGACTAGATGTTGGCTTCCAACCTACCCCAACTCTCCACTTTTGTTGGGGTTTGGGGACCGGCAATGTAAATAAGTTCGTGCCAACTGAAACGGAGTAAAATAAAATGGAAAATAAAAGGCGAGATAGCAAAATTCATTTGTTGTGTCATAACCCTTCAAAGGTTTTCTTGCTCGTGGTTAATTTTACTTCTTTAAATCTGTATTACAGTTGCATATGTTAACAAGTATTTACAATATCTTTCTTAGATCAATATTCTCGTCTTTTCATTAAACTAGACCAAATTTCTTCTTTATTTTTTCAGGTTTGGTCTGGACCTTTGTTATTTTCTCGTCATTTCATAAACTCAACCAAATTTCTCCATCAAATTCAAACATAACTTGTTGTGAAAATTAATGTTCCATTGAAGAACAGAAATAGTAATCAGACGACAGAAACTACCATAGATGATCAATGGCAACTTGATGAAGAAGTAGAGGTTCAAGAAAGAGATTTGAGCCTTGAATGGCAAGTTTGAGAAGAGCAATTTCTTATTATTGCAATGAAGAGTATACACAATTATTTATACACACATATCTACATATCTAGAATGTTCTAACCAACTATTAATTATACTTAACAACTTGTAACTACTTTTCAACTAACTAACAAACTCAACTAACTATCTAAATAGTAGATATTCCATGTATTGCACCTCATGGAACTATTGTACACTTTCCTAACTCTTTCACAACCCCCTCAAGCTAGGAGATATGAAGATGTTCTTCATGCCTAGCTTGGACACCAAATGAACATGTTGTGGTCGACCAAGAGCTTTAGTCAGTAAATGTACTGGCTGATCAGCAGAAGGAAAAAATGAAGTGCAGATCAGACCTTTCTGTATTTGTTCTCTTTTGAAATGACAGTCTATATCAATGTGCTTTGTATGCTCATGAAAAACCGGATTGACAGCAATCTGTATTGCAAACTTGCTGTCAGTATATATTGAAACTGGTACATGAACCTTAACTCCAAGTTCCTGATATAAACCAGTGAGCCATATCACTTCTGCTACTGAAGCAGTCATTGCCCTATATTCAACCTCTGCTGAGCTTCTGGTTACTGTCTCCTGCTTCTTAGACTTCCAGGATATTGGTGAAGAACCAAACAGTGCCAAGTACGCAGTAACTGACCTTCTGCTATTAACACAAGATCTCCAGTCTGCATCACAGAATACCTTGAGCTAAGGAACATTAGAACTGGACATAAAAATCCCAAATCCTGGTGCCTAAGTCCAGCTTCCATATGTAATGTCTTAGGGGCATGTATGAACTGACTTAAACATTGCACAACAAAGGCAATGTTTGGTCTAGTGGTTGTTAAGTACAACAATCTCCCAATCAACCTCCTATAAACACTAGGATCTGACAAGAGCAAATCTGGTTTTAAATATGATTTTGATGATGAGGATGATGTATGATGAGGATGATGTAGAACTAACATGTTGATCAAACTCAACAATAGTAAACTTTTGATTCATATCCATAGGTGAAAAAGGTTTAGCACCTGCAAGTCCCATGTCTTATATGAGCTCCAAAGCATACTTCATTTGATACATAAATATACCTTGAGAACTTCTTGAAAACTCTATTCCAAGAAAGTATCTAAGTTCTCCTAGATCTTTAATCTTAAAAGCTGACTGCAATGCCTCCTTGGTGGATTGAATAAGGACTGGATCATTTTCAGTAAGCAGCAAATCATCCACATATATCAATATCACCACTATGTTGTCACATTCCAGTTTAGTGAACAAGGAACAATCCCTATGGTTTTGTTGAAAACCATATGAAACCAGGGTTGTAGTAAGTTCAATGTTCCATTGTCTTGATGCCTGCTTCAAACCATACAAGGATTTCAACAATTTGCAAACTTGTTTCTGCCCATATTTAACATCAAGACCCTCTGGAATTGTCATGTATATTTCTTCATAAAGATCTCTCAGAAAAGCATTATAGATATCCATTTGATGAATTGTCCACTGTTTGGCTGCTGTAATTTAGATCACTAACCTCACAGTAAACATTTTGACTATTGGTAAAAAGGTCTCCTGATAATCAAGACCTTCCTTCTGATTGTATCTCTTTGCTACAAGTCTGGCTTTAAATCTCTCCACTTCTCATATTGCTTTGTATTTGATTTTGTACACCCACCTACATTCTATAACCTTCTTTCCTTCTGGGAGTGACACCAGCTCCCATGTTCCATTATCTTCCAAAACTTTGATCTTATCCTTCATTGCCTCAACCCATCTTTTATCCTTTTTAACTGCTGAGTAGCTACATGGCTCAGTATCAAGGAAAAATTGAGCCACAAAGCTTTGATATTTGGGTGACAATCCTGTGTAATCTACACCAGCAGATATGGAATACAAACAACTAGAGGAACCACGCTTAGTGATATAGTCCTTATGCCAAATAAGAGGTCTACTAGTTCTTATAGACCTTCTAGCATTAGACTCTGATGAATCCGTTGCTAAATGATCATGTCTGGGATTTGTATTGATCTCATGTTGAGTTTCAGCAGGTATGCATACATCCTAAACTATATCCTGAGTCTCTAGATGTGGGCTACTGTGTTCATCACCTTTTGGCATGATGGTAGGCATTTGTGAGGTCCTGACATTCTGTTGATGAACTAAATCATCAAAACAAAAATGCTCATATGATCTAATATGACTAAGATTGTCATCTGCTCTACCTTTGAGGGGGAAAACTATCTCCATGAATACTACATCCCCGCTTATGAAGAATGTTCTATTTTCAATATCATAGAGTTTGTATCTATTCTGTGCAGTACCATAACCAAGAAAAATAGCTCTTACAACTCTACGACTAAACTTATCTTGTTTAGTCAGGATAGTTGCAAAACACAAACAACCTATCACTGTTAGATGAGTAATTGATGGTGTCTTATTATACATTATCTCATAAGGTGATTTATTACCTATAACAGTAGAAGGAATTCTATTCATGATTGTCACGACCAAAATGGGAGGGCCATGACGGGCACTCGAGCCCTACCAGCCGAAAACCACTCTTCACACATTTACCAGCCAATCGTAAACAATCATGGCCTCAAGGACTGTCACCACGTATCCTGTTGACACATGCATCAAGGCCGACGTGGCCATATACGACTATTATACACAAGGCAACTGTCTACAAGCCTCTAAAGAGTATATGACATCACAAGGTCGGGATAGGGCCCCGTCATACCATATGCATATGCAAAATATCATACCACGATCAGACTGCAACTCTGAAACAAGTAGAGTTCTCCAATATCAGCTGAACTAGCAACCTACTAGTGCGAACCGTCCCCATGTCTACCTGAGTCTGCGGACACGAAACACAACGTCCCCTTGACAAAAGGGACGTTAATACGACTGAAGTACTAAGTATGTCATGCATGAAGAATAGCATAATAGATATATACACATAAACTGAAACAGAAACAGCCGACAGAAACAACCGACATGAACAGCTAACCGAAACAGCCGATAGCAACGGCTGACAGAAACAGCTATAGTAACAATTGACAGTAGTGAATGCCTCTGAGGGGAAATAATATGCCTAAATGTTATGCACAATGTGGTATACATATATATATTGGCCTCATTGGGCATCTTTCTTCCCATAACAGCCTCTGTGGGCATCATTTCATTTTGGCCTCTGTGGGCATAATCATCATCATATCCAAGCTGATCAGGTGGCATGCATATCCCGTTTCCTATCCCTAATATATGGTCCAGGGTAATACATGAATAAAATGCATGAATTATAATAAAACATTTTGAACTTATCGGGTGACATAATATCCTTGTACCTTCTACTAACATTAGGAATATTAATATTTTTTCCATATACCTCAATAAGGATTTAGGAACATATTTAGACATGCTTTTAACATAGAAATAAATAACATGAACATTCTTAACTACTAAGAGTAGAATACTTTATAGAATAATATCACGGTTACGTTTCGTTACATGGAACATGCCAAAAGAAGAAGTGATTTGCCTTAGAATACCTTCGTTGATCCGTTGATAATACAACCCAAGTAATTCGTATGGAACCTAACCTTAAACATGAATGAACCAGCCGATTAAAATGGAATTCAATATGGCTTAGGGACCTTGTTTTGCTTGTTGTTGCTGCCTATAATTCCCAAACTCACGTTGCTCCCTTTTTGAACTAAATTGCATTATACATACTTGCTTAAATGGATTATAGATTATACGATTGCCAATGTTTCTTGAGAAAGGTTGTTGTGTGTATACAATTATTTTGTTCCTCCAAAGAGATAGTATGGCGTGTACATAATTGTAACATGAAGGGTGTGGCAGTGTCTTAATTTTATAACACGAAATGCTAAGGGATTAAGATGAAACACTATATAACCTATTAACTTAGCATGTGTAATTTTGATAGGAAATTCCTATCCCACTCACTACTAACAAATGACACTTCACTTAATTGCATGCATACTAATGGACTAACACATGACACCTCACTTAGTTGCATGTATACTAGTGGGTTCGTGATCACCTATTTATTCTATAACTATTCCCACTTAATGTTGTCCCACTTGGTAAATTCTAAATTAGTTTGGGACAACATTCTTTTATATACCAAGCTCTTTGTTAGCATACGTCAATATGACATAAATTCCCCAAAGCTCAGGTCTACTTGCATACGTCTAGATGGTTAACCCATCACCCGAAAGTACAGGGTGTTACATCCTTCCCCCCTTAGAAACATTCATCCTCGAATGTTGGGATGATATATCCAACCCTCGTCATGTAGCCTAAAAATATAATCACTGCCTCACGGGGTCATACAATATAACATACGTCATTATATTAGATCTCACATGGTCATCAAGCCTTTATTATAATAATCTGAAATAGAACTCACCTTATTCTTCTCTCGAAACTTCGGCGTTGGTCTAAAAATAGGTATGGATATTTATTTTTCATCTCCACTTCTGCCTCCCATGTCACTTCTTCTACATTCTTATTCTGCCATAGAATTTTTACGGAGGCTTCTTCCTTAGTCCTCAACTTGCGGACTTGTTGATCTAAGATAGCAATAGGAACCTCTTCGTATGATAGATCCTTTGTAATCTTCACATCATCGATCGGTACAATCTGGGAAGGATCCCCAACACATGCTCTCAACATAAAAACATGAAAAACTGGATGAACACACTCCAATTCCGAAGGTAAGTCTAATCTGTAAGCTACTTGACCGATTCATCGACCTATGCAATATGGCCCAATATACCTTGGGTTGAGCTTTCCCTTTCTCCCAACATTCATTACTTCACTCTTAAGAGACATCTTCAAGAAGACCCAATCATCCATTTGGAACTCTAAGTCCCGCTACCGCACATCGAAAGACGGCTTCTGACTACTCTAAGCAATTAACAACCGTTCTTGGACAAACTTCACCTTCTCTATGGCTTGGTGTACTGAGTCAGGCCCAAATAATTCTGATTCGCCTACCTCAAACCATCTGATAGGAGATCTATATCTTCGTCCATACAAAGCCTAGTATGGAGCCATTTTAATGCGAACTGCATACCTCGGTCAGATATAATATAAATAGGCGTACAACTTTGCGTAGTCCTCGACTGTGTAGGTGGTTTTGACCGCCATGAATTGAGCTGATTTTGTAAGTCTATTAACAATCACCCAAATAGAATCAAACTTACGACAAGAGCGAGATAAAACCGTAACGTAATCCATATTAACCAATTCTCATTTCTACATTGGAATCTCAATGTTCTGAGTCAGCTGCCGGGCTTTTGGTGCTCCGCTTTTACTTGTTGAAAATTAAGACACCGAGCCATAAATGCTGCAATGTTCCTCTTCATGTCGTTCCACCAATACGTACCTTTGAGATCATAACACGTCTTAGTAGATCCATGGTGAACGAAATTTTGTGAGCAATGGACCTCCGTCATAATCTCATCTCGTAATCTTGCTACATTGGGAATACACAAATGGACCTTCCACCTGAGGGTCCCTCTCCCATTATACTCGAATGTTGCAGTTCTCTTTTGCTAGATACCCCTCCCAATCTTTCCTAAAAATGGGATCTTCGTCATGACTAACTGAATTTTCCAATCGGACTCCCACTTAACTAACTGATATGTTCCCTTAGGTCAACTTCTCTCATTAGCCCTTACATTCATCAAGTCGCTTGTGGGTGAATGCTTCTATTGTCAACTTAGCTTTGTTTATTAACTGGTATGCTACAACTCTTATATTTGTAGTATCTCAATCATAAACATTTTATGGACAATATTTTTGAATCTGAAGTGTGTGTATTATCACAGTTAACTCGCATTCATGGTCTGAAAGGAATATGTACTTTCTCATTACTCGTAATTTATAAACAACTTCCTTTCTTTACTACTTGTCCACTCATTTTCTTACTTGTTGTACTTCTCTTAGTTCCCATATATTCTGGTTTATATACGTGATCTTAAACATTGCTCCTGATTCCGATCCTAGGCGTTACCAACCCCTGAGGGATGAGCTGTTAATTTATTCCCTTATTCAGTACGTGGATGATTCTGAAAAATTTGCATTACCTAACGTTGGCGTACTATATCCAAACCTGGTCATTATACTTAGATTCAAACTCCCTCACATGCCTCATGGTTTAAGACTTTCTGTCAATGGCGCTTTGGAAAAGATTACCTCGATCCTATTAAGATGTAAATCTATTACTTTATCTATCTCGTAGAACCTTTGGTCAGTTCATAAATACTCATAGACATCTGTATTTGCCTGACATTTTGTCTTCATTATAATGTCATTATCAATTGACATATATCTTTAATCTCTTACTTTGTATCCATAGGCGGCATTGGCCCCTTTTCACCTGTTTAGGCGCTAATCTTGAGCTTTACTCATTGCCATTTTCACCTATTTAGGTGCTAATCTTAAGCTTTACTCACTGTTACTTCCGTTTACACTGCATATGTTGTGGAACCGATGCTTCGTATATTTAGATCCAATCCACGGTGTTCCATGATTTCATAACTTATCCAACTTTCTTGTCTTACCATTATTATATCTCCCATCGATCGAGTGCCCACTCGTCTTACTTTTACATTTCTATTTCAAGTTGTCTTGGGGGAAATCTCTTATCCCAAAGTATCTTCATACTTTCTTCCTAAACATCAGAGGTTCACCACCTTTGGCCGAAGAGTCCTTATTGTCTCTCCTCTACCATTGGTCCTTACGCTATTCTGAAGTACTTATACCTTTGTGAAACCCGCATAACTATAATCTTATTCACCTTTATCCTTCTTGTCGAAATCCTTCATTCCGTTCGTCGAAAAATATTTCTGCCTTGATACTTAATCATACCATTTCATTCATACTTATTAACGGTTTCCATATTTCCTACCACCATTATTGATTGTTCCATAATTTCATCCTCAATTGCCCATATTGCTATGCAGAGGTTATTTAGAATTGTAACATGCTGCAAAATGAAGTCGAAGACCTTACCCGTCCAATACCTATAGCGTATCTTAATTTACTAACATTGATACATGTAATTCTCAATAATATGTGGTATGGCCCTTTACGCACAGATGAGAGGCTTATGTCCCCTTCCACTACCATGGGTAACTCGATCCTTATTTATGACTTGGGCTCACTATTCTGGGTACGTCACTTTACGTGATTTTCTTAAATTTACTGATGGTTACTCTTCCGACGATTCGATTATAGCAATCCATTCTCGTTAATAAAATCTTGGGACAATTCCCAATATATTCTAGGTGAGACATCATAATTTAGGTCACACGTACATAACATATTCTTACATTCTAATCAGCATGAGTCACTGTAAAATGTGTAGATTTCCATAACCTGCTACACCTTCCAATTATGTCTTCTTCTTTTCATCTGTACAACTCAAAATCATCTTATCCTTGCCTTTTGGCATCAACTTGAGACACTTCATAATGTTATGGTCATGACTGCCACCCTAAACCAACCCCATGTACCTTTGTGGTATAATCTGACATGCGCTCGACCACAATGACTACAAAATGGTCGGCGCGGTCTCACTCGACCTTTACAACTTTGACCCTGAGATTTTGGCATCCTTGACCCCTCTAACTATCGGCGATTCTTAACTAATAAACTCCTTAGGTTATAAGCTCCCTGACTTACCAAGGGGCTTATCTCTATCAAATGCTCCAGGATGAAGTCGTGCCTGGGAAAATAATTACTCATATCCTCTGATGGATCTATCTCCATAGAGAGCATACTACTCGTATTTACACTCAATCCAACTTCAATCTCCCTGCCAATCACATCCCTACTAGAGGAAGGCATTCATGTGATCATAAACACAATAAGGTATGCCAAGAGAATCCTTGCAATATCAAATTTTGAACATAATACTACCCTTCTGGCATATCAATTGTCTGGTAGAAGTCACTCATTTACTGGCTACGAATATGAACTAACCGAAGTCTTTTTGGTAACCGTCATCACTGAAACAGTATCATGCACGATTTAAACTCGAATTCTTAAGACTCGTCTCTACTGCACGATCTATGATATGAAAGAATGGAAAGCATACCTAAATACCTTGCAGCCTCCTGTTTATGGGTGTGAGTGTGGTGCGCAACACACCCATAAACAAGACTCTACTAGACATGGCTTACAGATTTCCTAGGACAGAACTACTCTGATACCAAATTTGTCACAACCCAAATCGGAGGCTCATAATGGGCACTCAGGCCCTACCTGCCGAGCACCACTCTTCACACATTTACCAGCCAACCGTAAACAATCATGGCCACAAGGACCGTCACCACGTATCCTGCTGACATATACATCAAGGCCGACATGGCCATACACGATTACTATACACAAGACAATTGTCTATAAGCCTCTAAAGAGTACATGACATCACAAGGTCGGGACAGGGCCCCGACATACCCATATATATATGCAAAATATCATAGCATGATCAAACTGCAACTCTAAAACAAGTAGAGTGCTCCAATATCAGCTAAACCAGCAACCTACTAGTGCGAATTGTCCCCCTGTCTACCTAAGCCTGTGGGCATGAAACGCAATGTCTCCCGAAAAAAGGGACGTCAGTACGACTGATGTACTGAGTATGTCAGGCATAAAGAATAGCATAATAGAGATATAAACTGAAACAGAAACAACCAACAGAAACAACTGACAGGAACAACTGATAACAACAGCTGACAGAAATAGCTGATAGTAATAGCTGACATTAGTGATTGCCTCTGAGCGGCCAAAATATGCCTAAATGGCATGCACAATGCGGTATATATATATATATATATATATTGGCCTCATTGGGCATCTTCCTTTCCATAACAGCCTATGTAGGCATCATTTCATTTTGGCCTCTATGGGCATAATCATCATCATATCTCAGATGATCAGGTGGTATGCGTATCCCGTTTCTCATCCCTAATATATGGTCCAGGGTAATACATGAATAAAATGCATGAATGACAATAAAATATTTTGAACTTATCGGGTGACATAATATCCTTGTACCTTCTACTAACATTAGGAATATTAACATTTTTTCCATATACCTCAATAAGGATTTAGGAACATATTTAGACATGCTTTTAACATAGGAATCAATAACAAAACATTTTTAACTACTAAGAGTAGAATAATTTATGGAATAATATCACGGTTACGTTTCGTTACATGGAACATGCCAAAAGAAGAAATGATTTGTCTTAACATACCTTCGTTGATCCGTTGATAATACAACCCAAGTAGTTCGTATGAAACCTAACCTTAAACACGAATGAACCAGCCGATACAAATGGAATTTAATATGACTTAGGGACCGTGTTTTGTTTATTGTTGCTGTCTATAATTCCCAAACTCACGTTGCCCCCCTTTTTGAACTAAATTGCATTATACATACTTGCTTAAATGGATTATAGACTATGCTATTGCCAATGTTTTTTTAGAAAGGTTGTTGTGTGTATACAATTATTTTGTTCGTCCAAAGAGATAGTATGGCGTGTACATAATTGTAACATGAAGGGTGTGGCAATGTCTTAATCTTATAACACGAAATGCTAAGGGATTAAGATGAAACACTATATAACCTATTAACTTAGCATGTGAAGTTTTAATAGGAAATTCCTAGCCCACTCACTACTAACACATGACACTTCACTTAATTGCATACATACTAATGGACTAACACATGACACCTCACTTAGTTGCATGTATACTAGTGGGTTTGTGATCACCTATTCATGCTATAACTATTCCCACTTAATATTGTCCTACTTGGTAAATCCTAAATTAGTTCGGGACCACATTCTTTTGTATACGAAGCTCTTTGTTGGCATACGTCAATATGATATAAATTTTCCAAAGCTCGGGTCTACTTGCATACGTCTAGATGCTTAATCCTTCACCCGAAAGTATGGGGTGTTACAATGATGTACACAGCTCATTCTACACAGAATCCTCGAAATCTATCTGGCAACTCTGCCTGAATCCTTATAGCTCTAGTTGTCTCCAATATGTGTCTATGATTCCTTTCCACTACACCATTTTATTGTGGTGTGCGTGAGCATGAACTCTCATGTACTACACCATGTTGTAGAAATAATTCCTTGCAACCACGATTAAAAATTTTTGTGCCATTATCAAATCTTACTCTTTGTATCTTCACATCAAACTGAGTATGAATTTCAATAAAGAAATTTTTAAGTAGTGTATCTACGTCATATTTTAATCTCATAAAAAAAATACAAGTCCATCTGGAATAATCACCCACAATTGTCAAAAAAGTATCTCATTCCATTATATGTTTCTACTTTATAAGGTCCACATACATCCATATGTAACAATTGAAATGGTCTTATTTTTCTACTAGTACTGACATGAAATGGAATTCTAATTTGTCTAGCCAAAGGACATACTTCACATTTATTTAAAACAAAGGCAAGATCATTCTTGAAACATGGAATTTTCTTTAAGACATTCATAGGTACATGACATAACCTCTGGTGCCAAATAACTGCATCCACGTGTTGAATTGCTGATAGACACCTAGTCAATTCTCTTTTCTTATTTTGTGCATCCAAACACAGTATGTATAGTCCTTCTTCTTCATTACCAATCCCCATCACCTTTCCAGATGAGAGATCCTAAAAAACACAATATTTTTGAAAGAAAGTAACACTACAATTTAATTCTCTGGTTACCTTTGAAATTGCAGTGTTTAGTTGCACATGTGTCTATAATCCATCACCTTCTGATCATTAATCATGTGATTAGTTGCACATGTGTCTATAATCCATTTCATCAGTGTTTCGATATCAAAGATACTTTTACCTGCCATATTAGTAGTAGCATTAGTTTCTACTTTGTTGTTAAGTAGGTTGAGAAGCTGTTGATGTTGACTGGGTGTGAACTGACTATGTGAAGTTGCATGTTGTAAAATCATTATTTGGCTGTGACTGTAATTTGGCATAAATTGATACTGTGAACTTGATCTATATTTCTGCACAGGCTGTTGTGGCTGATGTTTCTGCATATGTTTCATATCATGCTGAAGTATTTCATATTCTTGTCCAGTGTCTTCAAAAGACAAATTCCCCCATGTCACCACATATGCCTTCTTATTCTTATTTTAAAAATTCTCAGGATATCCATTAAGCTTATAACAGTCATCCTGTATATGTCCAATTTTGTGACAAAAATCACACTCATCAGTTTGAAACAATCCACCTTAAAATGACCTTTCCCATGACAAAAGTCACAAAAGGCATTAGGATTATATGGTTTCTTCTGTCTTGGACCTCCATCCCACCTCTGCCATTTCCACTTATGGCTATGAACATGGCAGATGACTTCATTGTTTCTTGCATCATCCTGCTTGTTCCTACAACTATCCTCTAGCTTTCTTCTTGATTAATCATTGCATACATTTGATTCAGGCTTGGTACCTGCTGCATCATGATCACCTGACTTCTAGCCTGACGATAACTTTCATCAAGTCCCACTAAGAACTGCAACATCCTCTGATATTGCAAATGATCAATAAAATCATTGGACTTAGAATAACAAGCTAGTGGTGGCATAATTGAATCATATTCATCCCAAAGATCCTTAAGTCTGGAATAATACATTGAAACTGATAGTGTTCCTTACCTCATTGTAAAGATTTCCTTATGTAGTTGAAAAGCTCTAGAACTGTTTATTTTGTCAAATCTCTCCCTCAATTCTTCCCAGATAATGTGTGAATTAGAGTTGAACAATATCCCACTGAGCAAGTTTTTGCTCACATTTTCCATCAGTCAAGACACTACAATAGCATTACACCTATCCCACAGTCTTGTTAAATCACCATGGAAAGCCTATTTTTTCATTGTTCCATCAATAAATCCTATTTTGTTCTTTCCTAATATAGCTAATTTAATTGCCCTACTCCACAATGCATAATTGTTCATGCCATTCAGTATGATACCAACAAACAATGAACCTGGTGCATCGGATGGAAAGAGATATAGAGGATGATTGTGATCAATATTTATAGTCATTACTGTAATTCCACTTGTCAAATCTTCTCCATTAGTTTCCATTGTTACTTACCATAATTTTTCAAACTCAATTACAATTGTAATCAGCCAATAAAGCAATGTAGCAGTAATCTACAATTTCTGCTTCGATTGATTTGATACTCACCAATTTCTGTTTCTCGATCCCAAATTTTATGTGTTGGATGTATAGATTCCTTGAATTCCTCTTTGCATGTGAAAGAATTCCCTCGATCTATGTTGATTCGACAATGCTCTAATACCATGTGAAAATTACTATTCCATTTAAGAACAGAAATAGTAATCAAACGACAGAAACTACCATAGATGATCAATGGCAACTCGATGAAGAAGTAGAGGTTCAAGAAAGAGATTTGAGTCTTGAATGGCAAGTTCGAGAAGATCAATTTCTTATTATTGCAATGAAGAGTATACACAGCTATTTACATACACACATATCTACATATCTAGAATGCTCTAACCAACTAATGTATTGCACTTCATGGCACTATTATACACTTTCCTAACTCTTTCACTTGTAATTTTGGGGTACGCTGCTCATAATTTGGTTGTTGGAGTCGAATGGGTTGAGAAAGAAGACTTTGGTTGAGTGTGGAAGAAGAAAAGTATAACCTTGTTAGTATTTTTTAATAGTAAATAAAAGTGAAATAGAAGTCCAAAATGAAGTGAACCTAGTCACAAATAATTCTAGAAAGAAAACACACACGCACGCACGCACAATGGCACAAATAGTGATAAAATGAATCTAGTCACATTTATCACGGGTTTTGGCTTGGCTTCTATAAATGTAATGTGAATATTTAGAGGTGGGGTTTGCCCATTTTCTATTTCAACACACAAAAAAAGGTTCCAAATTAAAGCCAAGCACTTCGCCTGCTATCACTACTACACTCATTTTCAGTTCTTTCATTTTATTCCATTTAATTATTACATACTTTTCTTTTCAAGAATTTTCAGGAGGGGTGAAAGGAATGGAAGCATAAAAAACTCAAAAAGAAAAAAGAAACAAAACAGCTGGAGTGGATTGTCTCATAGGGCACTCTCTTGTCCTTGTAGACGAATAGAAAATGGACAATGGAAGTGATTTGGCTTTCTAAAAAAATGGGACCCATTTGGTTTGCCATTTTCACTTCCAAGGAACTTTTTGTATTTTCTGAATGGAAGCATAAAAGATGATGAGATGGTTTGGGAGAGAATTGAGAGTGACATCCACCTAGTTGACATTGGCAAATGCTAGGGACAAAACCTTTCTAGTCGTAAAGAATGGATCGTGCGTTTAACTTAACCCTAAAAGTTAGCTTGTAGGGTGACTATTGTTCAAGATCATATAAGGAGTCCATGATCCTATTCCATATCCGATATGTGACTTTTAACACTCCCCCGCACGTCCAGACCTTATTAACTGGAGCGTGTATAATATAATTTGGGGGCCCAACATCGGTGAACAAAGAATTGGAATGGGTCGGGCTCTGATAACATGTAAAGAATGTATTTTGGGCATAACTCAACCCCAAAAGCTAGCGTGTAGGGTGAGAATTGTCCAAGTTCATGTTTCCATTCCATATCCGATGTAAAAAACTTTGTCCAAACCTAATTTTGGTAGATCAAAGCCTTTCAAGACCTATAGTTAATTATGAATTGCGACAAATAACAATTTTGTTCTATACTTAATAATTCTTTAAATCATCAAAACGTTTATGATTCGGCCTGACTACGCTGCCCTAAGAGACTAGGGCTTCGAAAGACAAAACTCGTGGTCATATATAGTTGGTGACCTACACATCCTCCACTATTAAAAAATGCTAATTTCCTATAAGATTGACTCTTCATAAACGTCTGAGACATACTCTCCATAGTAAATTTTAGACCACATCCTACTGAGAATGTCCTTCGTCAAAAATTCCCGTCTTTTAGTAATGTTCAATAGGGGCCTTTAGTGATTTTAGTAGAGTAGAACTCGCCAGAAAGTATAGCATCTCATTCTGTCATAGTCACAAATATATTTATAGTAGCAACTGTTGATTGTTTGTCACTGTCAATATTAATTTTTTTATAAAGAATTCCGAATTGGGAGGGAGATATTAATCAGTAATTTATTCTTGTCTGATTCTAATCTTAACAAATACATTAGTGAAGCTTAAAGTGAAAACTACAAATCGGGTAAAAATTATATAAAATAACTTACAAGACCAGTAAAAGAAATTCCTTTGCTAGGGTTGGTTTACATGGAATCCAATTAAGTTTGTGAGAATCAGGAGTTGAAAAATGACAATGTCAAACTGTTGGATATGTAAAGCAGTACGGGAAGTAAATAAATATTACAAGTGTTCGAAAGGATAAACAAACAAGTCAATGTTCAGAACTGCCGCAAGCTTGTTGAGTCTTAAATCTTGATAACCTGAAATCAAGAAACACTAAATCTGGATTGTTACAACTGTGGCTGAGTCGAGAGACGGTTCTCTGTCTTTAAGACAAGATTGCCCCGTATATATGCTTTTACGTTAACGAACAATAGTCTCCCAAGATAAAACAACAACTAATCAACACTACAAAGCAAATAGGTTGATTCTGACGAAGAAAACAAACACGAAACGACTTGCTGAAGAATAGAAAATGAAGGAAGAGTTTTATGTTTTTGTCCCAACGTTTCTCTTCTGTTTTGTCTCTGTGTATATATATGTTGTCTCATTTTTCTGTGTCTTTCTATCTCACACAATTGAGCCAAAAGTCTCCAATATATAGCATAAGGGAGGGACTCCTCAACTACCAAATAATGGTTGTTAATGGCCATTGAAGGAGGGAGTAATTCAGCCAAGTAATGCCTGTTAATTGAGCGAGTTAATCAGCCAAGTAATGGTTGGTTAATGCACAATAACGCCCCCAAAAATCAAATCAAATTTCAACATTCCAGAAATTCCAGGGACCAAACTGTAAATATTAAACAATTTAGGGGTCTATCAGAAGAAGCCCAAGACCCACGACTTGTGACCCGAGCCCGAGCCCGGACCGGACCGGACGGGCGGGCGGAGGCGGTGCGCGTGTGGGCTTAGCCTTGAACCCAAGCACATCTAGGTCCTCCCTCCTTTAAACACATGGGTTACCCCTTGGGGTCCCAAACTCTTAGCCAATTTTGAGACTTATAAAGAGAGCAATTCTTCCTTTTTTCACCGATGTGGTAGATTTGTCCCACACCATATTTTCATGCCTCAAACACCTTACTTCGTGGACCAATATCTCTTTCATTTCTCAATGAAATTTGACGATTCTTGGCCCTACGGTCATCTACTCACTTAGTAGATTATGCACGTGTGAAGAGACAAAGCCTCCAACATGCGGAACCCTAGTGTTTAATTCATTAAATATGGGTGGACGCACCTCCCCACCAAAGGCAAATTTCCAACACAAACTCCATCAGATTTGTAATGGTGAATACGCGTGGAAGAGTGAAAAGGACAAGCTAATTAAGGAGGCAACCCACAGTCTTCATCCTTAATTAGGTCATTTGAATACGAAGTCGCCCTTTGTTATCGAGCGACAAGGCATATATCGAACACCGGACGAAAATCAAAACAAAAAGGAGCCACCTCAATGGTTCATTGAGAAAGAGAATTTGGTTTTGTAGCTGGACATGAATTCTTGTGCTACACGGAATTATTTGTGGTTTTGATACTCTCTTTTGGGGACCTTTAAAGGCATGTTGCATTCAGTGTAGTCTTTATAGTACAGTGTACTTCCATTAATGCAGAAAGTCCCATGATGCACTGCAGAATATGATGCATTATGCAACACCTCCACTTTTGCCACTTGGAATAAAGTTAAATTTGTCCTTTTGTTGCTTCCTTTCAAATGAGCCATGTAATCATCTTGGCTGGACTGAATGAGAAACTTCAAGAACTATACAAAAGACACGTGCTAATTCCGTGCACTTTAAGGACCTATATGCAAAGTTTATTATCTACTACTGTTGTAAATAATGGATCTTAATCATAACTCAACCTCAAAAGCTAGCTTGTAGGGTGATAATTATCCAATTTTATATAAGGAGTCAATTATCCCATTCCATATCTAATGTCGGACTCTTAACACTCCCCGCACGCTCAGACCTTGTTAACCGGAGCGTGAATAATATAATTTGGGCTCTAATATCGGTGAACAAAAAACTAAAATGGGTTTGACTCCGATACCATGTAAAAAATGAATTTTGGGACTAACTCAACCCCAAAAGCTAGGTTATAGACTGAGAATTGTCCAAATTCATATAAGGAATCTATGTTCTCATTCTATATCCGACGTGGACCCTTAACAACTGTATTATTATTGTACACTTTTTATGAAGACAGGTGATGATTTGTCAATTCTGTAATAATCACAGTTCCACTTTCTATCATGTGATTCGAAATATTACGATCAAACTATTTAACTTTTACATGTAAATTTAAATATTTTAAGTTCTCTTATTATATATTTAAAAATTATATAAAAGTACTTTAAGTTATAATTATTAATTTGATATATTTAAAAATAATTTTAAAAAATTATGATCAAAGAAAAATTTAATTTAACTATCTAAACATTAATTTTATCACATAAAATGAAACAAATGAAGTAGATGAAGAAATAATCTCTTGATTATTTTCATTAATGAAATGGTATATATACAATTTATAATTTTCATAATAGGAAAATGGATTATTTTCAATGAAAGAGTATATATACAATTTACAATTTCCATAATAGGAAAATTACATTCCTATTCTACTCCTAAAACTTTATTCTACTTGTACAATAATTATACAATTATGATAAGTGTACAACTCTAATTTAATTACAAATAAACATAACCTAAATTAGGCCACTAAACCGTGATTTACACGGCATTAATATTCTGTGTATATCACGGGTCTTAACAACCCAATATGGAATATTCTGCCCGTGATATACACAGTGTATATTTCGTGTATATCACATGTATCTATCATACCCCACAGTCATAGCGGGCGGTCTTCAGACCCGAGGCATCCTAAAATCTTCAAAAAGGACCAAGGGAAGACCCTTAGTAAAGATGTCTGCAATTTGATACCTTGAAGGGACATGACAGACGCGTACTTGTCCACGAGCTACCTTTTCGTGAACAAAGTGAATATCCATCTCGATGTGTTTAGTGCGTTGGTATTGAACCGGATTACCAAAAAGGTAGACGACGCTAATATTATCACAATAAACCAAGGTAGCTTTCTGAATAGGACAATGAAGTTCTAAAAGAAGATTACGTAACCAACAGGATTCAGAGACTACATTGGCTTCCCCTCGATACTCGGCCTCTACACTAGATCGTGATAATGTATATTGACGCTTCGCAGACCATGGACCAAGTTATCACCAAGAAACATACAATAGTCGGACGTGGAACGTCCGGTATCTAGACAGCCACCCCAATCAGCATATGTATACGAGACAAGTGTAGACGTCGATGAAGGATATAAATGTAAGCCATAGTCAAGTGTTACCTGGATGTATCGAATAATGCGTTTGAGCGCATTCATGTGCTTAACACTGAGATCATGCATAAACAAGCACACATGTTGTACGTCATACATAATTAATGGTCTCGTGAAAGTAAGATACTGAAGAGCCCCTACAAGACTGTGATAGTGTGTCGGATCCTCGTACGGGGAGCCAGCCGCAGCACCCAACTTTGGTTTAGTATCAACTGGAGTGGAAGTAGACTTGCATGAGGACATACCAGCTCGCTCAATGATCTCAGCTGCATACTTCCATTGTGGTAAGAATAACCCACTTGCATGACGAGTGACAACAATCCCCAAAGAGTAACTCAAGGGCCCTAAGTCTTTCATAGCAAATTCAGAACTGAGCATTGTCATAATAAACTTTCGCAAAGCATCAGAAGAGGCAGTCAAGATAATATCATCCACATATAATAGTATATAAGCCAGGAAAGTACCACGACGATATATGAACAATGAATTATCAGACCTGCTGTGTGAAAACCCAATAGATGAAACATAGTCTCCAAATCTCTTATACCAAGCCCATGGGGACTGCTTAAGCACATACAATGACTTCTTCAATAAACAAACATGATGAGAATATTTGAGGTCTCGAAAACCCAAGGGTTGATGCATGTAAATGGTCTCCTTAAGATCACCATGTAAGAAAACATTTTTCACATCTAACTGATGAATGAGCTAAGCTTTCTAAAGAGCCAGACTGAGAACAGTGCGAATGGTAGCCAGTTTGACCACCGAACTAAACGTCTCACCACAATCCACGCCAACATGTTGAGTCTTACAATCACCTACAAGAGGAGCCCTATGCCTTGCAAAAGAACCTTCAGAATTATCCTTATGAGTAAAAATCCACATAGACCGAATAATATTAACACCAGAAGGACGGGGGGCCAACTCCCGTGTCTTATTTCCAATAAGAGCATCATATTCATCGATCATAGTTAATTTTCAATTCGGGTCATTTAAGGCAGACACTGGATACGTGGTAGAGGAGATTTTGAGACATTCGAATTGAGATTAAATGCCTTTTCGATTTAAAAATAACCCTTTGACTATGAGTAATTGGACCTTGACTCGAGGAGAAAGCGGGTGGATTTTGGGCTGGTGACGGACTGGGGACGGATTGGCCAGCAGGCAGTAGGCCTGCTGGCCCAATAACAGAAATTGGAACAGGAATGGAGACTAGGGCAGTGGGCTGGACCACTGGAATAGTATCGAGATCGATACTGGGCCGAGAGTCTGGCCCACTGGACAGGTTCGACGGAACAACATAGTCAGTGGGCAGTGGACCCATTGGTCGATTTTGGGTGCGGGACATGTTCGAGAAATGGTGGATAATATACGGGAAGACCTCATCATCCAAAAAATTATACGAGCTAGGCTCGGGACTACTCACTTTAGCAAACGGAAATTGGGTTTTATCAAAAGAACATGGCGACTAATTATGATTACATTAGATGATAAATCAAAACACTTGTAACCACGATGATTAGACGGATAACCCAAAAACACACAAGGGGTAGAACGGGCTTGAAGTTTGTTAATTGTAGTTGACGGAAATAGTGGATAACATAAGCACCCAAAGACCCTAAGATGTGAATACGAAGGATTCTTATTCTATAGGCATTTAAGGAGGGAGGAATATGTCAATCTTTTGGTAGGAAGTATGTTAAGAAGATAAGTAGCCATTTGTAGAGCATGATGCCAAAAAGAAGGGGGTACGAACGCATGGACCAATAAAGTTCGAACAATATTATTAATGGTACGAATTTTACGTCCGGCTTTCCCATTTTGTGTAGACGTATGAAAACAAGAGAAACGAAAAATTATGCCATTATTGTCACAAAAATCCCGAAACAACCGATTATCATATTCTTTTCCATTATCACATTGAATATTTTTTATTTTCCGTTCGAATTGGGTACGGACGAAAGCACGAAATTTTAAGAATACGGAAAATACTTAAGATTTCTTTGCTATCGGAAAGGTCTATAAAAAATTGAATAATCATCCAAAAATTGAACATAATATCGACGGCCCACAGAACTTAAAATGGGAGATGTCCATAAATCGCTATGAAGAATATCAAATGACATTAAAGTACGAGAAGTAGATGCTACAAATTATAATTTACATGTTTTCCCAAAGGACAGGAGTGACAACTTGGAGTACTACGCGTACCCTTACAAGAAATAAAATTATTTTTATGTAAAGAAGAAACTATGGACGACCCAGGGTGACCCAAACGTGTATGCCACAAAGAAGGAGCTAGAGCTGCAAAATTATATGGCAATGCTGGACTCGAGAGGCTGGACGCGGGCGTGATTGGATAAAGATCCCCCTACTATTACATCTCAAAAGGATCAAAATTAACAGAAACCCAATTATCAGTGGTGAATTTACTGACATACACCAAATTTTTAATTAAGTTAAGGGTATGAATGGTATTTTTTAAGACAAGAGGTGGATGTGGGGGAGACAAAGTTGTATTACCGTAACCACGAATTGGAATTGTATTGCCATTACCAATAATAATGCCACAATTTGTGCTCAAATTGAAATAAGATGAGAGAGTACCTTGTTCAGACGTCATATGTGAAGTGGCGTCGGTGTCGATGTACCAATTTGGGTCTGGAGGATTTAATTCAAGCGTGTGCATTGCGACGTCAATGTCTGTTGGAGTGGGGGCCGCAGCATGATGGGCCTGTGGAGGTCGAGGCCCAAGCACACCTTTCTGCTGCCTCGGTCCATCGTTGTTGTGGAAGCTACTGGACCACATCGAATTGGGCTGAAACAAATCTGGGCAGCCCACTGTCTAGAGGCTGGAGAAGGCGGAAAATAGGGGTCGTTGGGCTACTGGCCACCGGCTCAAGCCCACTGCCAGGGGGCCCATGGCTGGACTAATTGGCATGCGGCCCTCTGCCACTGTACAGGGGCCCACTGCCGCCATTCTGGCCGCCCCCACCACCACCGGAACCACCACGATTGCCACCGCGATTTTTGCCATTAGTTTTCTAATTTTTCTTGCCTCCACCTTGAGCACGGTTTTGGCCCGAATTATCAACAAAACCTTCAGAATTAGCTGAAGAAGTCATCATGACTACGGGACTAGCGCTGGTAACCACATTTTTGGCCAAATCGGCTTCTTCTAAAGTGAGTATCAAGCGGGCTTGATAAAAAGGCGGAAGTAGATTACTTTGACGGAGGAGAGTCCTCATGCCATTATAGGCCTCAGATTGTCCTGCAACCATCTGCAAAACAAGACGATTATTGATAAAGGGCGCTCCAACGTTACGGAGTTGGTCTGCCAATTCCTTGAGCCGTTTACAATAAGCTGAAACATTCAAAAAATCATCCATGTTGACTTGGGAAAATTTCTGCTCAAGGGTGACAACGCGGGAATGCTGGTTATCTTGGAATATATCACGCAATCTATTCCATGTTGCCAAAGCCGTACTGTCTGGATCAATAATCCTCTGTAAAAGGTATGTAGAAATAGTGGAATAAATCCACTGAAGGACAGTAGCATCAAGTGTAATCCATAACTGAGGATCCCCCGCGGGTGTAGGGGTAACGGGAGGAATTATGTGATGGAGGACTTGATGTGAGATGACGTGAATTTTGAACAACTCTGCCCACATCGCGTATTGGACGCTTTCCATCTCAAGAACAATAGGGATGTTGTTCTTGATGTTAGAAATGGTAAGGGCAGGATGAAAGTGGTTCTTTGACGTCGACATAACGAACGAACAAAAGGAGAGATTTGGTTTAATTTAAGAAGAAAGACGAAGATCACGGAAATCGAGAAGGAGACTCGAAAACCGAGGTACGGCGGAAGAAAAAATGAGGAGGGGTATGAAAAACCTAGACTTCTGATATCATGAAAGAAATAATCTTTTAATTATTTTCATTAATGAAAGAGTATATATACAATTTACGATTTCCATAATAGGAAAATCTTATTCTTATTCTACTCCTAAAACCTTATTCTACTTGTACAATAATTATACAATTATGATAAGTGTATAATTCTAATTTAATTACAAGTACACATAATCTAAATTAGGCCACTAAATCGTGATATACACGGCATGAATATTCCGTGTATATCACGGGTCTTAACAGCCCAATATGGAAGATTCTACCCGTGATATACCTGATGTATATTCTGTGTCAGTAGAGTACTATTTTGTAACTGGTTTCGAGCTTACTACATATATATATAAATATTATTCTATACGTTAAGCTCAAAGCAGTGTGTCCTCACTGGTTGTTAGTCATAGATTGAATCTGTCACTTATTTATCTCTCAGTAGAACAATTTCATAATTTTGTCGTACATTGAATAGCAAAAATACGCTATACATTAAAGAGAAAGCCCGATATAAGACTTTTCTATTTCTTTTCTCGCTAAACATCGTCATTAGGCTTATGTAGTGGTGGTCAAAATTATTACTAAGTAAATTCAAAAATTAAAAACTAAACACAGGAAGAAGTTAATGAAATTTTACATTTATTATATATATAAAAAAATAATTTTATATACCTATGTACTTTTCCAACAAAGAAAATTCAAATGAACGTTTTGTGCCTTTAGCTCCGCCGCTTAGCTTAAGTCCATATTAATAGCAATAAGACTTAAATAAATTAGAAGACATTAATTCTTTCATTAAACTATTAAAGTAACGAAGCTGCAAGTTGCGTCAGAATTTAATCTATTGCATCAGCAAGTTTGATTTATGGGTGTTGTAAAAAGAATTCTATTGTCAAGTACACCTGTCATTTTAGGAATCAACTTAGCAAACAAGACATCACTATCGTCTAGGAGTGGCCAGTGGGCCGGACTCGGGTCTGGCGGGCCAAACGTGCATGCCACAAGGAAGGAGCTAGAGCTGCAAAAGTATATGACAATGCTGGACTCGAGAGGCTGGACGCGGGCGTGATTGGATAAAGATCCCCCCTACTATTACATCTCAAAAGGATCAAAATTAATAGAAACTCAATTATCAGTGGTGAATTTACGGACATACACCAAATTTTTAATTAAGTTAAGGGTATGAAAGGTATTTTTTATGTAGTGGTGGTCAAAATTATTACTAAGTAAATTCAAAAATTAAAAACTAAACACAGGAAGAAGTTAACGAAATTTTACATTTATTATATATATAAAAAAATAATTTTATATACATATGTACTTTTCCAACAAAGAAAATTCAAATGAACGTTTTGTGCCTTTAGCTCCGCCGCTTAGCTTAAGTCCATATTAATAGCAATAAGACTTAAATAAATTAGAAGACATTAATTCTTTCGTTAAAGTAACGAAGCTGCAAGTTGCGTCAGAATTTAATCTATTGCATCAGCAAGTTTGATTTATGGGTGTTGTAAAAAAAATTCTATTGTCAAGTACACCTGTCATTTTAGGAATCAACTTAGCAAACAAGACATCACTATCGTCTAGGAGTGGCCAGTGGGCCGGACTCGGGTCTGGCGGGCCGGGTCTGGCGGGGTCGGGATCGGGGCGGGACGAGCCAAGGGGTCGGGGTCGGGTCTTGCGTGGTCTGGCGGGACTTGCTCCAGTCCCGTCCCGTCCCGTCCCGATTCCGATCCCGTCGGTATCGGGTCGGGGCGGGGTCGGGTCGGGGTCGGGATCGGGGCGGGGTCTGGCGGGTTTTCATTTTTTTTTTTTAAAATAACATATGTATAAAAAAACTCAATAAATAAGATAAGATAGTGTAATAAAAACATCCCAAGACTGTTTTTGTGCCTCTTATATTAATAGACATGATTTTTTTTGTAATACAAATACAATTATCTAAAATCTAAATTGCAACTTTGTGATGTTGTCCAAAAATTACAAATTACATAATAAAATTTCAATTAAAAAATTACATTATCAAAAGTTTGATTTATGGGTGTTGTTAAAAAAATTCTATTGTCAAGTACACCTGTCATTTTAGGAATCAACTTAGCAAACAAGACATCACTATCGTCAATCAACTAGCTAGCATTTCGTTTCATTATTTTTTTTTTGTCATTCCTGATTTTTTTTTTATTATCATGATTAAAGTTACTTTCAGAATTCCAGAAGTCTTTTTCCACTTGTTCTATGTTGTTATCAGGTAGTACTTAATAGAATAAGGAGATTTCCAACTTCTGTTGTCTTTTCCAAAAGTATACTTTTTTTAGAAAAAAAAATATTTTCGAATTTAACTCAGCTTAATAAGTTGGTTCATATCGTCGTTCTCAACCATCTATTAGACCTCAAGTTTTATATGATGGGCCCAAAGAACTGATTGTCCATTTATAGGGACCATGATTTTTATATATTTGGGCTTAACCTTGTAATTAGAAGTAGTATAACTCCTTAATACATCCAAACTGTAACATTAAAAAAAAAACTTAAAACATAAGTACTATTAAATTTAAGTTAATGGTTGTTTTGGTATAACGAATGTTTACTGGTGTGAACAAGGTCCCCTCAAGAAGGATCCAAATGCCCAGTGCTAAAGATAAGATGTCATAGGTAGAGATGGCAGTGGATTCTGAACCCGGTTCGGATCCAGATTCGTTTTATAGGATATAGCTTTTCAAAATTTATAATCGAATCTGGATTTTGTATTTGAGATCCGTATCCGGTCCAGATCCGATTCGTGGATCCGTTTTTTATTAAATATATTTATAAACTAGAATGTAATTTTATAAGTATTTTCTTAAAAGATTTCACAATTTCTGTATTTTATATTCAGATTTGCACTTTACTTACTTTGTGAATCCTTATTAAGATCAGTAAAGATGGAGCCTACTCCTTCACCTAGATTAATGAAACAAGAGTTAATAGGAGATCAGGAATACTATTGGGAACTTAAGCCTTCTATTTCACTAAGAAAATAGGACGCACAGAGCCTATAAACAAATATACAGTAGACATGTCACATATCTAGTAACAAGAAGTCGGAATAATTTCATTTAGGAGTAACCAGTTTTCGACAATCATTGACGCACCAAATCAAGTTGTAATTATTACCAAAGCCACTCATTTCAGATTTCCAATCATGGAAAAAAATAATACTAGACCTGCCAATTTACATTCAAAATTTGGACCCGTGGATCCTTTTTTTATTTACTTACTTTGCTTCATCGTCTTTATTTTCTTGTGATGCTAAAATTTCGTTCAATATTTTGGAAGAATGATGTCATGTTTGTATAGGTTGATTGAATGAACTCAATCATTTTTTTCAAAAGATTGGGTTTCATTTTGTTAAAAAAGTTTCAACAGGTGAGAATATTATTCAAGGCAAAAAATTTTACATGTGGATTCAGATCCGATCCGTGGACCCGGTGGATCCGATGAATCCGGATTTGGATCTGATTTTTATAAACCCGATGAATCTGGATCCACGTATGAAAAACGGATCTGGATATGAATTTAGTAGGATCCGATCCAGATCCGATCCGTTGTCATCCCCAGTCATATGCAATTGACAAAAGCCAAAAAAAAGAAAAGAAATAATTATCATGTCAATTCAAATTTCTTTTTCTGATGTAGACTTGACTCTTTTTTGGTCCAAATTTGTTGTATATGTATATTTTACAATATAAACCCTTTACTGTCCTACATTATGGGATCAAACGAGTACTACAATATAGAATAGTCCGATCTGACTAAAACTTTCATTTATCTGAGGATTAGAAAAGGCCGAATTATAAAAATTTATTATACGCAATCTTACTTCAAATTTCTGCAAACGAGTAGTACAATGTACTACACCAAAAGGACTATTTTTCTTTTGCATAAAGTTAGTGTAAGCTGAAAGATAGATTCTTGATTTTTTTTCAACCACATCAGTCCAAATAAGTGTAGTTTACAAATTTGTCACACTCATTAATAAAATATTTAATAGAATTAATCATAAGTGAGATTCGACTAAATGCATTCTTAGTTCTAAAGAAATGTACTTATTTGGACCAAATTAGTTTGATTAAAATAACATTTATTTTGAACCGCGGTGTGAGTAATATAAAAAACTATCATGTGATTCAAAAAAGAAAAAAGCTAAATACTCAGTATTGTTAGCTACTCACTCCATTCACTTTTACTTGTTCGCTTCTTGATAGTCAAACTATGTGGTCTTTGACCACCATTTTTAAGATGTATTTTTTCTTCACATTAATATGAAAAGAATTGTAATTTATACTATTTTTTATATAATTTTTTAACATCTAAATTTTAATTTTAAAATGTTGAATTAATCTAAATCAACTTAGCTCCGAAAATGAGTCAAATTAACTCTATAGAAGTGAAACTTGACAAATAAAAGTGAACGGGCAACAATTTCTATGTTAATTAGGAGTTTGATAAGACCCATTTTAATCCAATTGCATGCATTTGTCATTTAACAGACATCTCATATAACAAAAAAGGATTTTAAAGTTCATAATTTCATTAAAATTGCGCGACTATTCATATAGATTGTTAGACGGACTTAATCTCCACATTGATCATACTGACTCTCGCATTTCTATTCAAGCAGGTCTATATTTTCTAAAAGTCTCTAGACGATAAGTCATCATGTTCGAGAAATCCAAAAGAAGAGTTACGTGTTAATGTACGATCACGCTCTCACTCACGGCACACATGTTAGACGTATGATGCTTTTCCCACCAAAACATCAAATCTCTTATTTATGCTTAATCAAAGCAAAAGTGTCGTAAATTTCATGTACAAGTCATGTGAGAAAATGTTCATCTCAAGAAATTTCATGTACCTAGTCTTTAAAAAAATTAGTTAAAAAGTAACTACATCTATTTTTATTCCTTCAAATAAATTAAAAAAACTACATCTAGATTTAGGTGATCATATCTTCCTATATGTTAACCTTCCAAGGTGATGAAATCAGTCCATGTACTTTTATTACCATTTTCTTTGCATCTCATACGATATGAATTTTTATTCATCCTTTACGAATCACGATCTACAACGTCTTTCTAATTTTCATAGCTTCAACACTCATTAGCTTCCCAACCGACTGGATTAAAAGCAGATATATAGAGTCGGTTAATATTTTTTTGTAACCTTTGATACAAAGACCTTGACTTATAAATATTTTACGATATAAATAGACCGATGATCATATATAATGTAACAACCGTCACAAATGTAAATGAATGCCGGGGTATTGATTTTGTTTTAAGGGTTGTGCAATGGGGCATGAAAACAAATTATAAAATTGACAAAAGTTGTGTCTTAATCAATTACGTTCATTTTCAGAATAAATACATTAATAGGAAAATGATAAAGGAGGAGACAGGATGTGAACATCCCATGCTAATCAAATTTAACTCTATATAATGACGCATGCCTGGACTCACAACTTAGAGCTAAAATCCAAAATTTTAAACAAGAAAGAATAATTAACAGTTGAACACGATCAAATCTAACATTCATCATGCCATTATTGTATAAGAAAAGCAAGTGAAAAAGTTGATAAAGAATCTATTGAATAGTTTTTAACATATGTTAGGTATTGTTAGGGACGAGAATTTAGAGAGATAAAAATAATGGGAGAATTCTTTCTATTTTGTATTCATCATAATGACCTACTTATATATATATATATATTACAACGCGGAGGGAGTACCGAGTAGGACTACACAACCATACTCACACCCCCTTTTATCGAAACAACTATTGAAATACACACCCCCCATTATATTGGTATCAGAGCGTATAAAGATTTTTGGACAAAGAATTACTCTGAATCCAGAAGATAAAATACGTTTTAGACCCTGAAAGATTTATATGACCGACTATACCTTAGAATCATACTTAGAAGTTAAAAAGAGTTTAAAAACTTTTTATCCAGAATATATACTTCTTAGTAAGACAAAAGATAATCAGTCAAGACTTTCAGAACTTATAGATATAATATCCGCCTTAGAATATAAGTTAGTAACATATCTAAAAAATAAAAAATTAGCACAAAACTTTAGACGTTTTAAGCCTTAATAATGCAACATTTGCACTTCGTAGAAAGACTTAGTTTTATTACTTGGAATATTAAGAGAGAAGTAGCTAGAAAAAACAAACACGTTGTAGCTAAAAGAGAATTAATAGGTTTACAAATCGAACTAAAAAATAGAACTCTAAGTCAAGAAGGATTGTTAGAATACTTTAGAATTAACGTAAAACCTCATCTAATAGAATTAGAATATAATCGTTTTTCCGATAGTATAGAAGAAAGCATATACTTTTCAACTATAGATAAAAGTACTTTCTTAGATATAAATTGGCATATACAGAGAATACAGAGCGACGTAAATTACGCAGAACGTTGGTTAGACTATCAATATAGAAAAAAAACAAAAAATACTAGAATATTTCCCGTTAGGATAAAATATATATGAGATCACTTCCTTTTGCTAAATATATTAGAATTAAAAATAATCTTATTAATAGAGATATAAAAAGAAAAAACGAGTATATAAGAGCTGCGAGAGCCTTAAGTACTTGTTTGGAAATTTTAGAATCTAAATTCTTATCACCAGTACAAAAGCTTAAATTATTACAAGATCATTTTGAAAAAGATTTAGAGCCTCAGTTATTAACTATAGAATATACGGTACTATCTAGCGTAATCCAAGAAAGAATAATCTTAGGAGATATAAACGAAATAATTTCTAGTATTAAGTGGCAATTATACGGTATAGAACTTACAATTAGATTTTATAGACATAGAATAGATTACCAGATAAAAGAAAATATTATAATCACCTTAGGCTAAAAATAGCTCATTTAAAGCACCTAGACTACTTAGACTTAAGGATACTACCAGAAAAGAAATTTAGAATTTTACCAGACCAAAGTATTATTAAGTGTAACTTTAGCATAGGAGAACATACGCTTCATAGCGAAGAAAAACAGTTAAATACTATAGTAGACATAATAATAAACTTAAGTGAAAAAGTAAAAGAAAGTAATAATAATTATACAAACAACTTACAAAAATTAGAAGATATATTTAAAAAGCAAGAAAGAATCTTTAAAAGATCAGAACAAAATATAGAATATATAAATAATTTAGTAAATACTTGTGACTTCAAGAAACTATCTACAAAACAAGACGTAGAAAAAGTTCTAAAAGACAATCTAATAGATATTGAGTTGAAGGTCAGCCAAGAAAATAAACAAATTAAAAAAGAGCTTATAGAAAGATTATTAAAATTAGAAGAATCTGTTAAGGAATTAAAAATAGCAATTCTTTCATGAGCAGAATAGTAAGTGCTCAAGAGCAAGTTGCAAAGATAATAGAAAAATTTATTCCTTTACCAGCTGATTACAAAGAATATATACCTAGTCAAAAGGCAGACCAAGTAATTATACAGCAGAATATAGTATTAGCAACCTTAATACTAGATCTACATAGAAAAATAGATACGATAACAACTAGAGTAGAAAAATTAAGTGAACACATTTTTCAAATAGCACAGGAAAGAGATCATATAGCTCGAGAAAAAGATAAAGAAAAACTAGCAAATCAACAAATAGATAATTTAATAGATCAGTTGAATAAAATAGAATTAACTCCGCAAAAAGAAAAAGCTAAAATAATAAGAAAACCCCAGAAATGGACCTTTTTGCAACTAGACAGGGAAGAGAAGACGAAGGGCAAAGAATAAGCTGCTCAGAGAATAGAATAGGAAATAACTTTATTTCTAGAATTTTAAACAGGAAGACACCTGAAGAAGAAAACAGACAGCTTAGCGAAGTTATAAACGTAGATAAAGACATAAGTATTTTCCAACAGAATCAATTAGATTTGCTAAATCCTAAGACTTTGTACAATGCTGGACGTTTCTCGTCTACAGCTCAACTATACAGACATTATAGGGAAGAACAGTTATCAGTATTAGGAGATACGGCAAGAAATATTAGTTTGATAAATGAAGAATCCTTTAGGCATATAAAAAAGACCACCAGAACTCTCACGCATATGGGATTAATGGTTATAGGGATAAAAGGACTAACTAGAAAAAACTTAGGATGTAAAGTTTTATTAATGATATATGATGATAGATGGACAGACATAAGAAAAGCCATTATAGGCATGACAGAAATAGATATGACCAATAATGGAGGAATCTTTTATCTAAGTCCAGACTTCTTAATGAACTTATCAGAATTTGGCAAGCATATTAAAATAGGAATACAAACTAAAGGCTACGAGGAAATGAGTAATGGTAACAATTTATTACTATGCTTAGGTTTTTTAGGAAAAATGACTAATGATAGCAATACCAAGTTTAAAATAAGGATAAATGATGTAGTAGAATTAATGAATAATAAGGGAATAAACTTAATAAAACCTACTAAAATCCAACCGGAAGAATATGCCGGATTAGAATGGAAATTAGACTACTTCGACAAAAAGAATAAAGTATTACAGCCTACTTCACATTTAGAATATACAAATCCCAAAGGACAAACTTCTATAAGATTTACAGACTATAATTACACTCCACAAAAGACTTGTGAAGAAGAAAGTACAATAGATGAAACAGAAATAAATACATTTATGAACATAGAAATAATCCAATACCGTTATGAAGTAGACATCGCCATAGAAAAGGCTAGAGACCTGAAAAAAGAAAAACCCTGGATGTTATTCAGATGCAAGGGTTGTAAAAAAGATAATATGGAATTAGAAGAAACAATAGAACATTTTAAAACTTGTGAAATAAGAACGGATAATGCGGGATATAAAGAAGAAAAACTCTCCAAAGAAAAAACAGCAATGTTTGAAGAAATTTGGAAAGATTTCGCATTAAATAATGAAGAAGAATTTGAGACAAACTCCGAAGTTAGTCGAAAGAACTAATGGAAGCTAGCACATCGGCTCAGTCCTTTCCAGAGAACTACAGGAGAACGTATTCTGATGAGACACTAGTACAGGCAATATACCTAGAAGAAGAGTATTTAGAACTGCAGGAGAACCTGTAGAGAATGTTAAACCATCGGGTAGAAGAATGTCGTTGGAAGAACCTATAACTCTCCAAGAAGGAGGGAATAGAGGAAAGATTTTAAATATAGCTGCCCACGATCCACAAAGATGGAACTCCGTAATAGATTTATGGAAGGGAATAGTGGTAGCAGACTATATACAAAACTACGTAGAAACAGACCCTGAGACAATGTATAAATACTTAGAAACTTTCTTAGGAGAATCTACGAAGACTTTATGGGAAGCTTATAAAACAGATTTCCCAGAAGAATTCCACCAGTTGGTATCTATGGGATCAAACCCATACAACTTCACCAATAAGATACACACACTAATTACGGGTGAAGATCCAAATAGTGGACTAGTAGTATTACAAATAAATGCACTGATTAAATTAGAACAATTAAGTATTAGTAATTGGGTATATAAAGAAATTTTTAAATAATTTCTTTTATTATTGTACGATCAGCGGTAATTCGTTTGATCAAGACTTAGGAAAAAAGCTTTTCAATAAATTACCAGGAGCTTTAGGTAGAGAAATTGAAGAACGCTGGAACAAGCGTGATGGGATTTTACAAAACCCAAACGCTAGATGGTCCATAGGACATAGAATACAGCATGTGATGGAAATATTACAAGAGAAATATACGCATTTACAGATACAGAAACAACTTAAACAAAATGAGTTGAACTTCTGTAAAAGTGTAATATATACCACACAGAGTTACGATAAAGACCCCCAGAAAAGGAAAAGCTATAAAAGAAAAAATAAGAGATATGGTTATCAGAACTATGACAAGTATAAGAAGAAAAGATACTACCTTAGAAAATCATCACCCAGAAAACCATACTTAGATAAAAACAAACATATAAGAAAATATAGAAATGATAGAACATACAAAAACAAATTACAATGTTTTACTTGCGGTAGCATAGAACATCTAGCTAATACATGTCCAAAGAGAATAAATAATAACACTAGAAATTCTCAGTTGATAGAAGACTTCCAGGAGACGTTAATAAATGTAGATGAGTATATGTTCGATACAGAAAGTATATACTCTATAGTAAGTATAGACACATGAGAAAATAATAAATTAGACTCTTCAGACTCAGAAGCAGATGAATTTATTAACGAAATAGGAATAGAACAATTAGATATAAATGAAGATTTAAATAATCTAGTAAATACAGTGATAGAGTGCGACCATTTATTCGAAAGAAATAAAGGTCTAGATAGCACGGCATGTTGCATTTGCAAATGGTTCCCTAGCAGAAGTAAAAGGGCCAAGTGCAAAAAATGCTACATGGAAGGATGTATAAATTGCCTCCAGAAAGAATTAGGAATTATTATAGGCCTTAAAGAACCATTAAAACAGATTCAAGAAGATACAACCATAGCGATAAGACTAATAACACTAGAAATCAAAATAAATGTTTTAGAAATGAGATTAGCTCAGCTAGAAAAAGGAAAACAGAAAGATATAGAAGAAGATCATATTGTCGAAGAAGATCAATTAGAAAGAGAATTAATTACAGAAATAGCTTCAGAACTAATGAATTCGGAAGAAAAAACTCTAATATGTAATGAAGATAAGAAATTTAGCTCCCTAAGATTACTAACAAAGATTAAAATTAAAGACTACGAAATTACTACGCTAGCACTAGTAGATACAGGTTGTACAAGAAGTATATTAAATAAGAAAATTGTTCCTAGCCATCTAGTAAAAACACTAGATAAGCCATCTTCAGCAATACAGATGGATGGAACCCATAACTTCTACAAACATTACCTACAAGAAGCCACAATTAGTTTTATAAATACTTGTGCAAAATTCTATAACCCTAGTTATAGCATGAATAAAATATTAGTAAGAGAATTAAATATAAATACAGATTTTATAATAGGTCTAGATTTCTTGTTAGATAATAATGGAAGTTGTACCATTACTAGAGATGGGATAATATTCCAGAAAAATAGCACTTATACACCAGTTCAAACTCAAAAAACTGAGACTAAAATAATACAGATTTCCCCTATAAACTTAAAAAATAAAGAAGATAGTTGTTGTAAAGATTGCAGCAATAGAGATAAATATTGCTGTCAGAATAACAATAAAAACCTAATATTAGAAGAAATTCTAGAAGAAGAAGACTATGAGATACTAGAAAAGAATTACACGTTAATAGATTTAGAAACAGAATTTTATAATTTTAAAAATGGGATAGAAAAGATAGGAATAATAAAAGACAAGACCGATTTAGATAAAATAGTAAAAATTCTAGATGAATTAGAAATCATAGGAGAAAAACCACTTAGACACTGGAATAACAATAAGATATTATGTGAATTAGAAATTATAAATCCAGAATATATTATAAGAACAGCTTCAATAGAAGCAACGAACAAAGACATAGAAGATTTCAAACTACAGATTAAAGAATTAATGGACTTAGAAATTATAAGACGGTCAACGTCAAAACATAGGTCAGCAGCCTTCATAGTTAGAAATCATTCGGAGATAGTTAGAGGAAAAGCCCGAATGGTGATAAATTATAAGAGACTAAACGATAATACCAGAAGTAATGGTTATAAGCTGCCAGACAAGTCAGAATTAATTAATAGAATACAAGGAAAGACTATATTTAGTAAGTTTGATTGTAAATCAGGATATTGGCAGGTAAAAATGCATCCCACCATTATTGAATGGACAACATTCACTTGTCCAGAAGAACATTTTGAATGGTTGGTTATGCCATTTGGTCTGAAGACTGCTCCACCCATTTTTCAAAAGAAAATGGATGAAATTTTTGGAGATTACAAAAGATTCGTAATAGTATATGTAGACGACATACTAATTTTCAGTAATAATATGACTGAAAACTTAGGACATCTACAGACAGTTTTTAGACTATTTGTAAGTAACAGAATCATAATTAGCAAGAAAAAAATGGAGTTATGTAAAAAATACATAAACTTCCTAGGAGTGACTATAGGAGAAGGTAAAGTTAAGTTACAACCTCATATAGCTAAGAAAGCATTAGAAATGCCAGACAAACTAGACAATACTAAAGATTTGCAAAAAATTTTAGGAATCCTAAATTACGCTAGAACATTTATAAAAGATCTAGGAAAGATAGCGGGACCATTGTATTCCAAGACAGGTTCCACAGGACAAAAATATTTTAATGCAGAAGACATTAAGATAGTAAAACTACTCAAACAACAGATCCAGAACATCCCAGATCTAAGTATGCCTTTAGAAACAGACTACTTAATCATAGAAACATATGGTAGTTTTGAAGGCTGGGGTGCAGTGTTAAAAGCTAGAACAAAAAAATATAGTAGCAAAGCTTCAGAAAAAATTTGCGCCTACCAAAGCCGTAAGTATAAAGAAAAAGGAAATATGAGTAGCATAGATGCAGAAATACTAGCGGTAGTATACGGTTTAAATGCCTTTAGATTATACATTTTAAACAAACCAGAAACTCTAATTAGAACAGATTGTGAAGCCATAGTTACATTCAACCAAAAAATAAATGATAAGAATAGTAGTCGGAGACGTTGGCTTAATTTCTTAGACACTATATCGATTTATAATTTAGTGTTCGAGCATATAAAGGGTAAAGATAACGGTTTAGTAGATCAACTTAGTAGGCTAAAGATTACAACAAACTAATCAGTTTATTTATCTCTTAGCAGAATGAGTTCGTCAAAGACTAATCCGGAAGACAAGGGGAAAGGCCCAGCCAAACCCCAAGACGATTCTGATAAACAAGATTGGGGAACCCAATTTCTGTGCCCATAACTGCTCATGAGACACCAACACTAGAAAGACTTTACTTTGGTAAGAATAACTTAGTTTCTTTTCCGTCGTCAAATCTTACTTTTAAAACACTCCCAGACTATGTACTAGACATACAACAAAAGTGTTTGATAGACAATTTGTGGATTGCCCACAATAGAAAAGACACCAGCCATTTAGACAAAATTTAAATTTTATGTTGTAATTCATGGAAAGACAAAAGGAATTTTTCAGACCTGGTTAGAAGTAGTAGACTCTATTAATGATTTCAAGACACCACTTTTTAAGGGTTTCAATGTATTTACAGAAGCCTTAGACTACGCTCAAGGAACACTTGGGCCAAACTATTATATTACACCAGCACTCAGAAATAGCCCAAACCAGACACCTCAATACAAAATCCAGAAAGACACAGATAAAATAATCTTTTGCGATCATTGCACCACAATGACCGACACAATAAAAAGACTAAACCAGACAAAAGAAATTCTCCAGACGCAAAATATACATCTTTTAGAAAAAGTTGCGGAGCTTGAATTAAAGCACAGACAAAACAACCAGACACAGCAGACTCAGAGTTCTCCATCTCCTTTAAAAATGGATGAGATAGGTGTGCATTCCCTCCTGAATGCTAAGAAATCTATTGTACCAGATGTAGGTACAACTAGTCCGGTGCAAACGGTTGTCGGTAAAGACAACTCAAATCCGTTAATGGCTGTCACTTTGCCAAAAAGTGAACAAGAAGAGGCAACCTCTTCAAAAAACAGACGCAGACTCCCTCAGACCTTCTCAGGATCTACTTCCAAGACAAGAACTAGAAAGATAAAAATAAAAGTATAGAACAAATATTTAAAGAGACACTTGAAAATATTTTTAGAGAATAGAAGGACGCCAAAAGTGAAGACAAACATGAAAATCCGGTGGCTACACCACCAGTGGCATCCATAACACCAGAACAGAATCCAGAACTTAACCAAAATCTGGATAATATAGACCATGTATCAGAGACTAGTTCAGATAATGAATTCCTAGAATCAAACTATGCTCAAGATCCAAATGACAACGATGACTCGGGCATGAGTTTCGATTCCGTGGCTTTGCATAACTTGAGTACCTAAAAGCCAAGGAATAGACAAGAAATAAAAAGAACGGTGTAAACTCCACCGAAAAAAGTAGACAGAGACATAAAGAGAAAAGGATAAAAGTAGCAGACAAGATAGACAGCAAGGACAGCATCTCAAAGACTTTTTACAAAAGCAGATGCCAGCAACACAAGACGACAAAGTGAAAAGAAAAAATCTTCAAAGTTAAAGCAATGATGGGGCCCACAGCGCACCAGGCCGAAACTTTAAAGATTCCTTTACATTTTGAAGTCCGGAGTTGAAGTCCGGAAGACAGTATAAATATCAGACCCTTGGGATGAAGATAGATAGAGCAAAAAGATCAGAGAGTGAAAGTAGAGAAAAAATATCCGAGAAGAAAAACATCAGACACAAGCTAGATCAAACTCCTCTCCCAAATGCAAACCTTCTCTTTCCCCCTCACTGAATAAACCTCCACATGTAAAATAGTTTATCTTGGAGAAAGTTTTAATTAGTGTGCAGTAGTTTCCGGGACTCCCGAAAGGGAAACCTCCCCGTACATCAAATTATGTAAGTTTTTTAATTTCATTAGTTATCTCCACCATGTATATTACGTTTGTTACTTGTATGAAATCTTGCAGAAATGCAGGAACCAGCATGTTAATATGAAGTTTTCATTTTCATCATGAATCTTTATTTACTGTTATAAATCATGTCATAGATCTAGAAACTACTGTTGTAATCTTAACTGCAATATGCTTGGATATGGTTATCTTCTGAACTTAGTATATGGTTATCTTTGGACTCCGTCATGAACTCAATGAATTAGCTTGTAAATTTCTATGTCAACGGTGGTTGATTATTGGCTTGTTGATGTCCGCTGAAGGGCTGTTTTAGCCTAAAAATTGGGTGTAGCTAAAGACGACTGTCATGATAGGGGTAAGGTCTAAAAGAAGAGATGAACTATTCAGAAGGAGAAATAAAAAAGCATAGCGTAGTCAAGAACATAACAGTAACCAAGGACGAATGATAGAGATGATGAATAGTAAATAGGGACTAGTGACTGGACAGAGTCCAGGATAAAAAATATATATATATATATATATATATATATATTTTAATACCGGAGATAGCTATTTGATTTAAAGAACTGACATAAGGAGATTTACGACGGGAAGGTAGTACCGAGTAGGACTACACAACCATACTCACACCCCATTTATCGAAACAACTATTGAAATACACCCCCCATTATATTGGTATCATATATATATATATATATATATATATATATATATATATATATATATATATATATATATAGAGAGAGAGAGAGAGAGAGAGAGAGAGAAGTAAGGTAACCCTATTCTAATAGGACTATTATTTCTATATTACCATAATTATAATTGTATCATAAATAAACTATTATATATATACTCTCAATAACCCCCCCCCCCCTCTTCCCCTCCTCAAGTTGGAGCACGAGAGTCGAATATCTAACTTGCCAAGTAAATATTCGTGTTGTGATTTTCCCAAAGCTTTTGTAAACACATCTGCCAATTGTTCGCTGGTTGACACATGACTGGGAAATATTATACTTGATTGGAGTGCATTCCGAACATAGTGACAATCCACTTTTATATGTTTAGTCCGTTCATGAAACACCATATTTCGTGCAATGTACAAAGTTGCTTGACTGTCATAATACATTTTAACCGAAGACTTATGTTCAATGCCTAAACTATGCAAAGCTCCATTTAACATTTCAATACGAATCGACTTCTGATATTTCTAGTTTGATAGACCCCTTGGGGACAAAAGAAAGATCCTGTGAAAAGGGGGACATGGAACATAGAACTCTCTTCAGAGAATAAATGAAATCTCCGCATACGCATTTCTTAGATTCATGGACCCAATTCAATTCAGTGGGATCCTTCATTCACATTTTTTTCCACCAAAAACGTTTTCTAAAACTCTTTGACCCTCGAATTTGGAGTATCCTACTTTCACACAATTCATAGTGTTCAACAAGCAATCGATATTTCATGATCAAGGGTATAATACTCTTTGTAGTAGCGGTCCTTATATATCGTATTAACAATCAAAATATGGTCAAATCACAGACAGTCATTACCATCAATCGGTATTTAGCCTCTGCTGATGAGCGGGATATAATATATTGCTTCTTGGTTTTCCATGACACGGGAGAATTCTCGAGGAAGATAAATCACCTGTAAGTGATTTTCGAGTCGACGAACATCCGGCCCAGTCCGAATCACTCCATCCGTATAATTGGAGATCACAATATTTTCTCATCACAATGTCTTGTCCTGGGTTCTTCTTCAAGTATCGCACCACACAGAGATTCGCATTCCAGTGTGAATCCTTTAGTTGTTGCATGAATTGGGATAGAACATGCACACAATACGACAACTCATGTATCGTGAAACTGAGTATAATAGTCTACCGATCAGACACTAGTATGGTTTCGGATCTCCTAAAGTGGTTCCTTTGGCCAACGCCAAACCATTATTCAATTCCATATGAGTATTGATTGGTTTAGCTCTCTGTAAACCAAACTCAGAGATTATATCTAAGGCATATTTTCAAAGTTGTAAACTTTGTACTGTAACTTCCTAATCACCGTGAAAGTATATTTATGTCCTAGAGACAATCTGTATTAGGACAAATGTACTTTATACACATTCGTATTGTTATTAATGGAGATTAATATTTTGGCATTGCAATTATTGAATTATTAGTTGATTGTTTATAATATTCTATAATATGCATCCCTAGAGGTTACGTTATTATTAATAATGTGAGTTATTAATATTATAACATAACTCTTAAAATAGCCTCGACTAATGATCATCGAGAATGGGATATCGATGATATGTGATAAGTCGACATGTGGTCTGCATCACATCCTTAGAGAATGTAGTATGTCTCTTCTGCTACGAGCAATGGCTACTCGTGATGGACACATGGATACTTTGGAAGTATTGGTATACCCTGCTGATATATTATTTGTTAGACTTGTCTAAAGTATGATCAGCGTGTGGGAGATAAAAGTCCTTAGACTTGAGGTCAATACGCACCTTGTCTACAAAGTAATATACTTTGATCCTGTCCTAAGCTCAAATGCCTTATAGGTTGATATACGGCTTGTATTGGGTACATTACAATGTGGATTAAAGGTGGTAGTTGAGCCAAGATTAGGATTCATTCCTCGAATGTATATTCGAGAGAACACTCAAATTCTCAGTGATATTAGGTTGACTAAGTCATTCGCCAACGCAATAGACATATTTAGAATATGGTCTAGTTGTCAACTAATATAGATGAGATACAATGATTAAGCCATTTGGATAGACACTTGGCAAATCCTAAGTTTGATCGGGTATGTCGTGAATGAAAGGATTTTATCTTACCACATATTGAGTTCGTGTAAACGTACTTCACATATTGAGTTCGTCTTGCGGCGCTGTCTAGGAGTTTCGCGTAGACCTTAATTTGATTAATGTCGATATGTGAAGGCATGTAGGGTCACACTATGTTGATTATCTTTTCGATCTAAGGATGTATTGAGAGAGTATTAAATATTCGATTTAGAATCGAGATATTTAAATGAATAATGATTGTTTTAATTAAGTCAAAATTGGATTTTGAATTTAATTAAGAATGTGCGAAAAATAAATCGAGACGGTGTAGGGCCACGTCAAGCGCCGTGGCGCCCACACCATAGGGCCGCGACACTATTGACCTAATCTGTCTCGATTTATGGGTCAGGCCCAAGGTCAAACCCTAATTCGGTTTTACCTAAGTTTTACCTATAAATACAGACATTCACTTCATTATTCAACACACTTAATTTTCATATTATTATTCTAAGTCTTAGAGACTTAGAATCAAAACACTCTCTCGAATCTCTGCCGGATTTTCTAGCTTTCCAAAGGAGAAATACATTGAAACTTGGAGCTTGCAATCGAAAGGGCTTTCGCATGCGAACCCACAGTTGATAAAGATTCCAGATAATACAACATGTAAGTGTTCATGTTTTATGTTACAGAGTTTTGATTGTCATATAACCATACTAGAAGTAATTGTTGGGATAAGTAAGAACAAAACTTTAAACTTCCGTTGTGCCTTACTTATGTGTTTTGAATCCAACAAAACCCTACCCACTAGACTATATAACCTTAAGACCACTAACATTCGCACATAGCTCGTAAACTTTGAACTGTAACTTCTCAACCACTCGACTATATAACCTCGACCACTAAGATTCGCCTCTGTAAATTCTGAATTGTAACTTATTGACCACTTAACTATATATTGGATAGGGGTGAGCACGGGTACAGGGTACCCAGATACCCGACCGGAACCGACACTAACGGGTAGGTTCCGGGTAGATATATTATAATAACGGGTAGGGTCCGGGTAGTAAAATTAGGAACCGATCAATGTCGGGTCCTGTTAGGTTCCTAAGCAAATAGAGACAGTGGTACAGGACCTAACCGATACCAGGAACCTATAAAATATTAATTTTTTTTTTAAACATTTGGACCACTTTTAACTTTCTCCAAAATTATTTGTTGCACTTTGCATTACTGATTTTCCCCACCCCAAAACTCTCTCAATAACAATGACGTTTTAGCTACACCACCGAGCTTCATCATCGTCGTTGTTGAAGCTTTCTCTCAGGTACTTTCTTCGTTGTCGTCATTGAAGCTTCACCTTTGCCTCTTTCTCTCCTTTGGTTGTGTTCACGTCATTCCTAAAATGCATATGGGTTCATATCTAACTCTTCAATTTCTTTTTAATATCATATGCTTCTGTTCTATTTCAGGCGATACTCATCTTCAATTTGTATTACTTTTTTATTTGAAATGTAAATCTATTTTTAAAATTTGTGTATATTTTTGTAGTTGTGAAGATGAAATTTAGGGATTTACTAGTATAATAAAGCTTTTCTTTTGTATCGAAGAGCTTATGAACACGAAAATAAGTTTAATTCAGATATTTTCAAATTTATTTTGAAATCAACACGTTCAATTAATTGAGTGTCAAATTTGACTTGCAATTTTAGGTTTTGGTAACAGAATTAGCTTTTCTACAATGAATAAGTTTTCTAAAACTTCTTATAAGGGTACTAAAAACTCCGATTGCAGGCTAAAAAACTACTTGATGAAATTATTTTAGAACTCTTTTTTATTCTCATAGGCTTAAAAATTGTTGCTTAATTTGTGTTTTTATTGTGAGTGCAGGGAACCTACACGGACCATGAGGTCAGTAGGTTCAGGTAATGATTGCTACGGGTAGGTTCCGGGTAGTAAATTTAGGAACCGATCTTTTACCGGGTAGGGTCCGGGTAGTTAAAAAATGTTAGGGTACCCGGACCCGCTCACCCCTAATATTGGAGATGTTGTATTACTCAACTAATTTCAAGATTCCAATATAGCACTATATATTTGTGTGGCCCGTCCACTTGAAAACCGTGTAAGCTCACATCCAAAAATGTTAGATCAAATATGGAACTATGTGAACCTTTATTAATTATGGTATTCTGGGTATCAAAATATTATTATTATTATTATTATTATTATTATTATTATTATTATTATTATTATTATTATTATTATTATTATTATTATTATTATTATTATTATTATTATTATTATTATTATTATTATTATTATTATTATTATTATTATTATTATTATTATTATTATTATTAGAGGAAAGATGTGGGCCTGTTGGGCCTAGTGAATAAAACAAGGCTTGATAAGAATGCCTTGTTCCGTCTTAGCTCCAAAAATGTCAACGTTCATCACCTTTTTGTGGAAAAGGACATGTGAAAAAGATCCACATTACCACTTCATAATTCATAGGGGGCACGTGGTGTCACGTGTTTGCCTCTACAACAACTTGTGCCCAATTTCCACATGAACCTAACTGAGTTGGAACCTAGAGCCTTGGCGGTTGTATCATGTTGATCACACGCCGCGGCAAAGTCATAATTTTTATTAAGGAATGTCAAAATATAAAAAAGTAATATATATATATATAAAAAAATAAAAAATTACCTATCAATATAATATATAATTTTTTATTGATAGATATCAATTGACACCTCTTAGACAAGGGTGGCAATCACATGTATGCCAAGTTGTGGAAAAGTTGTTAAGTTTCAAGCCAAAGAACAAATAGGACACGAGTTCTCATTGCATTTTCGTCTTTTGTGATGATTAATTTTCCTTCAACCTCAACCATGGTATTGAATTGTTCTATTCAATTATTTTTCACACGTCTTTCAATGCTTTAAGATGGAAGTAGGTGGAGGATAGAGATTTCTCCATCAAAAGTCCAAACAAACTTGATTGCTTATTTCATTTCTGGAAACTTGAGACTATTGTCAAAAACACAATTTTCTTATACGGGATTGATATTTAGTTATTGTGCCAAAAGTTACAAGTTTCATTATTTATTTTTTATTTTTATTTTTATTTTTTGCTGAATTTCGAGTGTAGGAAGTAGCTAGTTAGTTGGACAAAAATTATTAGAAAGAGTTAAAATTGGAACTCGTAATAACACAACTTGAAATTGGCTTCTCAGCAATTAAATCATCTCATATTCTAGAAATTTTATAAAATGGAGCTACGAGAACCTTTATTGTGGTACCATACTATATCAGGCAGGCATTGAGGAGTGGGAGTGGGCCTGTTGGGTCAAAGGGAATAAAGACAAGGCAAAGTTGATAATATATATACGCCTCACATATATATCAGTTCCAAAAGTGTCAATGCCCCTCACCTTTTTGTGGAAAAGGACACCACCAAAGGTGGAGGTGGGTCGCAAATACCCTTCATTCTTAACTAAAAGTCTTGAATTTGAGCCTTAGGATTGGAGTCATCATTGCAACAACATAGATAAACAGAGTTAAGCAATCTGCAGAAACTGTGCGATGTAAAAGTACATCAGTATAGAGTGTTCCGCCTTAGAGAAAAGCAAAGCATTCGTGTGAATGGTGATGGACAAAGTAGAAGTGAGAATATCGGCTTGATATTATTGAGATTCTAATGCCCTGGAAAAAAAACTTAGAAATGGAGTCGCCTTTAATAGCTAGGAGTGCATTACACTAAGGTTTTCCCACCACGAGTACATATAATTAGTCGAGCCACCAAGTGAACCGGACACCGAGTGAAAACCAAAAAAAAAAAAAAAGGAAAAGGACGTATGAAGAATATCCACATTATCACTTCACATTAAATTCACAGGGCAAGTGTCCTTACGTCTCGTCACTTTTCTGTACCACAACTTAAAGAACAGCCTAGATGGTTTTGTTAGAGGATGAACCTAACCAAGTTGGAAGTTGGAGGGTGTTTGAGGATTTAGCTCTATGTTGACACCTATCCCAATTGCCAAGTTGTGGAAAATTTGGTAACCTTCCCAAAAATAGGAGAAACAAATTCTAATCACATTGTAGTCTTTCTTACTGATTGATTTGTCTTTCAACTTAACCATGGCATGATATCTAGGATCAATCTCCTCATATAATAATTTCATGTCCGTGATCATAACTTCAATACTACACACTAATGCAACGATATATAATGATTAATTGACTTGCAATGCTTACTTATTGTACATGTTTAGTTAGAAGATACAATAAATTAAGCTATGTAATATTACAAGAACTGTTTCCGAATAACTTACCCAACTAGTCTATCTCGACAATAGAATTCAAACTTGTGATGCTTGTAATTCAAATTTCAATATCTCGACAATCCCCTTGAATGGTTGCATTACTCACACTTTAGACATGCTGATAAAATGGAACGATGAAAACGATTATTGTGGTATCAGAAGTCCCGGATTCGAACTTTGGGAATTGAGTCACTTGTGGTAGTATTAATCGGCTCTAAAGCGGGTTCGAACGCCCGATGAAAAATAGAAAAAAAGAACCATTGTTGTGTATCAGAATATCATGCTGGAGTATCTTAGCCTCTTGGGACCAGGGAAATAAGACAGGCTGACAAAATTGCCCACTATAGTAGCTCCAAAAGTGTCAATGTCCGTCATCTTTTTGTGGAGGAAAGACATGAAAATGATCCACATTATCACTTCATAATTCATAGGGGGTACGTGGTTGCCTATACCACAGCTTGCGTACTAAGTTGGAGTGTTGGACAGCTTGTTTCAAAGACAAATTAAACTAAGCCTGGAACTTTGGAAGGTGTTTTGAGGATTAACTATTAAGGTCATATGGGTCACCTATGCCAAGTGGTGAAAAGGTTATTTACCTCCAACCTAGAAAAAACAGGAATATTGTTTGATAATGTTATTTACCATTTTTTAGAATACTTGGTGTAGAAGACAGATTCTCCAAGAATCCTAGGACCTTAAAAAAATTACAAAAGGAATCATTCACAAATCGAACACATTAACATAAGAGCTTGTTAGATCACTCAAGTTAAGAAGTGAGCTCTTATCAATCCAAGTATTACCCTTTGGAGCTCTACATTATTAGCTCACAGGGAATAGGATAGATGGATTAGTAATAGATAACAACCAACTCACATTAGCAAATCCCAATTCCAATTGAAAGAAAATATTAAACGGAAGTCATTAGAAATTTCCTCTTCTCGACTAATTCAAAACTTTATACAAAACCCAGCTGCACATTAAAACAAAATAGATTTGTACTTAAAGTTGGAAGTATAAAAACAGAATATGGATACCTAGAGCATCCTACCAAAAACATTACGATGACGCTGGTTAATACAAAGTACTAGAGAATAGGCTTTGATAATGCACAAAAGCGTACATGTACAGTCCAGTAATTAACACTTAGGAATTACTGGTTATCTCTTCCAGATCTTGATCAAATTAGATTGGTCAGGGATAGTTAGAAACAGGACGTGTAGTAACAGATAGCTGACGCTTCTGGTGCTTCCATATTCCACATTAATCAGAATTTAACAGTAGTCAAGGATATGTATGCACAGAGATCACGTTAATCACACTAATCATATAAACAAAGCTTCTTGGAGAAGATTCAGGCAAATAACAAAATCCGCCACCCAAGACATAAAACTCCATGACAAAGCAGGAAACTGAATACACAAACAGTAGCAAGGCTACAAAAACAAGTTTGATTGAATATGGTAGAATCCAGTACCCAAAGTTCTAGTAATCGGTAACAACCAAGTATGGATAGATAACTCCCCGGGTTTCTCGAAAAGACACCTATCAGATGTAAGCAGCTCAATGAACAAAAAATTCTAACATCGCACTCCCAATAAAAGTCACTGGCGAAAAAGATGATTTAGCTTCTTCCCTCTAAGAAATATGGTCCAACAAGCAACAACACTGCCTAGCAAATTACAAGCTCATCAGGATATCTTCGCCTTCGTGAAGTCCATTTCAGGATGCTGCAGCAGATTAAGAACAAGATGAGTCAAGTCATACACGGAGAACCGGGTAAAGGAGATAAACAAATAATACATGAAATCAAGTTTGCACCTCTGCCATAAATTTCTTGAGAATATCTTGTTTCTGCGTCTCATCACTTGTTGGAAGACCCATGGATTTCTGTCGCTGATCAAACTGCAAAAGGAATTTCCCATCAAGCAAAATAGAAGTAACTAACATCATCACACGCTAACAAGGGGATGAACTGTACAGCAAACAAGATTTCTTTTTTTATGAGGAAAGAAAACAAGATTTTCTCACAGAAGCAACTAAAGTTGTAGGATGCAAGAGAATTTACATTTCTAATAGATGTTCCTGAAAAAGATAAAAACGTCTAACTCACCCAGCCTATCATTAAAGTTATCCAACAAGATGAAGCATAGACATCAAGGATGGCTAGGTGGCAGGAGCAACCTAGAAAAATCAGCTCTATCTAGATGAAATGTAACCTTTTTTTCTCATATCTTCATGCCAAGTATGAGTCAGTATGCTAATTACCAATATTAGCATCAGGATCACAGGAGACACCATAATTAGAGAGCACGGAAAAGACTGAAATCTCCAAGCAAAAGAAATGACATTTATGAATTTTACCCTGGATAAAGATTTCAGAATATGATAGAACCTTTTTTTGAAGGTTCAACTAATCCAAGTTATTCCGTTTGACATAGAATATTTTACAATTTTATTAAGCTTTTATGTCCTATGCAGTTCTAACTTCTACAGTACTTCTCACACTTCAAGCAGTATGTTTTAAAGACAGGCACATTATCTCACACTTCCAATTGAATGTTTTTATGCGGTGCTAACGATTCAATAACTATCTTTGTAGTGAACAGTATTAAGTGCACTATTCCACACATCACAAGAGGGATACACCAGAAACAGTAGTAGGAATCCAATTGAATAATGTAATTGGATGTGGGATAGTGAATTGCCCATAATTGTGATGTACATGATATGCACAAAGTATGCCACAAGCAATTTTGTTAATAAAGAGCAAGAACACAAATTGGGACAATGCTTTTGCTTTACTTGTGCTTATGCTCTGTCTTGAGCCGAGGGTCTCTCGGAAACAGCCGCTCTACCTACCAAGGTAGAGGTAAAGTCTGCGTACACTCTACCCTCCCCAGATCCACGTTGTAGAATTTCACTGGGTATGTTGTTGTTGTAACACAAATTGGGACAATCAATTCCAGAGTGAGCATACATACATAATGATCTATTAATGAGCAATAGAATCCTACCATCATCTTTTCCACAGTTGATCGTGTCTCGGGGTCCAAATCTGATAGCTTGCTACTTTCAGGTTCTGCTTTCTGCGTATCAACTTCAGGCTCACCTTTCACGCAGCATTTCCACCATTCCATCTGGTCCTTCTTGGTTAGGAGTACAGAGATGGATTTCTGATCCTCTGCAAATATGTTAAGTCATTATTATTTGTCCTTAGCAATGTTGCACCACTGTTATTGAACAAGACTCTACGTAGTTTACTTTGGAACTCATTAAGCACAATCACAAAATTTGGAAAAACAAAACTGGCATAGCAAGCCAAACAGTACCAATGAGCCAGAAGAGTGGAGTAAATCCCAAGAAAACATCCTAGCAAGTCAAAACATATGAGCAACTTACCTAAGCTCCAGAAACAATCATCTACTTTGACAGGTCGATATAGTTCTCCCTGCAAGCCCAAGGTAGTGAAAGTCAATATATAGCAAGGGCAAATTAATGACGATACAATTTGAGATGAAAACACAGCAAACATCTTTGACTACCAAATCGAAGAATACACTCACATCAATTATTGGGGGCTGACCCTTTAGTCCAACTTTAACACGGTTCCTTGATATATCACAAACAATAAACCTTGATTTTGTTCCATGAGGTACAGGAATATTAACAGTGACTTCCTGTAGTGATTGAACCCATGAATAGTTCTCAAGATCAAGGCCATTGCCTTTGTTGGGAGCTGCATGCATTTCACCAGAGAAGGCAGTGAGATTTATGGTAAGACAAAACAAAAAAGCTTGCAATAATAGCAAACACAACATGCAGACCAATATAAATTACAGCCAATGGTACCAACACTTTACATGCACTTTCAAGATTTGCTGTACTAAGATGACAAACAATGCTATATCATACAATTAAAGTTAAAGGGCCATCAAGATTTATTCCAATAGCCTATGAAAAGGTATACACGTCTAAACTAAAAGTAGTTAACGTCCTTTGATACCATATAAAGACCAAACAGGAGTATATAAGGAGACAACATAAGAACCCTAATACGAAGCTCAGTTCAGCAAAATTTGCACAATATCAAGCAAAATCCAAGACAAGTCCTAGGATCATTTTGCAAGAACTAGCAAGCAACACAGGAACTCTTGTTGTAAGAGACTATTTGTCAATTCATTTGAGAACAAATGACACGTTTGATGAGTTACACAACCACACAAAATATATAACAAATTTTGAATGAACACAATTTATTCCTTGCAAACTGAAAATAGTCCATGAATACATAATCTGATAATCCACAACAAATCACCAACATTTGTTTAAATAAAATTTAAACTGGCTCTCTAACTAGTTGTTCATACATTATTTTGATAAACAATTTAATATTAAAACTTCTAATAAAATTAATCAATCATAGACGAAACTCAAATATAGTTCAAAGTTCTTACCTAGTAGTGAAATACCTTCTCCGTCCAACTTATATGACACTCTCCTCATTTTGGAATGTCCCCAAAACGTTGACACTCTTCTATTTCTTAAACTTTCACAACTTTCAAGAAATCAAATTCACTACAACTACTCAAACTATGAAGTTTGATCACTATGGCTAGTAAATTATATAAGTCAAATTTACCTTACCAACACACAAGTTTAACATCTTCAACGTCATATCTAGAAACGTAATATCCTATCCCTGTACTTCAATACTTCAATGCACACTTTTGGTAATAAAATGTTCTCATATCATCCAAAAAAAAACATCATATAAATAGGATATAGAGAGCATGTTTTTGGTTTCAAGGTCATAAGAACACCAAGGATAACTAAGTTTTAGTACTTTGTAATATAATACTTAAAATAAGACAAGCTTTTTTTATTTACCTAATTCGAGACTACGGGTATGTTCAGTAACAAAGGAAAATATTTTCCTACAAAATGTTTTCTTGCAAAACAAGTTGGTTTCTTACTTATTTTCTAGTGCTCGGTAAGTAAGGAAAAAATACTATCCCAAGAACATTTATATGTAATCTAGCAAAACACTATACGGGTGGGATGGGATGGAAAGTTGGGTTCGGGGTGGCAAGGAGTGGGATGGTCAACAAGTGGGGTTGGGGCGTTGGATGGGTGGAGAGGGGATAATGAACTTGGAATATCACTTATGGAACTTGTTTTCCCTACTTCCATAAAGGAAGTCATTTTCCTCATTTTTAAAAAACTTGATTTCTTAGAAAAAATGTTTTTCAAAACATTTTGACCAACCAAACATGAAAAAATGGGATGCTTTCCTCCATTCTAAACAAACCCTACAACAACAACAACAACAACAACAACATCAACAACATCATCATCAACAAAAACAACAACATACCCGGTATAATCCCCCACAGAGTGGGGTTTGGGGAGAGTAGGAAGTACACAGACCTTACCTCTACCTTTGTGGGATAAAGAGTTTGTTTCCGTTAGACCCTCGGCTCAAAAGAGAAGTAGTCAATGCAGGATTGCAAAGAAAATAAGACAACAACATATCAATATACAAAACAAATGAAGCAACACATAGTAATACACACAAAGAATAACGATCTACGCAATACCTAACCAATACTACTAACAAACGGAGAAGAGGAGATGAAGAGGCTAGCCCCCTACCTCTCCCACACAATGCGACAAAAACTCAACTACCCACTAACCTTCTACCCTAATTCTCGACCTCCAAATCTTACTATTTAAGGTCATGTCCTCAGACAACTGAAGTTGTGCCAATACCAGACAAACCCTATGTCTGTAATTCTTATAGAAATCCAGGATCAATTTCAGTTTAACTTTAGTAAAAGACTCCTCCCATTACTATCTAAAAGTGCTCTGCATCAGGAACAATGGATTCAGTAGTCAGTACAGCAACAATCACATTCAAGAGCCCCCAAATATTCAAATATCCAGAACTTTTAAACCCAAAAACCAAAACTTAAAACAGACTTATCAGCCAATGTAGCAGTAAATCAACAATCATTACCAGTAACAAGTGGTTAAATAAATCCTCTATATCCATTCTACGAATAAATAGAACCCATCCAATGTATCACAAAATTAACTAAATTTACATAACAATTACCTCGAGGACCCTTCTTGTCATCTTCCTCCTTAACTTCATTCCCTTTTGCCTCTTTAGCTTCTTCCTTTGCAGCAGTAGCAGCAACAACTGGAACCTTCTCCTTAACCTTCTTTTCCTCCGCCTTTGTGTTTGATGTTTCTACCTCGACTTTCTTTTCGGCTTGCAACTTGTCTTTGACCATACGAACAACAGCATTGACATCATTAATCAACGAATCACTCTTGAACAGATCCGACTCCCGGCCCAGGAACTCCAACGCGGCTTCGAGAAACCCTAGAGGGTTAGCAGGATCAAGCGAGACCTTAAAGGGCTTTGACGTGGCCGAAGATGATGGTTTGCTGTCTTGCTCCTCGTAATCGCAAATTATCGCCATTGAGAAGATTGGGAATTAGGGTTTTGCTTGATTGACTGAGCGAGGACAGTTATTATGTGAGGAAGCGCGGAGAAGACTGCTTAATCTATATTTTATAATCCAAAAAAGGTTTACAATGCCCCCCTAAAGTATTAAAAATTGTCTTCAATTATTTTTAACATTAATTTTCGAGTTAAAAATACTCGTTCTCAACTAATGTTAGTTTTGAAGTTAAAAATGCCCTTCTTCTTAACAAAATTACGAGATAATATGTGAATTTTAATTAAATAGGTGACTCTGATTTATTGTTCTGTGTAGTCCCAATCATAAATAACATTATTCATATGGTGAGTTAATCTAAAAAAATCATTTGAGCTCAACAATGGTAGAGCCAACTTCCCCATGCATAAATCATTGAGTTTAGCAATCAACAAACTTCAAATGAAAATAACTCAAAAGTTATAACTAATCTATATTACAACTCAAGAGTTCAACAAACTTGATGGTTATAATCAGAGACGGACTTAGGATTTGAGCGCAACAGAGGCATTACTATCTTTAGTACGCTAATTACTAGCAATAAAGTTCGGCGTGCAAATCTTAATAAATAATTTATTATTATAATGCATTTGTAAAATCTATATTAGTCATTAAAAATGAAAATGGGAGCCTATGAATTAGTTCCAAGAAAGCGGTCGTTTACGTCAGGAATAGAGGTTGTTAAGGATGTACTTGCTTTTCTTTTTTTAGTCGAGATTGGGTTGGTGTTCAGTGTACCGCTTGTCTAGCCTATGCTTTGCAAGCCTACATAGGGTACAAGATCGAAAAGAATGCATTGGATGGATTGAAAATCTCCCATCCTAAGCATGGATTCTAGCATAAAATACTTGATAATTTAATTATATACTCCATAAAAAGGATGATAAAAACCTTACCCCATGAAGATTCTTGAAATAAGACTTGAAATTTCTCCAATCTGAGCTCTAGAACTTAAGATATGATGAAAATAGAGTCCGAATCAGAATTGGGGAAGAAATACACACTAGACCCCGACTCCTCTTGCGATAGCGACCGCGATCGTTAGGGTCTAAGTCGCAGTGAGCCACGATCGCGAGATGAGGCTCGCAACCGCGATGAAGCGCGACTCCACACTCACCGACACGCGTACGTTCGCAACTGCGAGGGGTCACCACACGATCTCGACGGCCTGGCCCCCACCGCTCTCGCGATTGTGCCACCTTCTTCACTATCACAAAGAAGGAAACCAAAATTGACACCAGAAATTTCCTGGTGTTTTTCTAACTTGCTTTTGACAACCAAAACACACTCGAAACCTCTCGGTCACAAACCAAATATGCAAATTGACTGTAAACAGTACAAAAAAATCCACTCGTGCCCTTGGAATTCCCAAATGGGGTACCGTTGACCAAGGCAAACCCCAATGGCCAAGATATGAAAACCCAACCAAAAGACAGAAATGCCCTTAAGTCCTTAGGAAGCGAATCGATCACGCTCTCAGGATTAAATTCACCTTCCGAACCTAACAACATCATCAGCATTCCGGTCCCGACACAACAACGCAAAAGTCAATTACCAGTCAAACAATTTCTTATCAAAACAAGCTTAGGGACTTCTAATCCTCAATTTCAATCAAAACACGGATAAGAGGTTATCAGAGAGGCATTTTTGGAAAAAGTAAGTGAAAGATTAGTAACGACGGAACGGACATATTTTCTTTGTCTCAATTTATGTGATACTTTTCACTTCACAAGATTTAAACAGTATGAACTTTGATCAATATTTTAAGATGTATTTTTCCCAAATTGATATGAGAAAAGTTATAACTTATAGGACTTTTCATGTAGTTTTAAAATTTATAAATTTTAATGTTTACATATTGAGTTAATCTATTCAAATTTAGCTTCAAAGTTTAATCAAATAAAATAGACTCTCGAAAAGCAAAAAATATCACATAAATTGTGATAGGTAGAATAACTATTTTTGATATTTTTATGATTGTGCGAAGCGCTGACAAGTACACTAGTATGTCATATAAGATGTTGAGTGTAGTACTAAATATAGAAAGTGACATTATTTTTTAAACAGGCTAAAACAAAAGGTAAGATAAACAAATTGAAACGGAGAGAGTAATAATTACTCTCCAAATAATAATATTGACACGTAATTCAAAACATAAGGAGTTATATATATTTTTTTATTTTCTACCTAATGTACGGTACCCATATTAGATTACGACTAAATACAAATTCACGCCGAAAAGTTTCAATATAGAAGATACAACACTTCCTTACAAAATAATTTTAAAATATTAGTGTAAAGAAATTGAAACAAGATTTATGGACAAACCGGGCAAAATTAAAGATGTCAAAAATCAATTAAGGGGGTAATAAAGTAAATACAAACATGAGGGAGTCCATAAATTGTAGGAGCAGCATAAGCTAACTTCTGCCCGAAAATGTGATCTCTTCTTGAGGGCCCACTATGTTTGATAATAGGACGGTGGTGTGAGATAGAACTCTGCTTGTGAGCTTAGCCGCCACCTTTCATATTATTGGAAAACGTAAGAAAATGAAGAATTATTAGACTGACTCACTTGATATTTGAAGTTTATGATTTTGAATTTTTTTTTTTTTAAGTTATTGAGTGTTAAATCAATAATATGGGAATATTCAATAAATTTTTAAAGTAATATACAAAATTTAAATTTAAATTATTAAATTCAACCGAATTCATAATGCGCACGCTAACTCCCCAGCTTACACATACGACATATTAAGTGAAAGAATATAAGGGGTTTATTCTTCGGTGCGTATTATTATCTGTTGCTTCATCTGTTTTGTATCTTGATATTTTGTTGTCTTACTATTTTCTTACAATCTTGCATCGATTACATTTTTTTTAAGCCGAGGGTCTATTAGAAATAATTTATCTACCCCACAAAAGTAGTGGTAAGGTCTGCATACATCTTACTTTCTTCAAACCTCACTTGTGAAAATACACTGGTATGTTGTTGTTGTAATATAAGGGGTCATTTAGTAGCTGGTGTGGAGGCGAGTCATGCAGATATTAAATCCTGCACAAGTAATACAACATTTGGTAGCTGGTTAGTTATGAGGGAATTTTTGTATTATTTTATGAAGGATAAGAAGGTGGAATAACTAAACCCGACATAATTAATTTCTATATAAAATAATATATAAATTTTCACATAACTAATCCATGTATTACTAATAACTGCATAACTTTAATGAAAAAAATAATCCCTATATTATTCATTAATGCAAGACTAGCGATTCTTCTTCTTATTACGATAGCAGGTTAACTGAGGTGTTCTATATTCCGATTAGGACATATAAAAACTCAACCTAAGTGAGAACTTTCTATATTTCTATGATAAGTTCAATCACACATGAGGATTAAAATCAATAACCTAAAATGCTACACAGGCAATCGTGATACTCTCGTTCAGGATTAAACCTACGTCTAATCAATTATAGCATATTCAAATCTCCCTTCTCATATCTTGATTCGAAATCATATAGGTAATGAAGACTAATGGACAATTAATTCTCATTCAATCAACACAAGTTGAAGAGATCTTAATAACTGAAGAAGAACATTAGCAATGCATTAACTCATAATAGAGTTTTAAGTGATTCGATGAAAAACCCTAATAAAAGTAATTAGCTCATAGACATGCTAAGAAAACTAATTAACTTAATATCCAATATGAACTGAATTAAAGTAAAGAAAAGGAAAAGAACTTGAACAATATATGTCTCTAATGACTTCTTGTTCACCTATTTCTTGCCTCCAAAGTGTCCTCCGTTCCTCAAATGCGCCTCCCCCAGCATATATCACGAAAAATCCCCTATAATGGACCTTTTTGCCCTTGTTAAATTTAGGTTTTTCGCTGCCCTGACGCCGTCGGCGCCGTGGCTCAGCTATTAGAGCGCCGCGACTCTAATTCGCTTATAAAAATCACGTACTTACTGCCAGAGGGGCGCCGCGACGCTAGTGTTGGGCGCTGCGGCGCCGCTGATCTTCACCTTGTTGCGTCGCGGCGCTTAAGCCTTCTTCGTCCGGAATTCGTTTAAATTGCTTTCCGAGTTTCTCATGTCTTCTTTGACTTATTTCTTGTGGCCAGGTATACATTTTTATCCTTAATAACCGTCTATTTCCTTTGGATTCGCCTTATTCCTTTCTGAATCGCTTAAAACCTTAAAACACAACACAACACGCATAATACTGCACAAGATAACTAAAAGACAAACAAAAGACTCCCTAAAACATACTCTAAAACAGTACTAAAATCTACCTAACAAACACCCCCAAACTTAAACTTTACTCGTCCTCAAGTAAAGAACTCTAAACATCTTAAAAAGAAAAACACACAAACTCTAAAAATGAATCAAGTCAACAACAATTTATCATGCCTCGAAAATCATGAACAACATGCAATATAATTTTTCAGGAACATTCTAACCATTAATTCGCTATCTAGAATTTCAAGTCGGATATTCCTCAAATTTGCTTAAATTTATTAATGCATATGACCACTCAACCATGACGATTGACTTAAACAAGTATTCAATATCAGTTCATGCACAACTAATTCTCACCAACAGTCCATCTGGTTCAAGTTCTATAGGCTTGCTAACTTGCTACTCTCCACTAATTTAGACAACACGTGCTCAAGAATCAGTAGGACTTTTATAGGTTATGACGATAGGCTTAGGCACATGTAGATGAAATGTCATTTAGGCTCAAAGTTACCATAAGCATATAAACCAATCAACCCCCCCCCCCCTTTATATTCATATTACAGACCAAACGTAATCCCCAATTTTTGTTTTCTTTTCGAACTACACCCCAAGCTTGTTTTTCAATGTATGTACAAGAGGGAGTGTAATATATTCCTTTTTTCATTCTTCATTCATTCAATTTTTTTTTATGAATGTTTCTCAATCCTTTCTTCTTCTATTGATAGCACCAATTTAAAATACCAATTATAAAGTGTCAATTCCCCAATCATATATTTATATGTTCATGGAATTCAAGGAAAGGAAAAATAGTAAAAGGTTTCAAGTAGGCTTAGAATATGTGTCAATCAAAGAAGGATTACTTAAGGCTCAAAAAGGGTAACTAGGGATTAAATTAGTCAAGGGTGGCTTGAAAGACTCAATCGTTCCAAAGATGACCTAAATCATTCTCCTAAGCATGCATCATCTATGATGTCGTCTCAACTAGCAAGCAAGCAAGTTCTAAAACTTTTCACCATCTTTCCTCAAACCAAAATTCAATCATGAATAAACCAATATTTTAATACAAGAAATTCACCAATCATGGTCAGGTTTTCATACTTATTAGTAATTAAAAATAACTCAAGACATATCCAACTCAAGCACACAGATTTATGCATTTCATGGCTATCCATTTCATCCAACTCCATCACATGTGTTCACTTAATCTCATGGGCTATTGTTATTAACTTGATTTATTGACACATGACACTTTAACACTGACACTAAACAAAGACACTAATAATAAATAACATAAACAATTAACATTATTAACATAAAACAGTAAGACTCCCCCCTGAACCTATTCAACACATGGTCCCAAATGTGATAAGTAAAGCAAGAGTAAGAAGACTTACTAAAACTGCAGCTAAGCGATTCAGAATGGGGGTGGCAGCAGTGGTGGATGGTAAGGCGGATGGTACATTGGAGGATATCCAAGAGAGGAATCAGTGTTATCGTCATCTGTGGACCAATTATGCATGAATGAGTTTATTTGGTTGACACTCGTGACCTCATACTCATGTCTTTGTTGCATGTAAGTGTCCATATATTGCTGGTGTTGGATGATATATTGGTTCTGCTGGATAATGTACTGGTTCTGTTGGAAAAGTTGATCCAACATCTGGGTGTGGCCATTCTTAATCGCTAAAGGAGGTGGTTGACTGCTTTGTCCAGGCTCTCCGGCTTCTTCATCGTGCTCCCTCTACTGGAGCTTTGGCTGGTTGCGGTTGCCTTCTCCAGGTGTAGGCTCCGGAGTAGGGTTTGAGTATCCATTGACCATTGTTCGGGTTAGAGGATTCTACACTCTGCCTTTTACATCATTGCTACTCTCAGGCACTCTATGTGCGACACATAGTACGGTGATCAACGATCCATGCCCCAACCCTGCTGTTGTGTTCAGTCTGCATATCCAATTGAGGCTATTTTTGATAGCTCGACTCACATCTACTGAAAATCCCTTCATGATAGCATACACCAGCTTGATATGATCCACTGGTATATCAGAGAAATGTGTTGAGGAAATCAGGCGGGTACTTACAAAGTAGAGCTAAGCTTTGACAACTTTGTTGAATTGGCAACGAAGCATGCCTTTGGGGGCGTCATATGTATATGTGAAACGGGCCCCTGGATATCCTACTGTCTCAACCACCCGGTGGCTGGAATTATTAAAGGATTATAACGTTGATATTTTATATCACCACGGTAAGGGGAATGTCATAGCTGATGCCTTAAGCTGCAAGTCTATAGGGAGTTTGGATGGTATTGAAGCCAATAAGTCGGAAATGCCCAAAGAACTACGTCTCCTAGCTAGTTTAAATGTATGACTTTTGGATACGGATGACGGAGGAGCAATAGTGCAGAATACTGTAGAATCATCCTTAATAGCTGAGGTGAAAGCGAGGCAGTTTGATGACCCCGAGTTAGTCCAAATGAAAGAGGGGATTCCCTGCAGAAGAAGCCAATGTTGGAGGTTACGGGAGACGGAGTCCTTAGATATCAGGGTCGACTACGTGTACCAAATGTAGGAGGACTCTGAGAGCCAATTATGACCGAAATCCACCAGTCCAGTTATTCCATTCACCCGGGATCGACAAAGATGTATCATGACCTTCGATGAGTTATTTGTGGAACAATATGAAGAAAGATATTGCATCATTTGTAGCTCAATGCCCGAATTGTTAGCAAGTTAAAGTTAAGCATCAGAAGCCTTGAGGTTTGCTACAGCATACAGAAATGAAATACGTAATCACGCAAAACCCACTAAATCAGTGGTTAAAAAAATTGAGTCTTTCATGGTTATTTAACCACAGAATTACAACGAATTTACAACATCATACAACATAATTATAAACACAACGAAAACAATCACGGTTTCATAGAAAATAATACATTAATGAACCACAGGAAACAACCATCCAAACAGGGGCTTAGGGTTCCATGATACTTCTTAATTCATAAGAGTATCATCATTTATCATGAAAGACACCCTAAGATGGAAACTATTTTACATGGAAAGTTATTAACAAAAGGACATGCCCTCCTGAAACAAAAGGAAAAAGTACTCCTAATTTAAGGAAAAGGGACTCCTAATTTAAGGAAAAGGGACCCTAATTTAGTTAGCATTAAAGTTCTAAATATTAGAGGAATAATTAATGTATATTTTTAAATAAAGTTTAGAGAAATAATTAATTTATAATTTTGAATCTTATAAATATAATTATTTAATAATTTGAGAAAAAAAATAGTAAATGATAATTTTATTTATTGTGGAGTCTTTTAACGAAGGACAAAAAGTCCAATCAATATTTCTAAATTCCTTCATGCTTTTAATATAATATAGATAGATAGATTGGTCTGCAAAATATGAGTTACTGATAAGGTGTAGGGATACTTTTAATGATGTATGGTATTTTGTAAAAAAAAATCACCCAATATTGAAAGTATCTTTAAGTCGATTTAGCCCAACATATACTACATTTTTTACATGCTCCATATACTACATTTTTTACATGCTCCATATACTACATGATTTCCATTAAAAACACAATAAATTTAGTTGTTTTGTCCGTTCTAAAGGCTATGCTCAACGTTGATGTCATAATAAGATATTTTTAATTATGCTCTTTCTGGCAACAAGCTATTATTAGATATTGAAAGAAATAATCCCTTAATTATTTTCATTAATTGAAAGAGTATATATACAATTTACATATTTCCATAATAGGAGAATCCTATTCCTATTCTACTCCTAAAACCTTATTCTACTTGAACACTAACTATACACTTATGGTAATACAAATATTATGATAAGTGTACAATACTAATTACATCACAACATTTCCTAAACTAGGAGACTAAAACATTACCTAAATTATATAAACAATACACGGTCAACATGTAAAAACCGAGAGCCAATATACATAATATGCACATGTATATTGTGTGTATATTATGTATATTTAACACACCTCCGCAGTCATAGCGGGCGGTCTTCGAACGCTGAGACTATCCCTAGAATCTTCAAACAGGACCGAGGGAAGACCCTTTGTAAAGATGTCGGCTATTTGATACCTGGACGGGACATGACAGACTCGTACCTGACCACGAGCAACCTTTTCACGAACAAAGTGAATGTCCATCTCGATATGTTTAGTGCGCTGGTGTTGAACCGGATTACCCGACAGATAGATGGCACTAATATTATCACAATAAACCAAGGTCGCTTTCTGGATAAGACAATGAAGCTCTAACATCAAATTACTTAACCAACATAATTCAGAGACCACATTAGCTACCCCTCGATACTCAGCCTCGGCACTGGAGCGGGACAAAGTCGACTGACGTTTCGCAGACCAGGAGACCAAGTTATTACCAAGAAATATGCAATAGCCAGACGTAGACCGTCTGGTGTCCGAACAGCCACCCCAATCAGCATCTGTATACAAGACAGGTGTGGACGTCGATGAAGGATATAAATGCAAGCCATAGTCAAGTGTACCCTGAATATACAGAATGATGCGTTTGAGCGCATTCATGTGCTCAACTGTGGGATCATGCATAAATAAACACACATGTTGTACGACATACGTAATATCTTATCTCGTAAATATAAGATACTAGAGGGCCCTACAAGACTGTGATAGCGTGCCAGATCCTCGTATGGTGCGCCGGCCGCAACACTAAGTTTGGGTTTAGTATCAACTGGAGTGGAAGTGGACTTACAGGATGACATCCCAACCCTCTCAATGATCTCAGCTGCATACTTCCTTTGAGATAAAAACAACCCACCGGCATGATGAGTGACAACAATCCCCAAAAATTAACTCAAGGGCCCTAAGTCTTTCATAGCAAACACAGAACTAAGCATTGTCATGACAGACTGGCGTAATGCATCGGAAGAGGCAGTCAAGATAATATCATCCACATATAATAGGATATAAGCCAAAGAAGAACCGCGATGATATATGAACAATGAATTATCCGACATGCTATGAGTGAAACCAATAGTCAAAACATAGTCAGCTAAACCTCTTATAACAGGCCAGTGGAGACTGCTTAAGCCCATATAAGGACTTCTTCAACAAACAGACATGATGAAGATATTTGGGATCCCTAAACCCCAAGGGCCGATACATATAGACTGTTTCTTTGAGATCACCGTGTAAGAAAGCATTCTTCACATCTAATTGGTGAATGGGCCATGCTTTCAAAAGAGCTAAGCTGAGCACAGTGCGAGTGGTAGCCGATTTGACCACCGGACTAATCGTCTCACCACAATCCACACCAACCTGCTGAGTCTTATCATCACCCACAAGCCGAGCCTTATGCCTTGCAAACGAACCGTCTGAATTATCCTTATGGGCAAAAATCCACATAGACCTAATAATATTAACACTAGATGGACGAGGCACCAACTCCCACGTCTGATTATCAATAAGAACATTATATTCATTGGCCATAACAATTTTCCAATTCGGGTCATTTAACGCAGACACAAGATTATGAGGTAAGGGTGATTTAAGAACATTAAAATTTAAATTAAAATGTCTTTTTGGTTTAAAAACACCCTATTGACTACAAGTGACCGGTCTATGACTCGAGGAAGAATTGGGCGGATTTTGAGAATTTTCTGGACTTGGGACGGGTGACCCGAGCGGTGGGCTCTTGGCCTAACACTGATAGCAGAAGCGAGGCTGGACCGGTTCAGGTGGCTGAGCGGCCCAATAGCTGGAACTGGCCCAGTGACGATACTGGGAGTTGTTGCTTGTGACGAACCAGTGGGACCAGCGGGCAGTGGGCCCGCTGGAGAATTTTGTGTGCGGGACATGTCCGAAAAATGGTGAATAATAAACAGGAATATACCATCATCCAAAAAATTATACGAACTAGGCACGGGATTACTCACCTTAGCAAATGGAAATTGGGATTCATAAAAAATGTCATGGCGACTAATGATGATTTTATTAGCGAATAAATCAAAGCATTTGTAACCACGGTGATTAGACGAAAAACCCAAAAACATACACGGAGTAGACCGGGCCTGAAGTTTGTTAATTGTGGTGGACGAAAATAGCGGATAATACAAACACCCAAAGACCTTAAGATGTGAATACGAAGGGGTCTTAGTATATAGAATTTGAAGGGGAGAAGAATATGATAAACTTTTAGAAGGAATTATGTTAAGGAGATATGTAGCCATTTGTAGAGCATGATGCCAGAAAGATGGGGGTACGGAAGCATGAATCAATAAAGTACGGACAATGTTATTAATGGTATGAATTTTGCGTTCAGCTTTCCCATTTTGTAAAGACGTAAGAGGACAAGAAAAATGAAAATTGATCCCATAATTAACACAGAATTCCCGAAACACCCCATTGTCATATTCTTTGCCATTATCACATTGAATATTTTTTATTTTTCAGTCGAATTTGGTTCTAATGAATGCTCTGAATTTTAAGAAGATGGAAAAAATTTGAGATTTTTTCGCTATCGAAAAAGTTCATAAAAACATAAAATAATCATCCAAAAAGAGAACATAATACCGATGACCCAATGAACTAAGAACATGATACGTTCATAAGTCGCTATGAATAATATCAAATGGCATTAAAGTATGAGAATTTGAGTCTACAAATGACAATCTAACAATTTTTCCTAAAGAACAAGACTGGCAATTTGGAGTACTACACGTACCCTTACATGAAATAAATTATTTTTATCCAATGACGACAAAATAGACGATCCCGAATGACCAAGACGAGCATGCCACAAGGAAGGAGCAAGGGTTGCAAACGCTGACGGCAAGGTTTGACTCGATGGATCAGAACTGGGTGTGATAGGATAAAGATCTCCCATACTATCACACCTCATAAGAGGACTCCCCGTCTTGAAATCCTTCATAGAGAAACCAAATGGATCAGATCAATAGAAACAGAATTGTCAGTGGTGAATTTACGGACAGACACTAAGTTTTTTTATCAATTTAGGGGCATGTAAGGTATTTTTCAAGATAAGGGGTGTGGATTGAGGGGAGACAAAGTTTTATGACCATAACCACGAATTGGAATATAGTTACCATTATCAATAATTATACCATGAGGGTTGCTCAAATTGGAATAAGATGAGAGAGTACCTTGATCGGATGTCATGTGTGTAGTCGCGCCGGTGTCCATGTACCAATTCGAATCTGGTTGCATTAATCCAAGTGTGTGCATTGCAGCCTCAATGTCTGTGTGAGTTGGTGTGGGGCCTACTGCCGAGAATGCTTGTGTGGGCAGAGGCCTGCCAGCTTCTACCCATCGCCTCGCCCGGTCGAAATGAGAAGGAGAGGCTCGACCGTTGGCCCGAATCGGGTCGCCCGACCATCGCCGTTGGAAGAACAACCTGGAAAATAGGGGTTGTTCGGCCACGGCCCATTGCCCCAACCCCACGGCTGGGACCAGTGGGGAGGTGGCCTACTATTGACTGGACGAGGCCCACTGCCGGAATGTTGTCCACCGGAACCGCTGCGTTTACCCCCGCGATTTTTGCCATTATTCTTATGATTATTTTTTCCGCCACCATAAGCACAGTTTTGACCCGAATTATCAACAAAACCCGAAGAATTTGTTGAGGACGTCATCATGACTACAGGGTTTGCACCGGTAGCCGCCTTCTTAGCCAAACCGGCTTCTTCCAAAGTAAGCATGGAGCAGGCTTGATAAAAAGCGGGAAGCGAATTACTTTGACAAATGAGAGTCTCAACGCCATTATAGGCCTCAGAAAGGCCGTCAACCAATTCTTTCATGGCCGAGAAATGGCACAAAAAATCGAGAACAATATTTGGAGAACAAAGGCGGAAGCAATTTAGACCTAATCTCTTGATACCATGAAAGAAATAATCCCTTGATTATTTTCATTTATTGAAAGAGTATATATACAATGTACATATTTCCATAATAGGAGAATCTTATTCCTATTCTACGCCTAAAATCTTATTCTACTTGGACACTAACTATACAATTATGGTAATACAAATATTATGGTAAGCGTACAAACTAATTACACCACAATATTACCTAAACTAGGATACTAAATATTAGGAGAATCTTATTCCTAAAACCTTATTCTATACAATTATGGTAATACACTAATTATGCTAATACACTACTAATTATATTACAACATTACCTAAACTAGGATACTAAATATTTACCATAAATTACACATAATAATCAGCACATCCGAGGGCCAATCCGTGAGCATAGCCGAGACCTAATATACACAATATACACATGTATATTGTGTATATTTAACACACCCCCGCAGTCATAGCGGGCGGTCTTCGAAAGCTGAGACTGTCCCTAAAATCTTCAAAAAGGACCGAGGGAAGACCCTTTGTAAAGATGTCGGCAATTTGATATCTCGACGGGACATGGCATACGCGAACTTGACCACGGGCAACCTTTTCACGGAAAAAGTGAATGTCCATCTCTATATGTTTAGTGCGTTGGTGCTAAACCAGATTACTAGAAAGGTAGATGACACTAATATTATCGCAATATACCAAGGTTGCCTTCTGAATGGGACAATGAAGCTCCAAAAGCAAATTACGTAACCAACATGATTCTGAGACCACATTGGCTACCCCTCTATATTCAGCCTCGACACTTGAACGGGATAGAGTCGCCTGACACTTCACAGACCAGGAGACCAAGTTGTTGCCAAGGAACATACAGTAGCCAGACGTAGACCGTCTGGTGTCTGGACACCCACCCCAATCAGAGACCATAGCCGAGACCTAATATACACAATATACACATGTATATTATGTATATTTCATTAATTGAAAGGCTATATATACAAGTTACATAATAGGAGAATCCTATTCCTATTCTATTCCTAAAATCTTATTCTATACAATTATGGTAATACACTAATTATGGTAATACAATACTAATTATATTACAACCTTACCTAAACTAGGATACTAAATATTTACCATAAATTACACATAATAATCAGCCCATCCGAGGGCCAATCCGTGAGCATAGCCGAGACCTAATATACACATGTATATTGTGTGTATTTAATAATAACTTAGTACAAGTAAAATAAAAATACGTAGCAATGCAATAAACATGAATAACAATTTTCTCATATAATTAATCACCTGCATAATAATTCATCACTTTTAATTTGGGAATAACAAGCCAACATTCTAATAATCCCCATGAACCAAAAACCCCTTTTTTTTATTATAACTATTGCATACACAATATTGAAGGTTTATATTTTTAGGGATCAAAATTTCGTAAGTAGTGAGATTAGTACTTTTTTTTCAAAACGTAGCAATATTTTCTTTTAAAACGTAGCATGATACATTATATGCGTGTGCATACAATATTAATGTATATACATTGATAGCATATACAGAGTATACAGTGGCGAAGTTAGGATTATCACCTAGCTCTGCCCCTGACAGTGTGCATGCATACAAGAAATTGTGCCTACAATTTATGATACGTTGTATCAATATATATCTGCTATGAAATATAAAATATAGTTATGTTTTGAAATTATTTAAAATTATCTCTATAAAGTATAATTATAAAGCATAATCAATTACATTAGGTACTTTCCCCCTTATATTTTTATAGTTTTTTTGGAACGTGTGGAGGGTTATAGTGTTTTCTATTAGCTAGCTACCATGAATGGAAGCTCTAAGCTAAGGATGGAGATAAGAGAATAGCGACGACTAACCGACATTCTAATTAAGTCAAACTGTCTCGTTTACTTTCTAACTTAACCATGGTTACATCAACTTGTATCTATAGCTAGCTAATTGTCAACATTTGACTTGCAAAATATATATCCCCCACACAAAATTAATTGGAATGAGAAATTGGACTGGGTAAGAGTACCATGTTCACACTTTTCCCAACAATTTCCTCCCACTTTCCCTCGCTCCAACATATATAATGGCACTAAGTAGTTTCTGCAGGACTACACTTAGAGAAATTGGTTGTTTATCATTGAACCGGCCGGTCCATTGCTAGCTCATTCATAGTTGAAGCTTGATTAGCGCGGTAATTTTCTACTCTGAGAAGATTTATTACTTAAGTGGATGACTTACATTTTGATTTACTCAAGAACTCGAATTTATATATATATAGAGAGAGAGTGTGTGTGTGTCTTAGAACGTAGTAATTTTTATTTTACATTGTTTTGCGTTTGTTTTAATTGTATATTCTTTTATTTAATTTTCATACTTGTCCCACTTTTCACTATTAGAAACATAGATTTTTCCAATCGGCATTTAGTGGGAAAATTGTGATATAAAATATGATTTTTTTCACCTCATTCCCATCGAACTAGCTCACTGGGGAAACGTCGGGTGGGAAACAGGTTCCCATTGAAATACTGGAAAACTTTTTAATTTTTCCGTTTGAAAACACTACTATTTAGAGTTTTTCCACCGACATTCATTGAGAAATTACCACTAAATATTTTACAATGAGAAATTCAGTGATTTTTTTTAATAGTGTTTATATATATCTGATCCTGAGTTTATACACGCAAATTGATATCGATCGTACTTTCTTTGAGGCCTATAAAACATTTTTCATGATTTTTTTTCTTGTTACACACGCATTCTCAGATACATTATTGATGAAGTAAACATATACTACTATAATAGAACTTGTTTCACAATTGATCGAGGGGCAGAACGCCGTTGTGTAGGTTTTGCATCAATATATTTTTTGCTTGAAAACAACAAAAAAAATTAAAATTACACTCATATAGAACTGAATCTGATAAGGGATTGATTTTGCTTTCAGCTTTGGTTTGATAATCGATGGCCTTCGACGAGGCGATATTCAGCCAATACGGACCAAAATACCTCACTAATAATGTTGATTGGTAAGCCCATTCAATTTCTAAGTGAGACTACAACATTATGAGTATATAGCTACAGAATATATTGTAGCTAAATCTGAAAATTTTCATGGCTAAACACTTTAGCCATAATACCTTTTTTCATAGCACTCATAGTAAGAAATGTTGGTATTCTATGATACTTTATAGAGCAGAACGGGAAGTAATAACTACTACAAATGTTCGAAAGGATAAATAAATGGTCAATCTTCAAAACTGCCGCATGTGTGTTGTGTCTTGAATCTTGATCACCTTGCAAAGCCAATGTTGAGAACTGCCGCAAGTTTGTTGTGTCTTGAATGTTGATATCCTGAAATCAAGAAACAACTAAATCTGGATGGTTATAACGTTGTGTGTTGAGTCGAGGATAGCCCTCTATCCTTAAGACAAGATTGCCCCGTATATATGCTTTTACGTTAGCGGGCAATAGTCTCCCAAGATAAAACAACACTTTAATCTCAACGCTACAAAGCCAATAGGTTGAGCCTGGCGAAGAAAACAAATATGACTCGACTTGCTGAAGATATGGAATAGGAAGGAAGAGTTTCTGTCTACTCTTCTCTTTTGTCTCTGTGTATATAGTGTGTCTCTGTAGTGTATATCTTGTGTATATGTGAGGGTTTGGTCACTGTTTTTTTATCACAGTTTGCTCACTGTTTTGAGCTGTTCTCGTGACTGTTTTTCAGTCAGTTTTGCATTGTATTTTCGTCTATATTTCTGCATGTTTCTTGCTTTTGTTTTGAGCCAAATGAAGCTCAATATATAGCATGAGGAGGGGCTGTCCAACATCCACAAACAAGGTTGTAATGGCCCTTAAAGGAGGGCTGTAATGGCAGGTTTTAATGCCATGAATGAGGTGAATTAAGGTCATGAAGGAGGCTGCTCAATTGCCCAACTAATGGGCTGTTAATGGAGAGTTAATCAGCCAAGTAATGGCTGATTAATGCTCCAAAACGCAGTCCAACGACCTTCCGTCACCTTCCCAGAAACTCTGGGGACCAAACTGTAAATATTGAATCTTTAGGGACCAAACTGTACATATGAAAGAATTATGGTCCAAACTGTACATCTGGCAGAGTTCTCTGGTCCAAAAAGATAATATTAGACAGCCCCACGCCCGGAACCGGACGGGACGGGGGGGCGGCGGCGGCGCGCGTGTGGGCTTAGCCTTGAACCCAAGCACATCTAGGTCTTCCCTCCTTTAAACACATGGGATACCCCTTGGGGTCCCAAACCCTTTACCAATTAGAGACTTATATAGAGAGCAATTCTTCCTATTCCCACCGATGTGGTAGATTTGTCCCACACCACATTTCCATGTCTCAAACACCTTACTTCGTGGACCAATATCTCTTTCATTTCTCAACGAAATTAGACGATTCTTGGCCCTACGGTCATCTACTCACTTCGTAGATCATGCATGTGCGAAGAGACAAGGTCTCCAACATGCGGAACACTAGTGTTTAATTCATCAAAGATGGGTGGACGCATCTCCCCGCCAAAGGCTAATTTCCAACAAGAAATAGTGTAACAAAAAGTTAGCTACACACTTTACATGTTTCGTGGTTAAGGATTAATACATATTGCTACGAATGTTTTTGGTGTTATAACTGTGATGGTAAAAAAATTCTTATCACGAGAAATATGTCAATAGCAAGCGATGTTATTCTTTTGCAACGAACAAAATTTGTAGATGTCTTCATATTATAGCCATAAGGTATTGTATTGTAGCTAAAAAATTAATTTAATTTGTTTGTCATGCAAACTCAAATTTTGTGGCTATTTCTATAGCTTAGTCTCGTGACAATAATATTCGTATTTAGCTACAAATTAAAGTATTTGTGTTAAAACATTTTCATGTTGTAGGTAAAAATTCATACTTTTTGCCATGGAATATATAGAATTATAGCTAAAAAGTTCATTTGTTACGGAAAGTGAAAGGTATAACCATATTCTTGTTGGCAATTATATATACGTTTAGCTATGTATTCAAAATTCCATTGCTACAAATTGAAAAAATTTCCATAATCATTGTTAGTCTTTAGATTCTTTTAGATCCCAAAATAGGTTGCGGAGTTATATTGTATATTTCAATTGGAAAACATACATATAACAACAATTCTTCTAGGATACCATCTTATTTGAGACTCAAAGTTGCATAATCTTCTTCTTTCTCTCCTCTCACGGTCTCCGCATGTACTTTAGCTTAATCAACACCGGTCTTAGCTAGCTTGTCACATTTGCTCAGACTCTACAAATAGACCTGTCAGTGATAAGAGTATTTAGCACCAGGAAGCAAAAAATAATTATCATTCTTATGGGATTATTAAATAAACATGCAAACTTTTGTAAACTTCTTAAAGGATCCTCATCCCGAATTTGTAGTGTCGCATTATTGTTACAATCGACAAACTATAGCTCCTCTCAACATTATTACAATTTTAAAAATCTTCAAATTATCACTCACTATTCACTACAAAAAAATTGAAATTAGCTATGAATTTTATCGCTAAATTGCTCTTAGCTAACATAATTTTTTGATAATCCATTGTTAATCCGTCACTATATTGGACTAATGACAGATTTTGCTGTTTAGCTACAGAATTTGTTCCTCACTAATTTCTATTTTTGTAGTATTTATTCATGAAGAGTGTTTGTCCATCTCCTTGAGTCAAATACATGTTTTTTTTTGTAAACAATTTGTGTCAAGTACTAATTTGCATGGTCTTTCACAGGGGAAATGCAAATCATAGGAGGTGTATAGCGGCAAGCTTAGTAAAGGGAGTGTCCATTCTTGAACGTGACAGACAACAAAAACGCCAAGGTCCTAATGCCCTTGCTCCACCCTGGTGGGAATCCTTCCATTTTATTTTAGACCACATCTTGACCGATAAGGACCGATCTATCTCCGGTGCCATTTACAAATACAAATTCCCTGACCACTACAATCAGAATCCACCAAAGTATGTGATCGCCTTTCGAGGTACAATTTTAAAAAGAAAAAGCATGTCACAGGACTTGAAATTGGACCTCCTAGTCATTTTGAACGGTCTTCGTAACAGCTCCCGTTTTCGTATCGGTTTGCAAGCTGTACAAAATATTGTTGACATTAATAACAGGGTCTGCGATATCTGGCTAGCGGGACATTCATTAGGTGCTGCAATCGCATTACTGATTGGGAAGGATATGGTTAAATTGGGAACTCGTCTCGAAACATATCTTTTTAACCCACCCTTTTCATCTCTTCCATTAGAGAAAATAAAAATCAACTGGTTGAAACATGGACTCCGTCGTGCTCGTAGCGAAGCTATTGCCCTACTTGCCAACACGATGAGTACTAGTGATAATGACGGTACATTTGCTAAATTATATGATTGGACTCCATACTTGTTTGTGAATCCATCAGATCCAATATGCTCCGAATATATTGGATATTTCGAATACATGAAGAAGATGGTCGAGTCAGGTGCTGATGAAATTGCACGGATAGAGGCACAGAATTCACTAAGAAGTCTTTTTGCGACTGCAATAGGAAAAGAATCGGAACCATCACAATATCTTCCATCTGCTTGTGTGGTTACTAATTTGAGCACTTGTAAATATTCCAAGAAATCAGCTTATGGAATCCGCCAATGGGGGATAACTGATCTGCAGTGCAAGAAATTAGCTCATGAAATCGGCCAATGGTGGACACCTGATCTGCAGTGCATTTTGGTAGGATTTCTGTATGGTCCAAATAATCTGTCTTTGAATTGTAAAATAGCCCTCGGTCAACCATAGGGACAAAAGAAAACCTTGCCTATTTTTAGTTGAAAAAAAGAAGAGTTATTGATTTGTGTGATACATTAATTTAGTTAGTTCATGTATTTAGGATATGTAAGGATACATCATACATGTATGGTTAAATACATGTATTTGGGGAAAAGGGGAATGCATAGAGTTAAATGATTATACATGTACTAGATTAGGTACATGTTAGGGTAGTCCTATAAATACCTAGATATGATAAGCCAAATGAAAGTTAAGTTGGTGGAAGAATGTTTTCTCCACTTTTCTTCAAAGAAAATGATTGATTATGTAAGTAAAGTTGAATGGAACAAAAAAAAATTGTTACCTCACTTATCTTTAAGAGAGAAATTTAAGTCATTGAGAATGCTTCTCCTCCCCGATCTTCCAACAATTTTACAAAATTTCATTACTATCCCTTGTTTGGAGGGAATCGTTAAAGATTACAACAATATGATTAATATTTTTCCTCCAAAGAAAAAGTTCTTTGAAAAAAAAGGGAGATCATTACACTAACAACATAAACTTAGGAATACACTAATACTTAATACAAAGGATTACAACAATCTAATTAATTTTCTTAACATTCAAGCTAAATTTTCGTTTTCATATTTAGTATTCATTCAAGAAGGTTTCTGTGTCCTTTGCTTCTTTATGGTAAATCTTTTTCCCAAGAGAGGGTAGGGGGTAAGTGGGGTAAGGGATATGCTGGGCTGAGAATAGGGTCTTGGAATATTGAGACTTTAACGGGGAAGGCCATAAAGCTAGTTAAGATTCTTAAGAAGAGGAAGATTAATATAGGATGTGTCCAGGAGACCAAATAGGTAGGACCTAAAGCTAAAGATGTAGACGGGTATAAGTTATGGTTCTCGGGTAGGTCGAAGTATAGAAATGGGGTATACATTTTGGTAGACAGCGAACTAAGGGATCGAGTGGTAGAGGTGAGGAGGGTCAATGACAGGATGATGACGATTAAGTTGGTAGTTGAAAGGTTCACTATGAACATTATTAGTGCTTATACGCTACAAGCGGGCTTGGCCGAGGAGGAGAAGAGTCACTTTTGGGAGGATTTAGATGAAGTGGTGGGAGATATACCACCCACTAAGAAGTTATTTGCAGAAGGGGATTTCAATGGACATATCGGGTCACTTCCAGAAGGTTATGACGACGTGCATGGAGGATTTGAACTCGGGGTTAGGAATAGGGGAGGCGACTCACTTTTGGAGTTCGCTAGAGCTTGTGGGATGGTGATAGCCAATTCAAGATTCCTGAAGGAGGAACACTTGGTGACTTTCCGTAGTTCGGTGGCTAAGACTCAGATAGACTTTTTGCTCCTTAGGAAGGTTGACAAAGGTCTTTATAAAGACTGTAAGGTTATTTTGGAAGGAGGATCTTACAACCCGACATAAGATTTTGGTGATGGATTTGGAGATTAAGTTGGAGAAGAAGAAGAGGGTTGTGGATGACAGGTTAAGAATCAAATGGGAGAGTTTGACCATGACTAATGCAAAGGAAATGAGGGAGAGGTTGATAGCCAGGGGGCTTGGGGGAATAGTGGGTTTGCGATCGGTATGTGAGACAGGATAGACAGTTGCATTTGTGAGGTAGCTAGAGAAATGCTAGGAGTCTCGCGGTGTTATCTTGGTGGTCATCGAGGGGACTGGTAGTGGAATGGTAAAGTTCAAGAAAAGGTGGAAGCGAAGAAAGCGACGTATGTGAAATTAGTAGAAAGCAGAGATGAGGTGGAGAAGTGAATGAATAGGGAACTGTAAAAAATGGTGAGAAATGAGGCAAAACTGGCGGTTAAGGCGACGAAAACGGCGGCGAAAACAGAATCTTTCGAACGTCTATATATGGAATTACAGGAGAGAAATGCGGGGATAAGAAATTGTATATACTAGCCAAGATAAGGGAGAGCAGGGCTTGTGACTTGGATTAAGTGAGGTGCATCAAGGACGAGAACGACAAAGTACTGGTGAAGGAAACGCATATTAGGCGGAGGTGACAGTCTTACTTTCACAAACTCTTGAACAAAAAATGAGATGGAGACATTATGCTGAGAGATCTGGAGTATTATGGTAGGCACTGGGATTTTAGATATTGTAAGCATTAAGGTTGAAAAGGTTAAGGGTGTTATTCACAGGATGCGCAGGGGACGAGCGACCGGGCCTGATGAGATCCCAGTTGAATTTGGAAGAGCGTAGGTAGGCCTGGTTTGGAGTGGCTGACTGAGTTTTTAATGTCATTTTTAAGACGGTAAGAATTACCAAAGAATCGAGGTAGAGTACAATGATTCCCTTATACAAAACGAAGGTGATATCTAGAGTTGCAACAACTATAGGGGTATCAAGCTGCTGAGCCACTCTATGAAAGTTTGGGAAAGAGTCATGGAGACAAGGGTGAGGAGGGACGTGTCCATTTTCTGAGAACTATTTTGGATTCATGCCAGGGCGTTCGACTACCGAAGCCATTCATCTTATTAGGAGGTTTGTGAATCAGTATAGAGAGAGAAAGAAAGACTTACATATGGTTTTTATTGACCTCGAGAAGGCATACGACAAAGTTCCTAGGGAGGTTCTATGGAGATGTTTGGAGGTTAGAGGTGTACCTGTGGCGTACACTAGGGCGATCAAGGATATGTATGATGGAGCCAAGACTAGAGTACGGACAGTAGGATGAGACTTAGAGCACTTCCCAGTGATGATGTGGCTGCACCAAGGATCAACTCTTAGTCCATTCCTATTTGCCTTGGTGATAGACAGACTGACGTGACAAATCCAAGGGGAGGTACCATGGTGCATGTTATTCGCAGACGACATAGTCTTGATTGATGAGACTCGCAGTGGAGTGAATACCAAGTTGGAGGTTTGGAGACATGCTCTGGAGTCTAAAGGGTTCAGGTTGAGTAGGACCAAGATAGAATATTTGGAGTGCAAGTTCAGCAACGAGAGAGACCCTGAGACAGGCGTGGAGGTAAGGCTCGGTACTCAGGTCATTCCAAAGAAAGGAAGCTTCAAGTACCTAGGGTCTATCATCCAAGGGAACAAAGAGATTGATGATGATGTCACACATCGAATTAGGGCAGAATGGATGAAATTGAGGTTCGCATCTGGAGTCTTGTGCGACAAAAAGGTGCCACTAAAACTTAAAGGCAAATTCTATAGGGTGATGGTTAGACCGACTATGTTGAATGGGGCGGAGTGTTGGCCAATCAAGACTTCACACATACAAAAGATTAAAGTTGCGGAGATGAGGATACTGAGATGGGTGTGTGGGCATACAATGAGAGATATGATTAGAAATGATAATATCCGGGAGAAAGTGGGAGTGACCTCGGTGGATGATAAGATGTGGGAAGCGAGGTTGAGATGGTTTGGGCATGTGTAGAGGAGAGACACATATGCCCCAGTGCGGAGGTGTGAGATGTTGACTATGGACAGGTTCAAGAGGGGTAGAGGTAGGCCGAAGAAATATTGGGGAGAGGTGATTAGACGGGATATGACACAGACAAAACTTACTGAGGACATGACCTTAGATAGGGGGTTGTGGAGGACACGAATTATGGTAGAAGAGTAGTAGGTACTCGAGCGTAGTCCTACTTATGCTTACAAATTGATAGTTGTAGTGTTATTACTGTAGGCCCGATTAGCCTATCACACTTATATGCACATTATTGCTTTATAATCCACTGTAGTTTGATTTCTGCTGCTATGTGTTCTTTAATGTATTTTGGTTAGCTTATTTAGTTGTGTTAGCTACTGCTCCCTTTTGTTCGAAGGCACTTTATACTGCTTTAATTACTTATCTGAGTCTGATCGTTTTTCTTGCTTTACTCTTTACTCTTGCTTTATTGTTGCTTTGTTTTGATTGCCATGCTTGTGATTATGCTTTGTCTTGAGCCGAGGGTCTCCCGGAAACAGCCGCTCTACCTATCAAGGTGGAGGTAAGGTCTGTGTACACTCTACCCTCCCCAGACTCCACGGTGTAGGATTTCACTGAGTATGTTGTTGTTGTAGAATTTCCTCTCCGTTAGTTTCCCTGCGTGCTCAAACAACAAAACGATGCTAATCAATTCATACATCAATCTACTTCTAGTTTTATCACATATATTTATTTTGAGACAGATTTTAATTATCCATAATAGATATATTCCACTGCTGATCAAGCTAATTATATGAGTTTACCCCCAAAATGGATAAGACAATAAACAAACTTATTAGCAATGGGTACGGAAAAATCTTATTACAGAGCGCTTTACTTTTAAATGGGTTTTAGGCGGTGCGAATCTAAATTGAAGTGGGGGAGTCCTAATACATGTATCTGACACCATGCAATTAGAAAAATAGCTTATTAGCAATGATCATCTTAATGGAGTATCTAAAGGAGCTTCATTTTCCTTTTCCTTCAAAGTTAATTACCACTACTAATTAAAGCACTAGCTAGGAGCAAGTTTGACTTCAAAATAAGATACTTCAAATAATCCTTTATCAACTGTATTTAGATATATTAAATTTAATTTGGTGTTGACAAAGCAGGCTTTCTTCCTATTTTAAAAACCAGCCACTTGTGAGTATCTTTTCCTAGGTAAATACATGTTGGCCATTTTCAAGTGCATAATATGATTTAAAGTCAGAAGGCAGTAGTTGTCATGTTATCCTTCATTCTATTTATTTAATCAGATTGACCCGATATACCTACTGAGCAAAGTAATGCATTTTGACAAGTCACAATAGTAGTTATTATACCTTTCAAAAAATAGTAGTTATTATAAGAGATTTATAGCCTTAGATTATAATTGCCTATTGCGCCTGCACTCATAGTAAGCAGTAAAATAATTATTCCTCATAAATATATTAAAGTGTGCATAAAATATTTTATTTCTGAATTTCGACAATCATTAAAGAACGAAAATTTACTGGAAACTGAACACAAACGGCTGGACATTCTTAACCCTAGTGTTACCATTAAACATTGTAAAACATCTAATTGTCTTTATTAATGTCTTCTTTTTGGAGGGCCTAAAAATTAAGAGATCAGCGCTTTCTCCCCCACTTAAATAAGGATTTATATTAAACTAATGGTCCCTTATACTTGGGGTAGGTTCAAAATAGTCCTTTAAATATACTCAAGAGCAGTTATGATCCTTTAAATTTGTCAAAGTGAACATTTTTTATCCCCGTCAAATATTTAACAAACCCTAGTTATTGGAATTAACAGCAAGTGCAAACAAAAAAATAAATTTTAACATTAACTCACATTTGGATGTGTATTTTCTCTATTGGTCTATTTCTGAAATCCAATGCAACATTTTGAGGTGTAGAATATGCTACTTTTGTTTATATTTTGTCTGGTGTAGTTTTGATGTTGCCATTTTTGAGATTTGATGGTTTTTTATTTTCAAAGTGTAGACTTTTGTTGGGTTCAAAATACATAAATAAAACACAGCGAAAGTTTAAAATTTTGTTCTACTTACCCCAACAATTTCTTCTGGTATGGTTATATGACAATCAAACCTGTAACATAAAACATGAACACTTACAAGTTGTATTATCTGGAGTCTTTACTAAAGGATGGACACACGATTCCCTTTTCGACTGCAAGCACAATGCTACTGTGTATTCCTCTGTCAGGAAAGCCAGAAAATATTGGCAGAAGTTTAAAAGAGTTTTATCCTAGACTCTAAGTCTAGAATTTGCTTATGAGAATTAGTATATAATAATAATAGTTTGGTGTTGCATTTATAGTTATAATTAGGTCAGAAATGAATTAGGGTTGGGCTCTAAGCCTGACCCAAAATCGAGGTGCAGTGGGGCGGTCTGGTGAGCTCATTTTGTCGGGTCATGTGGCTGACCTAGCGGTATTTGCTGGCTACGTCAATAATGTTTCTTGTTTTTCGTTTAATACATATTTTCAGCACATTAAATCCAAAATCCATTTTGACTTAATTAAATAATTTCCATCTAATAGAAATTATCCCATAGTTATTATCAATTTAAATATCTCAATTCCAAATGGAATATTTAATACTTTCTCAATACACCCTTAGATCGAAGAGACAATCGACATAGTGTGACCCTATAGGCCTTCATATATCGACACTAATCCAATTAAGGTCCATACGGAACTCCTAGACTGCGACGTACGACGAACTCAGTATATGAAGTATGTTTACATGAATCCAGCAAACATAACCTTTATGTGAGATAATAAATTTCTTTCATTCACGACACACTCGATCAAGCTTAGGATCTGCCGTGTGTCTATCCAAATGGCTTGATCACTTTATCTCATCTATATTAGTCGACAACTAGATCATATTCTAAATATGTCTCTTGCATTGGCCAATGACTTGGTCGACCTAATATTACTGAGAAGTTGAGTGCTCTCTCGAATATCCAATTGAGGAATGAATCCTATTTTTGGCTCAATTACCACCTTAGTTTACATTATAATGCACCCAACACAAGCCACGTCTTATCCTATAAGGAGTTTAAGCTTAGGACAGGGTCAAAATACATTACTTTGTAAACAAGGTGCGTATTGACCTCAAGTCAAAGGACATTTATCTCCCACACGCTGATAACACTCTAGACATGTATAACAAATAGTTTATTAGCAGGGTATACCAATACTTTCCAAAAGTATCCATGTGTCCATCACGGGTAACCATTACTCGTAGCAGGTGAGACATGCTACATTCTCCAAGAATGTGATGCAGACCACACATCGACTTATAACATATCATCGATATCTCATTCTCGATGATCATTAGTCGATGCTATTTGGAGAGTTACGTTCTATCATTAATATATCACTCTATTAATGACAACGTAAGCTTATGGAAAACACATATATTAATAATTGCAAACAATCAAACAATAATTCAATAATTGCAAATGCCATAAATATTAATCTTATTAATAATACGAATGTGTTCAAATATATTATGTCCCTAATATAGATTGTCTCTAGGACATATATACTTTCACAAAGTTTATAAAATCTAACAGCTAGATTTTGTTAAATATTTATGAAGATCAAAAGTGCTCATATTTGGCAAAATTAGAGAATGAAAACTGCTTAAAAGCATTGTTAAAGGATCATTTTGAATCTATCCAAAAACAAGGGACCATTTTTGCCATTTTTCTGTTTTTCGTCTACCAAATCATGGACTTGGTAGGGATCCCACTTAAATATTACTATCACTACTTTGAGATAAGAAATTGGAGCTTTGCGTGCCCACTCTTTAATTTTCTCCGCTATTTCTTTTTCTCTATTACTAGTAGCTTCTGCACGTCTTCTTTCAAAGAGAGATCAATCGGTACGTACAAATATTTTTTTGTACTTTCCAACTACTCGATAGATTTACAATTTTTAACATTGTCTTGGTTTTGTTCAACTGTGTGTTTTAATTTCAACTAATTATTGTTTCATTTGTTCGGATGTGATAATACTCCTAGTACGTACTTATACCACTTATTATCTTATCCTGAATTCATATATGTGTGTGGACTAATAAACAGCATTTCATGAATATTTATTTCTTGCTACAGTGGTCTGAAACGTACATTTTACGCGCTTTTGCTTTTCAGTTGTAAAGAGAAGGCAAATTAAGAAAGCCTAATTTGTTTTGATGGCCTCCGAGAGGGAGATATTCAGCCTATCTGGACCATTATACCTCACTGCTATTGATTGGTAAGCCCTTTCTAAGACAATCTCCATTTGTCGCTGTTATTTAAGTTGTTTAAGAAGAGCAAGCTTGGCTTAGCTTGGAAATTATATTGTTGGATATGTTAAAAAGATTCTTTTCAAAATCACAAAAAAAGAAACTACAATTCCTCATCTTTAGAGAGATCTATGAACTCTTTCTTTGCAACGACTTCTAGAGGATGGATTTGACTTGTCATGTGTCGCTTTAGACATTGCCTAAATATCACACAAAATGTCATGATAGTATCCCAAGTTGGTTGAGAGATTGAGTTGTGATCTCCCTATATGATCTAGACAATCATCACCTCATGAATCAAGTTTTGAATTTCATTAGCTCAATGTTCATTTTGTTAGCATGATTTTAGGCCACCATGTCATGCAATTCACGCTCTAATTGTCAAGGTCTAAGTGTGCACATTTGTTATAATGTCTCACTTTAGTTGAGAGATTGAACCGTGTCATCTTTACATGATTTGAACAATACTTACACCTCATCAACTAACTTTTAAAGTTGAGATAAATCGAATATCAATTTTAATAAGCATAAAGATTTATTACTGTAGGCAAGTACATAGCAAGTAATTTAAAGTTACATAGTTGACTTCAAAATTCTGAATCAAGTTTGCATGTTTGACAGGAGAAATACAGATCACAGGAGGTCTGTAGCAGCCAGCTTAGTACAGGGTGTGTACATTCTTGAACGTGACCGCCAGCAAAATCGGCAATTTCCTAACGCTCTTGCCCCACCCTGGTGGGAATTCTTCCATTTCCATTTAATCCAAGTCTTGGTGGACAATGAAGACCAATCTTACTTTGGTGCCATTTACGAATACAAATTTCCAAACTCCCATTTCCATTATAAAACGATAAAAGACATTCAGAATCGGAATCAGAATCCACCAAAGTATGTGATCGCCTTTCGTGGCACAATCGCCAAAAAAGGTAACAGATCACAAGACTTCAAATTGGATCTCGGGCTCATTCGCAACAATCTTCACAATAGTTCTCGCTTCCACATTGGCATGCAAGCTATACAAAAAATCGTTCAGAATCACGAGGTCTCAGGTATTTCTCTAGCGGGCCATTCCTTGGGCTCTTCAATTGCACTACTAATTGGAAGGGATATGGTTAAAATGGGAATTCATCTCGAATCGTATCTTTTTAACCCACCATTCACATCACTTCCAATAGAGAAATTCATTAAGAATGAGAAACTGAAGCATGGAATCCGCTTTGCACATAGTGTGCTCACTGCAGGACTCGCTGTTGCTGTCAATAATCACAGGCCAATGCCACAAAAACAACAAAGTACTCATGATCCATTTACATTGTTATCTGCGTGGGTTCCTTACTTATTTTTAAATCCATCAGATCCTATCTGCGCGGAATATGTTGGATATTTCGAGCACCGGGATAAGATGGTTGCGATTGGGACAGGGGAAATCGGACGACTCGCGACAAAAAATTCAATAAGAAGTATAATTGCGAATGCAAGAGGAAAAGATCAATCGGAACCATCACACCTACTTCCTTCTGCGTTTGTTAATATTAATTTGAGCCCTTCTCCAGATTTTAAGCGAGCTCATGGAATACATCAATGGTGGAAACCAGATTTACAATGCAATAGTAAATTATACCAGTTTAGATAAGTGTACATTCAATTTTTTTTTTGTTGTATAGTGTACATAGCTCTGTTGGAAATTTGCCTTTGGCGGGAGTTGCGACCGACCAACTTTAACGGCTTAAACACTAGTGTTACGTATGTTGGAGAATTTGGTTCTTCACACATGCATGATCTACTAAGTACGTAGATAACCGTAGGGCCTAGAATCGTCAAATTTCATGGAGAAATGAAAGAAATATTGGTCCACGAAGTGAGGTATTTGAAGCATGGAAAGTGTGGTGTTGTGTTCAATTCTCCCTCATCGGTAGAGGAAAAAAGAATTGTTGTGTATATAAGACTCGAAATTGGTTTGGGGTTTGGGACCCCAAGGGGTATCCCATGTGTTTAAAGGAGGGAGGACCTAGATGTGCTTCGGTTCGAGGAAAGACCACGCGCGCGCCGCCCGTCCGGTCCGGTTCCGGGTTCTCGGGCTCGCTGTGGGTCTTCTGATATTATCTTTTTGGGCCAGAGAACTTTGCCAGAAGTACAGTTTGGACCAGAATTCTTTCAGATGTACAGTTTGGTCCCTGGAGTTTCAAGTTGTACAGTTTGGTCCCTGAAGTTTCCAGAACGTCAGAATTTGGACAGTCAAAGCAGAAACGCCAAGCACTCAATTCAGCCATTTATTTTGGCTGAATTACTCCTCCTATATTGGCCAAATCCGTTGGTCTTTCACCATTTATGTTGGTGACTTTACTACCTCCATAATGGCCATTATTTGGCTATTATGGAGGCAGTTTTCAACCCCTCCATCACCTATATAAACACCCCCTTACACTATTGTTGAGCACTAAGAACATACATATATGATACACGAAAATACAGAAATATACACAACCAAAACAGTTTCTTCCTACACCTTCCAAGGCATCATTTCGTTACTCAATATTCTTCACGGTAGCTCTTGAGTTTCCTTTGCTCAAGTGTTCCATTGTTGTTTTATCTTGGGAGACAAATTGTTCAGGACGTATAAAGGATACATACGGGGCAATATTGTCTTAAGGACAAAGTGTCACACTCGACTCAGCAAAACCAGTTTCCATTTTTCCGTCTTCAACAAAATTGTAATTTCAGTTTTGTGGTTATATTGTAATTTTCAGATTTCTAGATGAATTATTGAATCTTTGTTTATCCTTTCGAATACTTGTAATAGTTATATACTTTCCGTACTGCTTTATAAAGTACCATAGAGCAAAAATTACCCAACAAGCTCTGCCAATTGGACTATCTAATTAAAAAGTGTCATTCAATTATTTTTTGGTCACAACTCACAACTCATCCCATGAAACTGAATTTGTTTTATTTGCAATTAGATTTTTTTTCTATTCCATCTTGTCCAGCTAATTGAGACATATAATTATCTCTTTAAACTTAAATGAGACCTTGAAGTTAACAACCAGGATGAGCTACGTCAGTACAATTATGCCAATCCAAGCACAGTAAAAACCTCTACCTTCTTTTTGCAATAGTGATATTTTTCTCATCCTATGCTTGAAAATTTAGTGTCATGATTGAGTTTCCCCTTTCTTCGGGTCAAGATCTTCATGTATTCTAGTTGTGAGAAATTATGTGAGAAAATATATTATTAAATTATTGTATCTACATTATTACACTTAGCTCTATTTATAAACACCCCATTACAATCATTTTCCTAGTAGAATATTATATATGAAATCATATTACTATTCTAACACTCCCCCTCAAGCTGGTGCATACAAGTCATATGTATCGAACTTGTTACAGATGTATTAATACGAGGATCGGTGAGGCACTTGGTCAAAAAATATATGTAGGTTGATCACTTGACTTCACAAATTTTGTAATAATATCACCGGAGAGTATATCTGGATTGAGCAACCTTAATACCTAGAAAATACTTCAGTCTCCTGAGATCTTTAGTACGAGTCATGCCAAACTCCTGAATTACTGTGATGAATTTCCCAAATCAGGCTCTGGGAGACTGTTTCAGACCATAAAGTGACTGACGCAATCGACACACCATGTTAGACTCTCCCTGAGCAACAAAACCAGGTGGTTGCTCCATATAAACTTTCTCCTCAAGGTCACAATGGAGAGAATAACATACTTCACGAATATGTCAAAGTCTATTACAATAACTACACCTAGGTCGAGATCTTCCAAGGAGACCTCATCATCGTCGTTTTTTTTTTATGGATTGTGATATGCGATTTTCTAATCTCCTCCTTAAGGATTTTGAAGTAATCATGGGACATGAACTTTCAATTCTCGTATTTTGGAGTTAAACATATCAAAATCGAGAGACGTGGAGAAATCTATCTTGAAAGATTGATGAAATCTAGCGAACACAATCCAAGAAGAAAATCACTGAGATCTGGTCGAAAAAAGGTGCATGTACGGCTCGTGGATCCGATGCGCTAGCCGGAGCTGACACTTTGAGCGGCATGTGGTGGCGCGTGAGTGGGTATTTGCCGGAGCCGCTGACTGGGTTTTGGTCAAAAGGGACTGATATACATGGTGGTGGTGTTGGAATTTGCGCAACACTACCCGAAAGTAATTTTGATGCGGACATCTATGTTGTCACCGAAAATATTACATGGTGACTGATTTGCTTTCCAGAAAATTATTGGAAATTTGCTCAACAATTAGTTTCTCACTAGCTTGAACCTGATCTATGTTGTGGTGGTGTTGGATTTTGCACAACATCACTGAATAGAGATGTGATGTTAGTAGCCACCAGAAATATTATGCGTGGTGGTGATTTTTTTTTTGAATCTTCGCTGGAATATTGCACATCAGATACTTTCTTACTAATGCTCTGGAAGAGAAGGACGCAAAACAATCGCTGGAATCGAGGCACAAGACTGTGATGGTATTTTGTGGGTAAGATTGGAATGATGGCACGACCCTACGGGGCGATAAATTATACCAGAAAAGTTGTCGAACCTCGAAGAAAGTGTTATGAGTTAGCTCGGAATCTCTGCGCGATGCTGACAGTAAAAATAATTCTTAAAAGAATGACCGAAAATAGCCTCGAATCACCGGAACCCTAATTCCGATGATCGAAATCTGGTAACTGTTCACGCCAGGAAAACATTGTTCATGCGACACTGTTCACGCCTATTTTTGTTCAGGTGATAATATTCTATTATATGAAGGAAAATATTTTATTTATAAATATCCGAAAGTTCTCTACAATCTTCACTCTACCATTATATTTGTCCAAACGAGCGACACATTTCTAGTGCCATCTGCCGGCAGCAGAAACTCTTTGATTCTCTACCAAAATCGTAGAAGCTCTGATACAATGTGAAAAATTATGGGAGAAAATATATTATTGAATTGTTGTATCTACATGATTACACGAAACTCTATTTATAGACACTCCATTACAATCTTATTTCTAGTAGGATACTATATATGAAATCTTATTCCTATTCTAACATTAGTTTTATTTTGCATTTCTCCGCTCGGTGCAGTTTCAACTCTTCAATCAATCGGTCTCCTATTTCAGGGATATTTGTGTTAGGTAGGCCTAGGTCGAGATGCGGCAATCGAATTGGCAGTTATCCTTATAGGAAGGGCAAAAACGACAAAAGGGCTAGATAATCGTACTACTTCAATAAAAAAAAGTCTATTCTCTGAAAATTTCAAAAGGTGAAAAATGAACCTTAAATTTAAGATTACAACACTCTTTTTAAGTTACAAAATAACCTAACAATGTTGTGTAAAATTGAGTGAATTTCAGTTAACTTCTTATATCTTATTGGAGTCTAATTACCACATTTAACTCTCAAAAGAGTGATCTATTTATTATTGGAATTTACAATTTACATAGATCATTGACACCATCTCAGAGTTATCGTTGCTAACGTTCTAAAGAGAGCCCAGCTAAGTACATGTTATTTGTGATAAGGATAAAAATGCACAGTCCTAGTACGTTAGGATAAGTATTTAATTTGTATATGTATTTAGTTCCTCTTATCTTTAGGTCTCTTATGCTTAGCAAACTCATTTCTCTTCTATACTTGTATCTGTATAAATATGACATATTATATTAATGATAGTCAAGCTTCTCATAATCATATTCAACTTGTATATGGTATCAGAGCTTAGTAAATTCTCTCACGAGTATATTCGATCCTCTTTTTTTTTTTTCAGAATGTTAAGAAATTCCTCTTCTTCCTCTCCTATCTCTCCAGCAGGATATCTCAAGCGAAAGAATGAAAAAAATTATGTTTATTCAATTATCTACAAGTGTTGTTGGACGGTCAAAATTTGGCACTATTAAATTGATTACAAATTTTGTCGAATAAGCATATCTGGCCCGTATTGTTTTATTAATCACAAATCTTGCAGGGCACCTGCAACATACTATGTTCATTCAATTTATTAATTAAATTGTTTGATTATTCATAGATTCTGCCATTTTTGTAGCGCCAAAGGCTACTCGATCTGGTCCATGCGTTTAGTAAAAAATGAAGCGTTGATTTTATCTCTATTTAGTAAGTTACTTTTCCCACTCAATAATGAGCTACATCTTTTATAACTCACTTTAAAATAATTAATAGGAAGAAACATTTTGCAGACAAACTTATTCACACATTTTGGAAGAATATGTTATCTGTAACCATATAATGTTAGAAGTACAGTTTATCGTTGTAAAGTAGGAATAAATTTGTCAAATTGCTACAACTCACAGTATATGTTTGGGTTAATAGTAGAAGTCTAGAAAAGGATGAGGAGGAAGAAGAGTTGCATGGAGATGGAATTTACCTTGGATTTATATTTGTGAATTTTTTTAGACTATCGACAATGTTGACACCCAATTTTGTCCCATCTTTTATGATTTTATTCGTAATTTTTAATATTTTTGACACTTTTAAAATAATTTTAAAATATAGGCATATATGTGTGTATCTTCATATTATTATTATTATTCGCATATTTTATATCATTTGCATTTTTATCCGAAATGCTATATTATTTTATTCTCGCAAAATTGCATCGCATTTCCCTTTTTATTAAGCATTAAGCATTTCGCAAATATTATATTTTATTATTATCACGTCGTTATGTTATTTTAAATAATTCACATCTTTTACAACAAAATATATATATATATATATATATATATATATATAATATCTTTTAATATTAAACCCCTTTTATATTTTTCAATTCCTAACCCAATACAATTTCTACCCAACCTAAATTAAAACCCATTTTTCGTCCAAAGCCCAATCCCCAAATTAAATTCCCACAAGCCCAATCCCCCAAATTAAATTCCCACAACCCACAAAACAAAAATCCCAAAATCAAGCCCAACTCCTTTTCTTAAACCCAACACCACAAGCCCACTCCCAATTAAATTAAACCCAATTCCCAAAGCCCACCCGCCAGCCCACTCACCCGACCCGTCGCCTGACCCAAACCCATCGCCCAACCTCTTTTAATCCCCCAAACCAAAAATCGAAACCAAAAAAAAATCGAACCCTATCTCCCAAAATCGCCACGACCCCACACCCCATCTGGCGACCCACGCCGGTCACCTCGCCCCTGCCACCACCAACCCCTGACACCACCAACCCCCCTCTGTTACGCCGACACCCGCAAAAACCGCGACCCATACCCACAAAATCAGAAATCTTTACCTTTATTTTTGAATTTCAAACTCGATTCTTGGGGGGAATCCATCTATAAATACCCCCCTTGTTCTTCATTTTGGGGGGGGGGCCGAAAATCTGTCTTTGAAGGGGATTTTTGGAGAAATTTCGGGTCATTTTTCGGTCTGAAATTTAAGAAAAAGGGGTCCGAAATCTCCTCAAAGGTTTGCCTTATCTTTTGTTTGTTTGTTCTTCACTAAAATAAAAACCATCCAAAATCTTTGTTTGTTCTTTCATGTGTTCTTCAACTTAAGGATTCCGAAATATAGGTCGAAATTATTGGTTTTGTTTGTGTTGAAGAATCTGGATTTTTAGCTGTTTTTTTTGTTTTCTTTCGGTTCAATTCGGGTCGGGTCAACTGCTTAGGATCGGGTCGGGTCATTTCGGTCGAGACCAACATCGAAAAACAAGATCCTTTTGTAATTACCAATTGAGAATTGGGTGATCAAAAATCCAAAATCTGAATTCTAAACATCTCAGAGGGGTCGTCGATTGAAACAAGCCTCGGTTATTTGCAGGAGAAGGTCAAGAAAATACAAATTCCTCTCGGTATGTTTTCTGTATTTTTATGTGTTTCTTTGTTAATTATGTGATAAGATAGTCATTTTGCTATTTTGTTCATTATTGTGTCAAGTATGTTATTTGGTTTAATTGGCAATTAATGTTTAGAAAGGCTTTCCTTGTATTATCAGATTCTTACTTAATATGGTAAGAAGCTTTGTCTGTGTGTTGATTTTACGGACATCGTGTGATCATATTGGATTCGAATGTTGAATCATACTTATTTTGTTGAGTCTACTGAACTGATAACACACTTGCCTTACCTGTTTAAATGTTAAAAGGCCTCGATATTAACATGTGAAGTCTCCCAAGTTATCTTGTATCATGCCCTACCTTTTGAGTTTGTTTGAATGACATTTGCATTAGTGCTTTGCACTATTTGAATCAGTTTATACCTGTTAAGGCATAGTCTCTAATGCATTTCATACCTGGCTTGTGATTATGTTTCATGTAGTAAGTATGTATAGGGTATAGTCTAAAGATAAAACTGCTTAGGTGAATAAAAAGGTCTAATAAATGATTTGAACATGTCTCACTTAAGAATAAGTAGTATCTTTGATTCTTGTTAAAGTCGTGCCTATGTCTAAACTATCTACTTGGGAGTATGTGTTTGTTTATCTCAGTTTGTGAATCTGTTCATACGAGCATGCCTATTTTCAGTTTTATAAATATGTGGTGTGTTAGAAATGGCCTAGATATGTGTTGCTACTGTCCAATTCTTCCTTCTATATCTTTTAAATATCTGAAAAATTGAACTTTCTCTGTTGGTTTGTGTGTAAATTTAGGAGACCATGAAGCATGCTAGTTAGTTATGATATGTGTCTTGTCTCTTTCCCATGTTGGTATTCTCCAGTTCCCTAAATGGTTATTTGGCTCATCCTTTATCCTATTAATGCCTCTTTGAATTGGTCATGCATTTCCCTATATGATTAGGTGTTAAGTGCCCCCATAATATCATGTAAAGTCTTTTAAGTTACCTTAGATCATGCTATGTTTACTAAGTCGCTGAATGATATCGGTATTAACATATTGTGCGTATTTGAACTAGTTTATGGTGTGTTATATTACTGCCCATGTTTGCAATCTATGTTTATTGCCGAATGTTTTCTTTCATGGTTGCCTTGTCGAATCGGCCCTATTATCTTAATATGTTGGTTGAAAGCCAAGACAAGCTTGGGTTGGGTTTAGCCTTCTTCGATAACTGCCATGCCCAAGGTTCAAGAAGCCTTTTGAATCTTGTTGCGGCATCGGAAATGAACGGTGGTAGGCCCCCTCTTTGTCTTCTTATCTTTCAAATTTGAAGTTTAGAGTGCCTGGTCTTTAAGTTTACCTTCCCCTTTATGTCTTTGCTGTGCTACCAATAGTGTGGTATCCAGCTGCACCTTGAGATTCTGGATATATGTCATCTTTAAATAGTTCTAGTTATGGGTTTTGTTGCATTTTGGTCAGCTGATTAGGCGCCGATTCTTTGCAATACTTGGGTGATCAACGCACTTTTGAGCCATTATTCGCTGCTGCGTTTGCAGCGCCACATTGCCGTAATCTGGACCATTTACACTTCTTTTCGAAAGCATTTTATCGCTGCATTTTGAGCTCATTTGATGTCTTATCACCGCTGTGTTTTCAACACAATTGTTCTGCTTTTCTTGGCTAAAGCTCGCTACTTTAGGTTTGTTTGGACAGCCCAGCTTCGCGTTTCTAACCCACTCTGCGCGTTATTTTTAAAACCCAATTCTTCTTGTTTTTTTTCTCAAAAGCAATGGTTCAAACCGCTTTGGACAACCGCAATATTTCGACTTTCTTGCTTTCTTGTTTTGAATAAATACCGCGTCTGTTCGGACGCCGCTTTTTCGCTTTCGATTTGCTCCGCTTCAGATTACCCATCGCTTCTGCGTTTCCAGCCCATTATTGCGTTATTTTAAAACCCATTTGTCATTGTTTCTTGGCCGAAAGCGATCGCTTTAACTTGTTTTTCTGTTTGATTCCTTCGCTCGATTTGATTCTTGTTTCGTCTTTATCATTTTTATCGCTTTAAACTAAACACCGTGATTTTTCAAACATTGCTCTCCCGTTTACCCATCAAGCTTTCAAAGATTCAAATTACCGTTTCATCTTGCATCGCTTTTAAAACTAGACACCGCGTCATTTTCGAAATTGTTTGCGCTCATCGCCATCGCTCATCGCTACTTATCGCCATCGTTACCGCCATCGCCATCGCCATCGCCATCGCCATCATATCGTTATCGCCATCGCCATCGCTATCGCTATCGCTATCGCTACCGCTACCGCCATCGCATCGCATCGCTTCGCTCTCGCTTACCATCGCCGCCATCGCTTTCCAATTTTATTTTATCGATTTGAACGCGATACTACATCGCCGATGAAAAATATCCGTCGATTTTGAGGCCTACGATTCTGCAAAGACGGAAATATAACTTCTGGGCAAGGATGAAGACTTAAACCTTTTATCCGAGATCAACATGTTTAGTAGGCGAGGTGAATTATATATTCGCAGCCACGACGTGATTATAGTGATCTTTTCTATTTCACCCGAGAGACCAACACGTTTAGTAGGCGAGGCAATCAAAATAAACCACATGAGTCATATGTTTGCAGCCACGACGTGATTGGAATGTTCTTTCCAAAATTTAAGTCTGAGCCCTCCGCGATCAAAACATTCACTGTTTTGAATACGGATATGAAGTTATTTGTATTTAAATGTTTCTAACCGTTTGTTCTTGACAGCTTGCAGGGACTAAAGTAAATAAAGGCAATTATTCCTCGGAGTTCATTTATTGTTATTTCGTTCTTTAATTCAGCTTTTATCTCGCTTTGTATTGTAATATTATTTATCGCACTTATGTAATTATTGAAATGCTTAGAATAGGCAAACTTAGGATTTATTCATAGGTTAGTTTAAGATTTAAAACCCGTCGCTAGCTTATTTATTTGTAGGCTCGCAAACTTAGAAATCCTTCGCTAGTTTATTTATTTTAGGCTCGTCACGCTTATTCAAAATTTTTAAAACAACTCTTGTCATCTTTATTTGCTTCAATTAATTGTACAAATAAACTCATCTTTTTATTATTACTTTTTGCAACTTGTTGATTTTCGAAAGATTCACTTCTTTGGCATTATAAAGAATTTATTGTCACAAATGCATGTTTTCCAAAAAAATCTTACATGTATCTTTCTTTTATGTCATCCGAATACGTACTTGTATAAAATGCATCATATTTACTTGTATAAAATGCATCATATTTGCAAATATCTTTTTATTTATTATACTTGTAAAACATGTATTTTTCTAGCAATAATTAACCTGAATTTGACCGGATAACCGCAAGTTAGCGGATCTTAAAGGATGCCTAACCCCTTCCCTTTAGGATAATAAAGAACCCTTACCTAGAATCTCGCTAGTTTCGCAGACCATAAAATTGGAGTTTACAGTGCAGCACTTAGTTTAAATATTTAGGTGTCCTAATTCACCGTAAACATAATTAGGTGGCGACTCCTCAATCCTTTACCCAGGAATCACCCCATACGTCCGAGCTCCGCTTTGACCCGAGCGAGGTCGAAAATGGGCGCGCACAGCATGGCGACTCCACTGGGGATTTTTCAGGTTCCTAACCATAGCAAATTCAGGTTAATTATAATTGTGCTTTACTTTCGCTCTTTTTGATGTAATGCTTTGATTTGTTTCCATTACGAAATTTTTTATATGCATAACTGCTTTAATTTCTATATTTTTTACTACTTATCTTAAATTGGCATTTCGCTCATATTTCTTCCACTCTGGAAAATTGACACTATCACACACTACACGCGAGGTGTGTTTTGCGCACCCGCAAATTTCTTTCAATCTACCAAATTTTAGGAGAGTTGGCGTATGCGCGGAGTGTCCGGACCATCCGGTTGGCCGCGTAGCCTTCTCACTCGAGCAGTCCGCTCGGGAACCTTGAGTCTAGTCAGCCAAATCTTAGAAAATTTAAGATAGAGCTATACCACCCTTTATTTTAAGTCATGCATACATACACCTTAGGTGGGTCGATCCTTGGTATCGACTCCACAATTAAGAAATCCGCCAAAGATGTCTACGGGTCTCACAACCCAACGACCAATCATCATATTATGTGTAGCGTGATAAGGATAGACTAATCCAAGACTAATCATGACATCTTTGAAATTGGAAAATGTACATTCATTTTGTCTCATTTCCGACAAAGCATTGCAGTTTAGCAGCTTGGATCAAATCTGTCGTAATCCCGCATATCTGGCGTTTAGGCCCACCTCCGGCATAAGGGAGGCCCCATGCATATTAGGATGCGCATTTAATTGTCTTACAATCAGTTTGTTATTTTCTACTGCTTTTCACTATGTGTATATTATTTGAATCAATAATTACTCACCTTATACTAATTTGGTTTTCTTCATTTTTCAGGAGATTCATTTTGCCTTATTTATTTCCCCAAAAGTTGATTCGTGTTGACTAAAACTGGCGGAGCACCCCATCTGTTATTTCCCAATCATGCCTATCCAAACTGTATTAGTACTTAATGGAAAATGCGATTTAAATTGAGGCCTGAACCACATTTTATGCATTCTAATGTATTTTTTCCACCTTTTGAAAGTTTAAAATGACAAATCTGCATTGCTTTTGCTATTTTAAAATCTGCTTTGTTTAATAATTTTCCTTTCTTTTTTCATCATGCAAACTAATTTGTCGGCAATATGTGACATATAATGAAACAAGCAAACAAGGTCCCAAACAAGCAAGGCTTCGAAGAATATAAGGAAGACTCACAAGCGGAAGAATTGAGGCATTTTTGGAATAAGTCAAAGCCAGATTTGGATGAAACATCAATATGATTGATAAATACAAGCAGTGGCTTATGTTATCTCCCCTTTGTACTCTTGGGCTGCCGCACTACAATCAGGACTTCTACTGGGGCAATGCTATATCTCTTGCAGTCAAGTGGATACGTAATCATATACTAAGAGACTGATTGATGAAAAGCAGATGGACGCAGTTGTCCGGGGTACCTGAACTACGTCGTGACCTGATTCCCTCGGCGGGATACGTAGGCGGCCACATCGGCTTCGGTCCCATCTTTAGAAAAAATCCTTACAATCTCTTTTGCTAACCTGAACTACGTCATGACCTGATTCCCTCGGCGGGATACGTAGGCGGCCACATCGGCTTCGGTCCCATCTTTAGAAAAAATCCTTACAATCTCTTTTGCTTACATGAACTACGTTATGACCTGATTCCCTCGGCGGGATACGTAGGCGGCCACATCGGCTTCGGTCCCATTTTAGAAAATCCTTACAATCCCCTTTTGCTTGTAATGAACTACGTCATGACCTGATTCCCTCCTGGGGATACGTAGGCGGCCTAAATCGGCTTCGGTCCCACCATTAGGAAATATTTTCTCCTTCATCTCACAAAAGACAAAATGCACCCATCTGATCACCCTGATAGGGCAGGCAAGAAATCTACACAAGACTCGGTTGTCCATTCAAAAGATCGTCATTCTCATATATCAGACACTGGGGCATTTTTTAAGGGATCACTGCCAGAGGACGCCGATAAACATAGAAAACCGTCGGCAAACTAAGTCTTCAGCCAGAAGAATTTTGGATAAGACGTTTGCTTTGTTTCACCGCATGTCACTGCTCGACAGATATATATATATGTGCAGTAATTTTTATAAGCAAATTATTTTCAACAAACATTTTCATCAAAATTCGATATAATGTTTCTATTTTTTAAGATGCATTTCTACAAATTATTTTCGAATGTTTTCATTAACGGCCGGCCAAGACTGGGAAGCAGAGAGGGGCTACGGGTCCGAGTTAGCAGAGTTAGCAGGACATGCAAATACCAAGACCGAAGCTACAAAGTCAACGCGAATCAACTCCCCCCTCCCAAAACTCATAAATTTATTTGAGTACAGGTTCTTCAGGTCGAAAACAGCAGGGAAGCTGCAACATTTATGAGCAGATTCGCAAGGGCCTCCGCATCACAACTCACTACAAGAATCACTTTCCTGTTTGGAGATTGTACAAAGACGTCATGCTAAACTACATGTTCCCAACCGTGTTGTGTCCACGGAAAGAACGGTATTTCGACTTACAGGGTCGCATTCTCATCTACTCAACTTTTGCATCGCTTATGTCCACACATTAACTATCATGGCATGGCAATAGGGCCCCACTTTACATTACGTCAACACGACGACACAAATCAGGCGCCCACCTTCTAATGCGGGTATGTTTTAAATCACGCGCCCACCTTCTAATGCGGGTATGTTTTAAATCAGCGCCCACCTTCTAACGCGGTATGTTTTAAACCAGCGCCCACCTTCTAATCGCGGTATGTTTTAAATCAGCGCCCACCTTCTAACGCGGTATGTTTTAAACCAGGCGCCCACCTTCTAACGCGGGTATGTTTTAAATCAGCGCCCACCTTCTAACGCGGTATGTTTTAAATCAGCGCCCACCTTCTAATCGCGGGTATGTTTTAAATCAGCGCCCACCTTCTAATGCGGGTATGTTTTAAATCAGCGCCCACCTTCTAACGCGGGTATGTTTTAAATCAGCGCCCACCTTCTAACGCGGTATGTTTTAAATCAGCGCCCACCTTCTAACGCGGGTATGTTTTAAATCAGCGCCCACCTTCTAACGCGGTATGTTTTAAATCAGCGCCCACCTTCTAACGCGGGTATGTTTTAAATCAGCGCCCACCTTCTAACGCGGGTATGTTTCAAATCAGCGCCACCTTCTAATGCGGGTATGTTTCAAATCAGGCGCCCACCTTCTAACGCGGTATGTTTTAAATCAGCGCCCACCTTCTAATGCGGTATGTTTAAATCAGCGCCCACCTTCTAATCGCGGTATGTTTTAAATCAGCGCCCACCTTCTAATCTGGGTATGTTTTAAATCAGCGCCCACCTTCTAACGCGGGTATGTTTTAAATCAGCGCCCACCTTCTAACGGGTATGTTTTAAATCAGGCGCCCACCTTCTAATGCGGGTATTTAAATTTCAGTCAGGCGCCCACCTCCTAATGCGGGTACGTTTTAAATCAGGCGCCCACCTTCTAATGCGGGTATGTTTTAAATCAGGCGCCCACCTTCTAATGCGGGTATGTTTTAAATCAGGCGCCCACCTTCTAATGCGGGTATGTTTTAAATCAGGCTCCCACCTTCTAATGCGGGTATGTTTTAAATCAGGCGCCCACCTTCTAATGCGGGTATTTAAATTTCAGTCAGGCGCCCACCTCCTAATGCGGGTATTTAAATTTCAGTCAGGCGCCCACCTCCTAATGCGGGTATGTTTTAAATCAGGCGCCCACCTTCTAATGCGGGTATATTTTAAATCAGGCGCCCACCTTCTAATGCGGGTATATTTTAAATCAGGCGCCCACCTCCTAATGCGGGTATTTTATTTTAAAACAGGCGCCCACCTTCTAATGCGGGTACTTTATTTTAAAGTGTAAACAGGCGCCCGCCAACGCCATCATCTGCACAACATTAAGCAACGACATCATTTCAACTTACAAAGTCATATTCTCACATACATATCTTATGCAACTGTTATACACTAACTTTTATCTTAGCTCCGGTCCACAGGAATTCGAATCGGCGGGAGCTTTCAGCATAACATGGAACTATATCTCACGGCGAACCAAGGCAATTTGGTCAAACGACCTACTTCGAACGTCGATCCGCTCTTTCCCATTAATTTCTCGTGTCTGCGACCAGTGTCATCCTAAGTCGACACTGGGGCATTGTTTCTTGAATGTGCACCATCTTTTGCAACTTCTATACCCCTCGGGATTCTATTTCTTACCATGCAGTCCCGAGGATCAGGGCAAAATTGGCTCCTCAGTCAACTTTCTTTGGCCGAAAACTCTTTCATCGTCTCCGTCCAAAGAGGGGCATCTGTTGACACCCAATTTTGTCCCATCTTTTATGATTTTATTCGTAATTTTTAATATTTTTGACACTTTTAAAATAATTTTAAAATATAGGCATATATGTGTGTATCTTCATATTATTATTATTATTCGCATATTTTATATCATTTGCATTTTTATCCGAAATGCTATATTATTTTATTCTCGCAAAATTGCATCGCATTTCCCTTTTTATTAAGCATTAAGCATTTCGCAAATATTATATTTTATTATTATCACGTCGTTATGTTATTTTAAATAATTCACATCTTTTACAACAAAATATATATATATATATATAATATCTTTTAATATTAAACCCCTTTTATATTTTTCAATTCCTAACCCAATACAATTTCTACCCAACCTAAATTAAAACCCATTTTTCGTCCAAAGCCCAATCCCCAAATTAAATTCCCACAAGCCCAATCCCCCAAATTAAATTCCCACAACCCACAAAACAAAAATCCCAAAATCAAGCCCAACTCCCTTTTCTTAAACCCAACACCACAAGCCCACTCCCCAATTAAATTAAACCCAATTCCCAAAGCCCACCCGCCAGCCCACTCACCCGACCCGTCGCCTGACCCAAACCCATCGCCCAACCTCTTTTAATCCCCCAAACCAAAAATCGAAACCAAAAAAAAAAATCGAACCCTATCTCCCAAAATCGCCACGACCCCACACCTTCATACCGGCGACCCCACGTCGCCGGGCCACCTCGCCTCGCCACCACCAACCCCGACACCACCAACCCCTGCATTACGCCGACACATAAAAACCGCGACCCATACCCACAAAATCGTAAATCTTTACCTTTATTTTTGAATTTCAAACTCGATTCTTGGGGAATCCATCTATAAATACCCCCTTGTTCTTCATTTTGGGAAATAAAATCTGTCTTTGAAGGGGATTTTGGAGAAATTTCGGGTCATTTTTCGGTCTGAAATTTAAGAAAAAGGTGTCCGAAATCTCCTCAAAGGTTTGCCTTATCTTTTGTTTGTTTGTTCTTCACTAAAATAAAAACCATCCAAAATCTTTGTTTGTTCTTCCATGTGTTCTTCAACTTAAGGATTCCGAAATATAGGTCGAAATTATTGGTTTTGTTTGTGTTGAAGAATCTGGATTTTTAGCTGTTTTTTTTTGTTTTCTTTCGGTTCAATTCGGGTCGGGTCACTGCCGGATCGGGTCGGGTCATTTCGGGTCGAGACCAACATCAGAAAAACAGTATCCTTTTCAGAATTACCAATTCAGAATTGGGTGATCAAAAATCCAAAATCTGAATTCTAAACATCTCCGAGGGGTCGTCGATTCAAACAAGCCTCGGTTCATTTGCCAGGAGAAGGTCAAGAAAATACAAATTCCTCTCGATTATGTTTTCTGTATTTTTATGTGTTTCTTTGTTAATTATGTGATAAGATAGTCATTTTGCTATTTTGTTCATTATTGTGTCAAGTATGTTATTTGGTTTAATTGGCAATTAATGTTTAGAAAGGCTTTCCTTGTATTATCGATTCTTACTTAATATGGTAAGAAGCTTTGTGCGTGTGTTGATTTTACGGACATCGTGTGATCATATTGGATTCGAATGTTGAATCATACTTATTTTGTTGAGTCTCATCAACTGATAACACACTTGCCTTACCTGTTTAAATGTTAAAAGGCCTCGATATTAACATGTGAAGTCTCCCAAGTTATCTTGTATCATGCCCTACCTTTTGAGTTTGTTTGAATGACATTTGCATTAGTGCTTTGCACTATTTGAATCGATTTATACCTGTTAAGGCATAGTCTCTAATGCATTTCATACACGGCTTGTGATTATGTTTCATGTAGTAAGTATGTATAGGGTATAGTCTAAAGATAAAACTGCTTAGGTGAATAAAAAGGTCTAATAAATGATTTGAACATGTCTCACTTAAGAATAAGTAGTATCTTTGATTCTTGTTAAAGTCGTGCCTATGTCTAAACTATCTACTTGGGAGTATGTGTTTGTTTATCTCAGTTTGTGAATCTGTTCATACGAGCATGCCTATTTTCGCTTTATAAATATGTGGTGTGTTAGAAATGGCCTAGATATGTGTTGCTCTTGTCCAATTCTTCCTTCTATATCTTTTAAATATCTGAAAAATTGAACTTTCTCTGTTGGTTTGTGTGTAAATTTAGGAGACCATGAAGCATGCTAGTTAGTTATGATATGTGTCTTGTCTCTTTCCCATGTTGGTATTCTCCAGTTCCCCTAAATGGTTATTTGGCTCATCCTTTATCCTATTAATGCCTACTGAATTGGTCATGCATTTCCCCTATATGATTAGGTGTTAAGTGCCCCCATAATATCATGTAAAGTCTTTTAAGTTACCTTAGATCATGCTATGTTTACTAAGTCGCTGAATGATATCGGTATTAACATATTGTGCGTATTTGAACTAGTTTATGGTGTGTTATATTATCGCCCATGTTTGCAATCTATGTTTATTGCGAATGTTTTCTTTCATGGTTGCCTTGTCGAATCTGTCCTATTATCTTAATATGTTGGTTGAAAGCCAAGACAAGCTTCGGGTTGGGTTTAGCCTTCTTCGATAGCCTGCCATGCCCAAGGTTCAAGAAGCCTTTTGAATCTTGTTGCGGCATCGGAAATGAATGGTGGTAGCCCCCCTCTTTGTCTTCTTATCTTTCAAATTTGAAGTTTAGAGTGACTGGTCTTTAAGTTTACCTTCCCCTTTATGTCTTTGCTGTGCTACCAATAGTGTGGTATCCAGCTGCACCTTGAGATTCTGGATATATGTCATCTTTAAATAGTTCTAGTTATGGGTTTTGTTGCATTTTGGTCATTGATTACGAGATCGCCAGCTTGTCGCAATACTTGGGCTGATCAACGCACTTTTGAGCCATTATTCTGCTGCTGCGTTTGTCGCGCCACAATTTCTGCAATCTGGACCATTTACACTTCTTTTCAAAGCATTTTATCTGTGCATTTTGAGCTCATTTGATGTCTTATCAACGCTGTGTTTTCAACACAATTGTCGCTGTTTTCTTGGCTAAAAGCACGCTACTTTAAATTTGTTTGGATGACCCACCGCCTGCGTTTCTAACCCACTCATCTGCGTTATTTTTAAAACCCAATTCTGCTTTTTTTTTCTCGGAAAACCGGTTCAAAATCGCTTTGGACAACCGCAATATTTCGACTTTCTTGTTTCTTGTTTTGAATAAATACCGCGTCTGTTCGATTTGTTTTTACATTTGATTTGCTCCCGTTTGATTACCCATCGCCTGCGTTTCCGGCCCATTATTGCGTTATTTTAAAACCCATTTCTTCTTTGTTTCTTGGTGAAAGCGATCGCTTTAACATTTTTCTGTTTGATTCAACGCTCGATTTGATTCTTGTTTCGTCTTTATCATTTCTTGTTTTAAACTAAACACCGCATTTTTCAAACATTGCTCTCTGTTTGATCCTTTGTTTCAAGATTCAAATTACCGTTTCATCGCGCATCGCTTTTAAAACTAGACACCGCTCATTTTCGAAACTGCTTTTCGCCATCGCCATCGCCATCGCTACTTTATCGCCATCGTTACCGCATCGCCATCGCCATCGCCATCGCCATCGCTATCATATCGTTATCGCCATCGCCATCGCATCGCTATCGCTACCGCTACCGCTACCGCCATCGCATCGCGCATCGCTGCTTCTCGCTACATCGCCGCCATCGCTTTCCAATTTTATTTCTTGATTTGAACGCGATACTACATCGCCGATGAAAAATATCCGTCGATTTTGAGGCCTACAGCTTGCAAAGACGGAAATATAACTTCGGGCAAGGATGAAGACTTAAACCTTTTATCCGAGATCAACATGTTTAGTAGGCGAGGTGAATTATATATTCGCAGCCACGACGTGATTATAGTGATCTTTTCTATTTCACCCGAGAGACCAACACGCTTTAGTAGGCGAGGCAATCAAAATAAACCACATGAGTCATATGTTTGCAGCCACGACGTGATTGGAATGTTCTTTCCAAAATTTAAGTTCGAGCCTCCGCGATCAAAACATTCATCGCTTTTGAATACGGATATGAAGTTATTTGTATTTAAATGTTTCTAACCGTTTGTTCTTGGCGGCTTGCGAGGGGACTAAAGTAAATAAAGGCAATTATTCCTCGGAGTTCATTTATTGTTATTTCGTTCTTTAATTCACTTTTATCTCGCTTTGTATTGTAATATTATTTATCGCACTTATGTAATTATTGAAATGCTTAGAATAGGCAAACTTAGGATTTATTCATAGGTTAGTTTAAGATTTAAAACCCGTCGCTAGCTTATTTATTTGTAGGCTCGCAAACTTACAAATCCTTCGCTAGTTTATTTATTTGAGGCTCAAATCACGCTTATTCAAAATTTTTAAAACAACTCTTGTCATCTTTATTTGCTTCAATTAATTGTACAAATAAACTCATCTTTTTATTATTACTTTTTGCAACTTGTTGATTTTCGAAAGATTCACTTCTTTGGCATTATAAAGAATTTATTGTCACAAATGCATGTTTTCCAAAAAAATCTTACATGTATCTTTCTTTTATGTCATCCGAATACGTACTTGTATAAAATGCATCATATTTACTTGTATAAAATGCATCATATTTGCAAATATCTTTTTATTTATTATACTTGTAAAACATGTATTTTTCTAGCAATAATTAACCTGAATTTGACCGGATAACCGCAAGTTAGCGGATCTTAAAGGATGCCTAACCCCTTCCCTTTAGGATAATAAAGAACCCTTACCTAGAATCTCGCTAGTTTCGCAGACCATAAAATTGGAGTTTACAGTGCAGCACTTAGTTTAAATATTTAGGTGTCCTAATTCACCGTAAACATAATTAGGTGGCGACTCCTCAATCCTTTACCCAGGAATCACCCCATACGTCCGAGCTCCGCTTTGACCCGAGCGAGGTCGAAAATGGGCGCGCACAGACAAAAAGTGACTTAAGAAAAGGACATATGATGACATTTTCAGTTGGTAGGGCTGACAATTTCACCATAACCCGATGGTTATCCATTCACTCGACCCGATTATATAGACGAAAAATTGACAAAACACGGATTTTAATCGGGTGACGGATGAATCGGGTGACGGATCGGGTTGGATCCGGGTGGACATACATCCAACCCACCACCCGACCCATCCATCCACCCGTTTATAAATTAGTTATTTTTTGTGTAGTTCAGTGATGACATACCCCTGACTCATGTCGTTACTAGTACTTGGTTTTATTTCCAATAGTTGTCTTTATTTTTCTAAAGTGAACGGAAATTCTTTTTCAATTTCAACATGACAATAACGATGATTCCTAGTATCAAAAATGTTATTTTTGTACTACGTTATACATAATTGACATTTTCTATGTTGAACATCACTCTATATATGACTATAACTGTTAGCAATATAATAGGTTGAGGAATATTACAATGGGATCAAGATCAAATTATAATGGTAAAGCAAGATAGTATGAAAATCAAGATAGTATGAAAACTGAAAAATAAACCAAAAGTACCAAACTGATTGTGCTATAATTTTCATCCGCGAAGCACCCGATCCACCCGATTCACCCGTGGATGATGGGTGGATTGGATGTGGATGAAGAAAAATAGGGTGACGGATGGGTCGGGTGGTGGATAGATGGTTGACGGGTGGAGGCGGATTGAGCTCCACCCGATCCACCTCCGATCCATTGCCAGCCCTATCAGTTGGTTTATGCAAATGTCTCTTTTCAAATCACCATTTAAATTTTATCTCTATATTTAAAAGTTGTATCTCTTGTGAGTGTTACTGACAAACATTAGACTATCGTCTAACATTTATAAAATTTTAAATCATAATCTACATTTTCTGATAAAATTTTTGATTTTCTAAAAAGTCTTTAAATTGTAGTATAAAAGATTCATAAATTACAAGAAAAAAAAAGTTATTTACTAAACATTTGTCCCAAAAGGAACAACGAACGAGAATTTATGAACATTTCCACTACCTTCCTTCAAATGGGTTGATCTTTAACTTTTTTCCTTCAAATGGGCTGGTCTTCAATTTTTGCATTTTAACAATGAAATTTATGCCTAGTACGATATAAATTTTTTAAGGACAAAAGTCATACGGGACATAATATATGAAAAACTTATATCGGGTGAAATAGTTATTGGTTCGGAAGGCAAAAGATAAAGAGCAGCAGGTCAAAAGTGCCAATGACCCCATTTCCTGGCTGGGCTCCCGTGAAGGCCCAATCTAACACAAAAATACCATCAATGAGGTGTGAGATTTAGAAGTGGGAATTGCTCGAATCTGCACCATAGATAACTGATATGCAGTTCACGTTTTTATTTTTGGGATAGGGAGGTTCAGGATGAGAATTGAAGTTTTTATTAATCATTGATACAGCTATCTGAAAGACGTCCCATCATCCTCTCCCACTATAAATATTTGTTGGAAATTAGCCTTTGGCGGGGAGATGCGTCCACCCATCTTTGATAAATTAAACACTTGTGTTCCGTATGTTGGAGACCTTGTCTCTTTACACATGCATGATCTACGAAGTGAGTAGATGACCGTAGGGCCAAGAATCGTCTAATTTCGTTGAGAAATGAAAGAGATATTGGTCCACGAAGTAAGGTGTTTGAGACATGGATATGTGGTGTGGGACAAATCTACCACATCGGTGGGAATATGAAGAATTGCTCTCTATATAAGTCTCTAATTGGTAAAGGGTTTGGGACCCCAAGGGGTATCCCATGTGTTTAAAGGAGGGAAGACCTAGATGTGCTTGGGTTCAAGGCTAAGCCCACAGGCGCGCCGCCGGTTCCGGGTCCGGGGTGGGGCTGTGGGGCTGTCTAATATTATCTTTTTAGACCAGAGAACTCTTCAAGATATACAGTTTGATCCCTGAAGTTTCATATGTACAGTTTGGACCATAATTCTTTCATATGTACAGTTTGGTCCCTGAAGTTTCAATATTTATAGTTTGGTCCCCAGAATTTCTGGAGACTTTTTCTGCCTACCGTTGGACTGCGTTTTGGAGCATTAACCAGCAATTACTTGGCTGATTAAGTCTCCATTAACAACCCATTACTTGGGCATTTGGGCAGCTTCTTTCAATGGCCTTAATAGCCATTACTTGGCTGTTTTAATGGCCTCCCTTAATGGCCATTACAACCTTATTCTGGCAGTTGGACAGCCCCTCTTGCATGCTATATATTGAGCTTCATTTGGCTCAAAACAGGAGCAAAAAAACAGGCCAAAAAATAGACGAAACTACAGTGCACAACAGGCAGAAAACGCACTGCAAAACACCATTGAAAACACACGAAAACAGCAGCGTTTTTCAGTCACAAAAGGGCACAAAACAGTGGCCGAAATCTGTCCAAAACAGTGGCAAAAATCAGTGCAATTCATGACTGGAAAACAGCGAGCAAACCCTCACATATACACAAGATATACACTACAGAGACACACTATATACACAGAGATAAAAGAGAAGAGTAGAGAGAAACTCTTCCTTCCTATTCCATATCTTCAGCAAGTCGAGTCATATTTGTTTTCTTCGCCAGACTCAACCTATTGGCTTTGTAGTGTTGAGATTAAAGTGTTGTTTTATCTTGGGAGACTATTGCCCGCTAACGTAAAAACATATATACGGGGCAATCTTGTCTTAAGGATAGAGGGCTATCCTCGACTCAACACACAACGTTGTAACCATCCAGATTTAGTTGTTTCTTGATTTCAGGTTATCAAGATTCAAGACACAACAAACTTATGGCGATTCTCAACATTGGCTTTGCAAGGTGATCAAGATTCAAGACACAACACACATGCGGCAGTTTTGAAGATTGACCATTTATTTATCCTTTCGAACATTTGTAATAGTTATTACTTCCCGTACTGCTCTATAAAGTACCATAGAATCCCAACAATTTAAGACAAGATTGTATTGTAATACTATTAGTGTTCGAAAGATGTCGGTCAAAAGTTGTGTGACCAAATCTGGATATGGCAATGGTTTTTTGGTAGAAGAGAGTGATGATGATGAACGTGTTCATGGTGTCACCGCTATCAAGACTGGTTGGAACAAGCGCTCACGAGAGCCTGAGGATGTCAACTGGGACAAGAGGAGAAGACTGAAGATGTTATTCTATCTTGCAGCAGAAGGCCTATATCTGTCCCAGAAAAAAGATCCGAATAATGGTAAGAAGGAAATGGACACTCAGTTTGATGAAGTGACTGAAGTGAGCCAGAATCCGAAATTGGGATAAGTAGTTTTTCTTACTTGTCAAGGATAAAGATTAAATGATGTCTGATTAAAAATGGATTAAAGTAAGGAGGAATATGAAAATAATTTATATTCCTTACGCTTTAAAAATCAGAAGTTTAATCTCATCTTCTTTTCCGTTTAAAGATTGGATTGTAAAGCAGCTTAAAAAGATCCGTTCTTTTAAGAGTAATTATTAAAAGTGTGTAAAGTATGTTCGCATCTGAGGGAGTAAGATCCATTGTGCATAAAATAGTTACCACTCTTAAGTAAGCGCCAAGAATTATCTGGGCACCAATCTTAACGGAAGGAGTCTAAAAGCTAAAGACGTTGAACCTGTCATACTATTTGGCAGAAGATCCTTCATAGGATGATATTGGACACTCAGTCATATAAAGCCTCCGGGCGACTGGAGTGGGCCAAAATTCCTCTGATATGATGATATTGGACACTCAGTCATATAAAGCCTCCGGGCGACTGGAGTGGGGCCAGAATTCATTTCATAGGAAAAGTAATGGACACCTAGTAAGGTGGGCCAGAGTTTCCAGGTCTCAAAAGATCTGAAGGCCTAAAGAAAGGCAGAAAAGAAATTGGACACTTAGTCTGCCAAAGCAACTGGAGTGGGCCAGAGTATCCAGATCACATATGATCCGGTTACGCCCTAACCACAGGCAAGAGGTTGTTCATGTGAAGCAACACCACCTCTAAAGTAGAAGGGGTTGGAGAGGTTGTCGTCAATAGGACTTCAGGGATTGGGATCACTCTAAGATGAGGTGATACATGTCCCTAACATGGTTTAAGGGACGCTGTTGGTCAAGCTGGTTTGAGACTAGTCCAACATGTCTGTAATAACTAAGAATGGTACAGTATGTCTGTAGCCAAATGAATGATATATTTGTAATCCGTGCATCTATGCCATCATAGATTAAGACACGTTAAATAGCAAGTCATTCAAAAGCCGACGATGTTGAGATTGTTGCCTACTGTCGACATAAACCCTCAAAATAAATGTGAGGTAGATGAAGAGGCAAAATCACATTTCCAAATTTCGTCAAGGGAATAGCGAAAGAAGCACCGCTCCTCTAGAACTTAGTCACACATACTTGGGTGATTTGAAGTTTATACAAAATAGAGGGGGGAGACAAGTACGTTGTGATCTTCATTGATGATGGTACAACGTATGGAATCATTTGTTTGTTGAAAAGCAAAGATGAAGTTGTTGAAGCAGATAAGCGCTACAAAGCAGAAGTTGAAAATCAACTAAGCCTACGGATTGAGAAATTCGTAGTGATAGAGGGGGAGAATGTGAAGCATCGTTCATTAAACGACTGTTCATTTCTCACCTCAGTCCAACGGTGTTAGCCAAGCGCAAAGTTGTACGCCCAATTTATGTGGGGTTGCTTGGTAAAAGTTGGAATAATGAAACAGGTCAAGTTGTACCTAAGACTGTAGATTGCATATCCACTGGATCTGCAAATAACAGTAGTGCGGATCGCCTCTTGGCGTCAAAGAATACTGAATTCTTTGAAGATAGCTTTCCTTGAAAAAAGGAAGAAGGAGTAATTGCTCAAGGTTAACAAGAACCTGCGAGGGCCTGACTGTCCGGAACTAGACGTTCCGTATCTACAGGACTCGAAAGTTGCTGGCTATCCGGAACTTAATATTCCAGATCTGCAGAACTTAGGGATTCTAGATGTTGAACCGAGACGGAGCAAAGAAGGGGACAAAGACTTGTTCCAGTCCTTCTAGCTTGTATGTTTAAGAATGAACCATGGACAATTAACAAATAATTGTCATCTCCAAAAGCGCTGCTTTGGAAAGAAGCTACAAAGAGAGAAATAGACTCTATCATATAGAACCATACTTGCGTAATGGTTGATCTTCCTCCGGGAAAAGAACCTTTGGGTTGTAAGATGTGCTCCCCTGTGAGTAACTTCACATCCAGGGCCATTGCAGTCTTGCGTGACATGAATGTTGAATTAGCCTTCCCAACCGGAGAGTTGGAAGAAGAGGATCAGAGTTGGATTGCTGAACTGTTGGGCTTCTTCCTGAACTTTCATTTTGGTCCCTGAAATATTTACATTTTGGTCCTGAAAGTTTCAAATAAAATGGAAACAATTAATTTGACCACAGAAACATTGACTCTAAAGTTAGAAAGCCAACAGTTGGAGAATCAACAGTCTGAAAGTAAAAGTCATATTGAAACAAAGTCTCGATATGAAAGATATGGGTATCACAGATGACATCTTGGAAATTGGATTTCTAAGACATCTAACAGACTGGTCGATAGTTGGCAGTCTCGTTGAAGTCACCAATGGATATGAATCATAGAACTGATTGGAATCATGGTGCACTCATAAACAAGGAGCGATATGCTCAGGTCACGTGTAGTTCAATGTATTGTACACACTACAACCGACCTGGTATCGTCCTACAAAGCAGATCAGTTGAACTAAGGTTCACTGATGATTTTAATACATGATCGGTAGAAGGCGTTAAATCGGATATGGGGGTATCAGAATTATTCGGTTATCTACAGATTATAGTATTCTCGGATGTCGGCGGTTACGGGGAGAACACAGTGATGCAAACTGGACATCAGATCTGAAGAATACCAAAGCCACAAGTAAATGTGTATGGTGGATCTTGGAAAATCCTCTAAGCAAACTTGCATCGGCCGATTCATGATGGAATCAGAGTTTATCGCTTTATACAAAGCATGAAAGAAGTTGAGTAACTTCACGGCTCCTTAGGGCGTCCCTTATTGGGAGAAACCCGTGTCTTGGCTGATTATACATCGTGGCTGGCCGGTCGGCCGGGAAGGACACGGATGGCGGCGTCTGGACATATCTTTCGGGATGCATCGGAGACATAAGACCGTATGGCAGTTGATCATCACGGGTGTCACATCCTTGTTTACTAACTAAGGGACTACCCGGAGATCAAGTGTTCTGCCTGTCTAGGGAAATTGGCTTAAAACCCAAACAATAGGAACCTTTGCGGTGGAAACCCAACCATACTGATTGGAGATCCCAAGAATTTGGTTCAATGGGAAAACTAAGCGGCAAAAGGTTCAGTTGAGCGCTTCGGTGGAAGCAAGAAGCACTTCGGATGATGATTTCTGTACGGAAACATGAATCCAAAGCTGTTCCCGCGATAGACATTAAAGTGTTGTCTGCATGGTGGGTAAAGGTTAAGCTTCCAAACCTTTTAAAAGATCATCAAACGGTTGAGGTTAAGGTTGTGGAACTTTTAATGATTCCTAACACTTGTGAAGTGGGGTATAGCAGGATACCTTGTAGGAGATCACCTATTTAAGTGCGAGGATGGCCGACTCAAATGAACGCACTTAAGAATCCAAGTGTGTCCATGGCCACAACGGACAGAAACGTAAGAAGGAAAATGAATAAGAAGAGTTATTGTGTTGATATCGTTGTCTTGGCTTACACTAAACACTGACGGTTCAAGACATCACGTTCACCGCGCAGTAAGTAAGTCCGATGGTATTCAACTAGGAAAGGTTCAAAGCGTAAGCTACCTCTCCTGATGCAATATCTTTTCGCTGAAAGATTGCTGAAATGTAGGCACCTTGTGTGTGCGCCACAATCTCTCTTTCATAGAGGGGATTGTTGGAAATTAGCCTTTGGCGGGGAGATGCGTCCACCCATCTTTGATGAATTAAACACCTGTGTTCCGTATGTTGGAGACCTTGTTTCTTTACACATGCATGATCTACGAAGTGAGTAGATGACCGTAGGGCCAAGAATCGTCTAATTTCGTTGAGAAATGAAAGAGATATTGGTCCACGAAGTAAGGTGTTTGAGACATGGATATGTGGTGTGGGACAAATCTACCATATCGGTGGGAATATGAAGAATTGCTCTCTATATAAGTCTCTAATTGGTAAAGGGTTTGGGACCCCAAGGGGTATCCCATGTGTTTAAAGGAGGGAAGACCTAGATGTGCTTGGGTTCAAGGATAAGCCCGCCTTGGCTGGCCGCTTGCTTGCTATCTGTCCGGGTTCATTTGGTTCACGTGGTAAATTTGTGGGCTGTGGGGCTGTCTAATATTATCTTTTTGGACCAGAGAACTCTGCCAGATGTACAGTTTGATCCCTGAAGTTTCATATGTACAGTTTGGACCAGAATTCTTTCATATATACAGTTTGGTCCCTGAAGTTTCAATATTTACAGTTTGGTCCCCAAAATTTCTGGAGACTTTTTCTGCCTACCATTGGACTGCGTTTTGGAGCATTAACCAGCAATTACTTGGCTGATTAACTCTCCATTAACAGCCCATTACTTGGGCATTTGGGCAGCCTCTTTCAATGGCCTTAATAGCCATTACTTGGCTGTTTTAATGACCTCCCTTAATGGCCATTATAGCCTTATTTTGGCAGTTGGAAAACCCCTCTTGCATGCTATATATTGAGCTTCATTTGGCTCAAAACAGGAGCAAAAAAACAGGCCAGAAAATAGACGAAACTACAAAGGCACAACAGCAGAAACGATCGCAAAACACCACTGAAAACACACGAAAACAGCAGCGTTTTTCAGTCACAAAAGGGCATAAAACAGTGGCCAAAATCTGTCCAAAACAGTGGCAAAAATCTGTGCAATTCGTGACTGGAAAACAGCGAGCAAACCCTCACATATACACAAGATATACACTACAGAGACACAGTATATACACAGAGACAAAAGAGAAGAGTAGAGAGAAACTCTTCCTTCCTATTACATATCTTCAGCAAGTCGAGTCATATTTGTTTTCTTCGCCAGGCTCAACCTATTGGCTTTGTAGTGTTGAGATTAAAGTGTTGTTTTATCTTGGGAGACTATTGCCCGCTAACGTAAAAGCATATATACGGGGCAATCTTGTCTTAAGGATAGAGGGCTATCCTCGACTCAACACACAACGTTGTAACCATCCAGATTTAGTTGTTTCTTGATTTCAGGTTATCAAGATTCAAGACACAACAAACTTGCGGCAGTTCTCAACATTGGCTTTGCAAGGTGATCAAGATTCAAGACACAACACACATGCGGCAGTTTTGAAGATTGACCATTTATTTATCCTTTCGAACATTTGTAATAGTTATTACTTCCCGTACTGCTCTATAAAGTACCATAGAATCCCAACAATATTCACATGCAATTTTGTTTCGATTTCATGCTCAGTGCCACTAAATCATAATTGCTATATATATATATATATTCACATGCCCTTATAATATAAACTATTATTTCTCTACAAATAAATAAAATTGGAAATATTTTTTATGTATAACAATTTAATTTCAGATTACTTCAAAGAATGAGATAATTGTATATATCAATCTCTCCTCGTCCTAAAACAAATTAAACAAAGTAGTTTTTAGAAGAGCAATGTAAAACTAAACATTGCAGAATTTTGACATAAAAATGAATATATCAATTGTAGCCAAATAAAATTTACCTTAGCAGCAACATGCCAAAAACGGATTCCCCCCTCCTCAGCCTAAAATCTCTCAAATGCATTGAAAGATACCCATACTGAAACATTTTCCAACATTAAAGAATCGTATTTAATTTGTATATATATTGAAATAGAAGCAAAAGTTTATTACTCTTGTAGTAATAGTAAATAAAAGGAATACACATATTGTAAAGTGTTTTCAAAAAATATAATAGTTGGGTATTATACTTTTATATAAATTTTATATTATTGCATATTGTTGGCATTTGACATATTCATTGAAGTACTATTGGTATATAAATATTTAAAATGTTGCATATTATATTATATTGGTTTAAAAATATAAAGTGCTTTAAATTTTTTATTGTTATATTAAAATACAAATTACCATTAAAGAGAGAAGGTAAATTTTTATTTTATGGGAGAGAGAGAGAGAGAAAAAATTATGGAATAGAGAGGAAAGAGAAAATGCAGTAAAAACGCATTAATGGAAATTGATCCCATATTTATTTTCAAAATGCTATATTTGCTATAAAACCTGCTATTAGTAATATTTAAGAAGATATGTTATGTTTGTATTTATTTCTCACTAACTAATGTGATATGTAAAAACTCCATTTTTGAATGCCTCAAGTCAACTAATTAATTCAGATTCACATCGTAGGTCCATTAAAGATTGAGTGTTTTGTAACAAGTTCTTCATTTCGAAAATTCAAATATAATTTTTTCTATTGAGACTGAAGGTATTTCAATTATATCCCACTGCTGCCTTTGGTGATTATGCAATAGGACGTCAATTATTTATTCTCAACTCAAATTTCCATTATTTACTCTCTTTGATTGAGAGTCAAGGGACAACTATCCACCGCAACCTTGATGATAATGCAATACAACCTTCAATTATTTTTAATTCGAACTTCTGCTAGTAAAATTGACAATTCTCTACAAACTTTTCAACTTTTCACATCTTGTCTATCTATTAAATTAAATTAAGTTGCCTTTCATGAATTTGTATGTAATCATATTAGTTTTTGGAATTAGCGGTAGCACCAACTTTGAGAAACATACATCACTATTCCATGTTGAATTAGAGAAATTATATATGAACAATAAGGCGTCATCATCGACAGTGACCCCTAACCTTCCAAGCTGAAAAAAATGTAGCTCGTACATAGTTTAGTTAATTAATTAATTAAGTCGATATATATAGGTGGTTATTGTTATCTTTCTGTAATAAAGTTTCTGGAAACTAAACAAACAAAAAGAACCAAAATGTAGAAGAAGCAGAATAAATCCGAAGCGACCAAAGCCGAGTCGAGCAACAACGGTGCGAAAGACTTTCTTCTCAACTCTTTAATAACTAAAAAAAGTGTTTTCTCTATAAGCACAAGAATTTTCTTTCCATTTTATTTCCCTCTATTTTTGAATTTGTTATTTCTTCCATTTCCTATTCACACACATCCAAAAACCAACAGTTATCAGACAAGAAATGAGGCTTAAGGTCTATTCAAAATTTTGTTTTCTTTAGCTCACCAGAGCAGCAAATAAGATCGGGTGTCTTGTTATTATGATCTAAGGAATAAGACACCATGTCATGATCACAAAAAACTTGAATTTACCTAACGAGAATCTGTAAGATAAAATAATTTTTCTTAGGGATTCCTTTCATTATTCACAATATATATAGTTGTACAAGGTTAATTCATAATATAGTACGAATCTTAACTTACCTTACAAATATTGATTACTAATACAATTAGAATCTTAAGTTACCTTAAATATACATCTATCATAATTACACAATATACGGAGAATATTTGGAAAATATTCGCTAATACACCCCCCCAGACGGAGCGGGAGGAGGCCGAATGCTAAGGCTGGATCGGAAGTCGGTGAAGAGCTGTCGCGGTAGTCCCTTTGTGAAAATGTCTACATACTCATAAGAGGAAGGCACGTGTAAAATTTTGACCTGACCACGGGCAACCTTCTCTCGCACAAAGTGAATATCCATCTCAATATGCTTAGTCCGCTGATGTTGGACTGGATTATGAGACATATAGATAGCAGATATGTTGTCACAATAGACTATAGACGCCTTGCGTAATGGACACTGGAGCTCCAAAAGAAGATTTCGGAGCCAACAGATCTCAGCGACGACATTAGCAACTCCGCGATATTCTGCTTCATCACTCGAACGGGATAACGTGGCCTGCCGCTTGGCGAACCATGAGATAAGATTATCCCCAGGAAATACACAGTACCCTGAGGTGGAGCAACGTGTGTCGGGGCATCCTGCCCAATCTGCATCCGTGTAGGCTAGCAACTTGGTTGGGGCAAAGGGGTATAGATGTAAACCAAAGTCTAGTGTGCCCTTAACATATCTGATAATACGTTTGAGGGCGGCAAAATGGGACTCTCAGGGGTCGTGCATGAACATACACACCTGCTGAACGGCATATGCAATATCAGGCCTAGTGAATGTAAGATACTGAAGAGCACCTGCTAGACTCCGATATAGAGTGGGATCAGAAACGGGCGCACCGTCATTGGCACTAAGCTTGGATTTTGAGTCCATCGGAGTTGGCATAATTTTACAATTTTCCATCTTAGCCCTGTACACTATCTCTTCTGCATACTTACGCTGACACAGGAACATAATGGCTGTAGATCTGGTTGCCGATATACCCAAAAAATAACTTAGCTTGCCCAAGTCAATCATAACAAATTCAGTTTTGAGTAGAGCAATGATGTCATTCTTCACATCGTCAGATGAGGCAGTAAGAATAATGTCATCGACATATAATAGCAAATATGCAGTGCTGCTACCTCGGTGAAAAGTGAGAGAGAGTTATCACACCTACTACATACAAAATCAATCTGCAGAAGATACCTGACAAAACGATTATACCAAGTGCGGGGTGCCTGTTTCAATCCATACAATGACTTCCTGAGATGACATACAAACTGCAGAACTGACTGATAAACAAAGCCAGGAGGCTAATACATGTATACAGTCTCTTTCAAATCCCCATGAAGGAATGCATTCTTGACATCAAGCTGATGAATCGGCCAATGCATGCCCATAGCAATACTGAGAACAGTTCGAATAGTGGTCGGTTTAACAACCGGACTGAATGTCTCACCACAATCAATACCCTCCTGATGATTAGTGTCATTGGCAACTAGTCTTGCCTTGTACCTCTCTAAGTCACCACTGTCTCTGAACTTGTGCCGAAATAGCCACATACACCGGATAACATTCACACCTTCTGGTCTAGGTACAATCCCAAGTGTTCTGCTTGGTTAAAGCGTTAAATTCCTCGCACATGACCGCATTCCAATTTGGGTCCAGTTTTGCTAGTTTTGGATTTTTTGGAATGGGTGATAAGGTTTGTGTGGAGAGATTGAAGTGAACCTTGGGTTTGAATATCCCGTGTTGTGCACGAGTCTCCATGCGATGAGAATGCAGTGGTGGTGGGTCGGGGCAGTGAGGTTAATGGTCCTTGGTTGAGAACCGGTGGGCGATGGTTCACTAGTTTGGTGTGAGGCCAGAACTGCGGGGTGGCTGTTGTGGGTGTAGGAGTAGCTGCCGGTGCGATGGGCGATAGCGAGGACCTGGAGGCGCAATGGCGGATCTGAGCGGTGTCCTTGCCCGAAACGGATGGCGATGGTCTTGTCGCTGCCGGAGACACATCGACTGGAGTAGAGGAGACATATGTGACTCATCGAGAAATGTGTAATCCGTTGTTTGGAATTTTCAAAGGTTTGAAAAAGGAAAGGTTGTCTCGTTAAAGGTGACGTGACGGGAGATGATGATTTTGCGAGTGACAATGTCATAGCTCAAGTAGCACCGATGATTAGGAGACAGACCAAAGACACATGGCAGAGTGCGATGGGCAAGTTTGTGAGGTGCAGTGGAGGCTATGTTGGGGTAGCATAAGCATCCAAAAATACGTAGGTGATCATATGATGGTAGCCTACGGTATAAGATTTCGGTAGAGGTCTTGTTTTGGAGTGTGCTAGTTGGTAAAATATTAAGAAGGGGTTCTACCATTTTGACAGCATAGACCTAAAAAGGCGGTGGTAGACATGCATGAAACAGAAGTGTGCGAACCATGTTATTGATGGTACGTATAATTCATTCAGCCTTTCCATTTTGGAAGAAGTATAGGGACAAGAAAAATGGAAAACCATGCCTTGTTTAGAACAGAAGTTGTGAAATGCTAAGTTATTAAATTCTCGTCCATTATCACATTGGAATGATTTGATAGATTTTTCAAATTTTGTTTTAATGAATTTTTTAAACTCGAGGAATTTTGCAAAAACTTCAGATTTGAATTTCAGTGGGTAAATCCAGACAAAGTGTGAAAAATCATCCAAAAATACTAGATAGAATTTATGACTCAAAAAGCTAACAATCGGAGATGTCCACAAATCAGCATGAACAATATCAAAGGGAGAAAAAGTAACACTGTTTGATGACATAAATGGAAGACGAGTATGTTTGCCTAGTGGACTAGAAAAACAGTGTTGGGCAGTTTTCCCATTATTAGATTTAATACGCTTGAAAGTCCTAAGAAGAGTAAAAACTGGGTCTCCGGGGTGTTCAAGTCTGTTGTGCCAAGTTGAGGGAGAGATCGTCGCAAGGGATAGAGGTGCTTACAGTCTGACAGCGGAAGATTGAGTGAATGGGTAGAGATCTCCCATACTATTGCAGCGTGTAAGAATTTTTCCTGTATTGAGTTCCTTCACAGAAAAACCAAAAGGGTCAAATTCGACAGACACATAATTATTGCTAGTGAATTTTCTAACAGAGATTAAGTTTTTAATGATGTTAGATGTGTATAGGACGCGGTTTAGGGAGAAAGGTGGGTGTGGATGTTTGGTGTGTGTGTTACCGTAACCTTCAATTGGAATGCGATGACCATTGCCGACAGTAATAAATTGAGGGCACTTTAACCGACTTAGTTGAGATAGGTTACCTGACGACCGGGTGAGGTGAGATGTGGCTCAGGTGTCCATATACCAATTGTAGTCGGGCTGTTGAAGGTTCACGGTGGTGTAGGCCTGGCCCAAATTAGTCGGGGGCGGTGTTGGCTTCTTCTTCTTCTTTGGGCTGTCAGGTGGGCTTCTTTGCTTTGGTGGTGGGCTTGCCTGGTGTCTAGGGCAGGGCCCAAGAGGCCAATCGACCAAGGCTGCTTTGGGCTGGGCCCTGCGGTTGGGTACATGCGTCTGGCGAGGCCCGATTCTTTGGTTGGGCGGCTAACTTCTTCTTGGTTGGACCAACTTTATTCTTTGGTTCGAGTTCTTTGTCCAGTGTTTGGCTGGTTGCGTTGGCCCTTTCCGCGGCCCTTGCCTTTGTTGTTGCGATCTCTGTCGCCACGACCTCCGCCGCTGGACTGCTGCTGTTGGTGGCCTTGCAGTGGTGGTTTGTTGCTGCTGATCACAGGTGTTGCCATCCCATCAACGACTAACACTTTTTGATTATGTTCCTCTTGTTTAGCACGTCTAGTTTCTTCCAACAATAGTTGTGAACGTGCCTTGTTCAAACTTGGTAGAGGGTCCGCTTGTTGAATCATTGTTGCGAGTGTGTCATATTCACCTTTCGGTAAACCCGCAACAAGTTGAAGCACCATTTTGGTTTCTGAAACAGAATTCCCGACATTGGATAGTTGATCGATTATGAGTTTAAGTTGCTTACAATATTTGGACATGTTAAAATTCTCGAGTAGGGTATTGAATTGCTCTTCCAAATACACGGCCCGAGTATTTTTATTGTCCTGAAAGATTTCTTCTAGCCGGACCCAAAGTTCACGTGCCGTAGCACCTGTTTTCATGATAGTGCATAACGGGTCTTTGGAGATAGTGTTGTAGATTCATTGTTTGACGATGGCGTCAAGACGTTGCCAGATTGAGTCTGTAACATCGGTGGGACGAGGAACAAATTCGTCAATATGATCGAGCACGTTGTATGCACATGCATGAATGTAGAATAGTTCCATCCACATGGAATATTGACAGTCTTCTTGATTAAGAATTATAGAGATAAAATTCTTGATGTTGTTAACGGCGAATGCCGGATGAAAAGAAGATACTGAACGTTGAGAGGGGTTGTCAAGTGTGCCAGTGGATGAACCGAAATTTGTGAGGGAAGACATGGTTGCTGCCTGCCGAGGGAAGGAAATTTTCTGGTTTGGCCGAGAAAGGGAGGAAGAAACCAGAAAAAAAATTATGTGAAACTAGAAAAAAATTATTTGTTTGGCCGAGAATGAGGAAGAGAAGGGAGAAGAGTAGGATTTAGGTTTTAGGCTCTTGATACCATGTAAGATAGAATAATTTCTCTTAGGGATTTCTTTCATTATTCACAATATATATAGCTGTACAAGGTTGATTTCTAATATGATACGAATCCTAACTTATCTTACAAAGGTTGATTCCTAATACAATTAGAATCATAAGTTACTTTAAATATACATCTATCATAATTACACAATATACGGAGAATATTCGCTAATAGAATCTAATCCAGCATGCATTATATATATATATATATATATATATATATATATATATATATATATATATATATATATATATATATATGTCCCTAAATTAAAAGCTGCATCACCCTACGAAAAATGAATTGTTAATAGAGTAGTACTACTAGAAATTGACGTACGAATGGTTCCAAGATATGCTATTGCTGAGACATTCTTTAGTAAGGAGCATTTTGTTAAATATTTTTTTGTACATGGAAAAAGACTAAATAAACTTCTTAAAACCTTTCATAAGTTACATTGCTCATATCAGTCAAGAGAGAAATTTCATTTCCTTGAGCCAATCTTCCCATCTTAGCAAATCTTCTTTAGATATGTGACCCTCCTTTGCTAGAGAGTCTGCACATTGGGTTCCCTCTCCGGATATACTTAATGGTGGCCTTATTGACTTCAAACAGATATTTACCATCTTCAATAATAACCCTAAAGAATGATATTGTATGTCCTCCTCTTCGATAAACTTGACAACAAATGTTGCAAACGGTTAATTTTGATAATAGGCCGACACTAATTGAGATATTTTGGCTTACGTAACTAAGACATGTATCAACAGCTCCATGTTACAACTGATCGAGATATAATTTTGCAGTTGGCTGCTCGACGTTACAAACAAGACTTAAAACTAAAATACAATTGTAAGTAAACTATTGTTGCGATTAACGTTATGCAAAATGAATAAAGATGATTTTGGTGCCTTCTTCTTTTGTTCCCTCTCAGTAGGGTCGTGTTCTGTGTAGGAGGCTACTGTGAATCAAACACAAAAGTCAAGACAAGTGCAATCTAGACACAAATCAAAATAGTATTTTATGACCATTTATATTTGTCCTATGAGGAACCCTTCACGTGGAGGATGGCTTATCAACATCCATAAGTATTATCACCACTATTAATCACCTATGAATTTTATGGAGTACTTTTTTGGCCATATTATTACAGAAAATCTGCAAGTTAATCATTCACAAGGCTCCTTGTTCTTGTCTTTTTTTTTTAAGGGGGGGACGGAGGGTTAAAACACAAGAATAAATTAACCAGAAAATAGTTTAATTATCAGTCTAACACAGTTGGACGAACTACGTAGCTAACAATATATAGTCATGTGTTACTTTTTTTTCCTCACAAATAGGTGAATCCATATCTTACAACTTTGAGTCTACATACTCTGAATCCAATAACTTTATGAGTTAAAAAGAAACATCACATAACTATTACTATTACTATTACTATCACTATCAATTGCGTGAGGAACAAAATAAAAATTTTCGACCAACTAATATATTGAGTGGATTGAGTGACAACTATTTAGGGAGTTTCTCAATAGGAAAGTTTGTGTCCTTTCTCAGGACGGAAGTTTCTCAATTAGAATATTGTATCAGTTCAGTGCATAAGTGTAATTTAGGACAAAACTTAGCACTTTCGTCTGCAATTTGGTTTCCCAAACTATATATAGTACTATATTATAAAGTAGATATATTCTATCTAAAAGAAGAGGAGATTTATGCAAAAATATTATCGCTGTTGGACCATAAAGCAGTACTAGAAAGTCATTATCTTAATTAATTCTAGACAAAGTAGTGATGTATTACAGTAGTAGTTACGCGCCACTAGATAATTAAGCTGCTACGTTGTCTTTTCTGATGTGATTACTATAAAGTATGCAAACGTACGGATAAAAAAATTGTGTAAGCGATCCATTATCACAGTAAATAATATGTATAGAGTTTAATTTCTATGCAGAGAGACAGTGTAAAAAATGCTTACACATCAAATTATAATTACATTAAGCCCAAAAAATATTACTCCCTCCGTCACATTTCATATGACACTCTTTCCTTTTTAGTCAGTCGCAAACACCTTTAACATTATGAGATGATTTACAACCACAAAAATATCTAAGACTTATTTTGGACCACAAATTTCTAAAGTCTTCATTTTTTCTAAACTGTGCTCAATCAAACATCTTATTATAAAATGGTACGGGTGTCAATGGTTTGGTTCGGTCGGTTATTTAAAAAAAAACTGTACCATATCAATTTTTCGATTAGTCTATGGTGTATAACCAAAATTAGACTGTTCGAAACCGTCCCAATAGTCTCGGTTTCTCTTCGATTTCGGTATAGTTCAATTAATTTTGATTTTTAAACGTCATCTAACGGCTATCACAAGCGATAAAATTTGTAGAATTAAATACCCAAAAGTTATAACATAGAATGAAAATATTTTCCCTCTATAATATCCTAGAATTGCAATTAACAGAAGCAATATAGTCGTTATTTTTACCATAATCACATGATGCACTACTCTTATTATGAAGAGGCGTATGAAAATTTATACTATATTAGATTCAAATTGATGTCTATAATTGATTTCGTTGAACAATTAAGTTTGTTTACTTTAGCATCCTTTGTAATGTGGATAGTCTATCTAAACTGTACATGATCATTTATCTATCAAGAAAGTGTTTTGTTATATGTAGCTGACCAAAGAGGTTTCATAACAATAATAAAATATTGTGGAAATCTCACCTCAAAGTCTAGTAGCCTACAACTATCGCCGATGGATAAGTACGAAATTTGTTGTTGTGCTGAAACTTAAAGTTTAGATAACCAAGAAGAACAAAGTAGTGTTGATTACTTGAGTTGTTGTATCAACGACAATAAGTTTTAGATTTGGTATTATACTCCTTTTTAACAAAATTTATCTCAAATCCCAAGTATATATATTTGGTATTTTTTATAAAATAAAAAACCCAATTTAATTATTTAATACGGTTATATTCTCATACCAAAATCTACGATTTAAGGAGAACTTAAAATTTGATTCGGTACGATTCGATTCGGTCGAGTCTGTCGATTTTTTAAATTGTTTTGACACCCCTTTAAAATGGGACGGAGGGAGTACTAATTAAGGTTTCTGCCGAAAAATTAAGGCCGGGCGATGAAACTAACTAAAAAGGTTAACGTATTCTAGACACTAAAGTCATATATTATCAATCAGAAATAAAAAGAACCAAAAGGTGACATTATATTGTGTCAACATCTCTCTTCAATTCCCCAGCTAGCACTTGCCCTTTCCATGTCATCTTGAAAAAGATGGAATAAATGTGAGTCCACGCCATGGGCATTTTAATCAGAGTGTTCTACCCAAAATTACGTTATATTGTAATTTTGGCTCTTTATAGGATGGATAGTATCCCTTCATATTTAATTAGAGTTTTTGGAATCGAAAGCTGAATGGGGTATATATACAATGGGGTATCAAAATAATCATGGTGTGGATAATCATCCAAAAATAATTCTTTAATTTTTCGCTAATGGAAAGGTCTACAAAAAATTAGAATAATCATCCAAAAATAGAACATAATAACGATGACCCAAAGAATTTAGAATGAGAGATGTCCATAAATCACTATGAATAATGTCAAAAGACATCAAATATGAAACATAGAGGTTAAAAATGGTAATCTAACATGTTTATCTAACGGACAAGAATGACAAAGTGGAGTACTATGTGTACGGCAATCGCCCGCTATGACTGTGAGGCTGTGATAGACCGTGTATATCACGGTTAATTAGATTATTAAAGTAATGTTGTATAATTACCATACTTGTAGAATTCTTGTACAAGTAGAATTAGAATATTAGAAGTATAGTAATAATAGAATTTTTCATATTTGAAAATTATAACTTGTATCTATACTCTATTCATTAATAATAATCAAGAGACTTTTTTTTTTCAAGTATATTAGCACGTGTAACAATAAATATATTAATTGTTACACGTGCTAATAGATCGACAACAGTCTGCCCCATTTCTCTAAACGTTAAATATACAGAACATACCCCACCCATCACAGAGAGTAATCTATTAAACAAGGTTTATACCCGTGATATACACTTGATATACATAGTGTATATCACGGGAATATACAACTGAAAGCAGTGTCTCAGACATCCCATCTCGACAACCCAGATCAACCCATCTAGGCAGTCCCAGATCAGCCCATCTCGGCAGTAGGCAGTTCAGCTCATCACGGGCAGTGTATATTGTGTAGTATATTAGGAATGTATATTGATGTAATATTATAGTGTAAATGTTACCTTAATTAGTCTTATACACTTACCATAATTGTATAGTTAGAATTATAGTAGAATAAGGTTTTAGGAATAGAATAGGAATAGGATTCTCCTATTTGTAACTTGTTTATATACCTTTCAATTAATAAAAATAATCAAAGAGATTATTTCTTTCATGATATCAAGAGACTAGGTCTAACAAAAATTTTCTCTCCCAAATTTTGTACTCCTTGGCCGAACCCCCCCCACCCACCCACCCCCCCTCGAGTTTCTCTTCCAAATTTCGTCTTCCGCTCTCAAAATCTCTCTTACTATTCCTAAATTTCCCCTCTTTCTTTGTTCTTTCAATACGTCTAAGAACAATTTTCATCCTCCCCTCATGGTTTCTAACGTCAAGAACAATATCCCTATTGTGCTTGAGATGGAAAACGTCCAATATGCGACGTGGGCAGAATTGTTTAAAATTCACGCTATCTCCCATCAAGTTATCCATCACATAATTTCTCCCGCTACACCTCTTTCCGCGGAGGATCCTCAGTTATGAATTACTCTTGATGCTACCGTTCTCTAGTGGATCTATTCCACTAATTCGGTTGACCTCTTACAGATGATTATTGAGCCGGATACCACGGCTATGGCTACCTGGAATAGATTGCGTGATATATTCCAAGATAACCAACATTCACGTGTTGTCACACTCGATCAGGAACTCTCTCTAGTTCGCATGGAAGAATTTCCAAATGTATCTGCATATTGCAAGAGACTCAAGGAGTTGGCAGACCAACTCCGTAACGTTGGCACACCTATAACAAATAATCGTCTGGTTCTACAACTGGTTGCCGGTCTTTCTGAGGCCTATAATGGCGTTGGGACTCTCCTTTATCAAAGCAACCCACTTCCCGCTTTTTATCAAGCCCGCTCCATGCTTACTTTGGAAGAAGCCGGTTTGGCTAAAAAGACGGCAATCGGAGCAAGCCCCATCGTCCTAATGACGTCCTCCACAAATTCTTCAGGGTTTGTTGATAATTTGGGCCAAAACCGTACTCATGGTGGCGGCAAAAATAATCGTAAGAATAATAACAAAAACCGCGGGGGCAAACGCGACGGTTCTGGTGGTCAGCATGCCGACAGTGGGCCCTGTCCAGTCAACGGTGGGCCCCCTCCCTACTGGTCCTATCAGTGGGGCTAGGGCAATGAGCCGTAGGCGGCTGACCCATATTTTCCGATCTGGATCCCGATGCGATGGGCTGGGCGATCATTCAGGCCCAACTATCGCCAGCCACGGCCCATCGCCCAAGAACGCCGATTCAGCAGCCTACGTCCCAGTTCAACCCATTCCTGGAATACTTGGGCCCCGGCCTCCGCAAGCTCACCACGCAGCAGGCCCCACTCAGACCGATATCGAGGCCGCGATGCACACATTGGGTTTAACTCAACCGGACCCAAATTGGTATATGGACACCAGTGCCACTACCCACATGACATCCGATTCAAGTACTCTCGTATCTTATTCCAATTTGATCAACCCTCGGGGTATAATTGTTGGAAATGGCAACTCTATTCCAATTCAGGGTTATGGTAAGAAAATGTTGTCTCCCCCCAATCCACCCCTTATCTTGAAAAATATTTTACATGCCCCCAAATTGATTAAAAGCGTAGTGTCTGTCCGAAAGTTCATCACTGACAATTTCGTTTCTGTTGAATTTGATCTTTTTGATTTCTTTGTGAAGGATTTCAAGACAGGGAGTCCTCTCATGAAGTGTGATAGTAGGGGAGATCTTTATCCTATCACTCCCGATTTCCGCCCATTGAGTCAAGTATTGCCATCAGCCTTTGCAGCCATTTCTCCTTCATTGTGGCATGCTCGCCTTGGTCATCCGGGATCCTCTATTTTGTCAATTTTAGATAAAAATAGTTTTATTTCTTGTAAGGGTACGAGTCGTACTCCACTTTGTCAATCTTGTTCGTTAGGAAAAAATGTTAAGCTGTCATTTGTAGACTCCAATTCTCATACTTCAATGCCATATGATATTCTTCATAGCGACCTATGAACGTCTTCTGTCCTAAGTTCTTTGGGTTATCAGTATTATGTTATCTTTTTGGATGATTATTCTAAATTTTTGTGGACGTTTCCAATTGCAAATAAATCTCAAGTGTTTTTCGTTTTCATAAAATTTAGAGCATTCATTAGAACCCAATTCGAGAGAGAAATAAAAAATATTCAATGTGATAATGGAAAAAAGTATGACAATAGAGAGTTTCGGGAGTTTTGTGCTAATAATGGGATCAATTTTCATTTTTCTTGTCCTCATACATCTTCACAAAATGGAAAAGCCAAATGCAAAATTCATTCCATAAATAACATTGTCCGCACTCTCTTACTTCATGCTTCCATACCCCCATATTTTTGGCATCATGCTCTACAAATGGCCACATATCTGCTAAACATAATTCCTTCCAAAGGTCTGACATATTCTTCCCCCCTCCAAATCTTATATAATAAGAACCCTTCTTATTCTCATCTTCGGGTTTTTGGGTGCTTGTGTTATCCGTTATTCCCATCCACCACAATTAACAAACTTCAGGCTCAGTCTACCCCGTGTGTGTTTTTGGGTTATCCGTCTAATCATCGTGGTTACAAATGTTTTGATTTATCCTTCAAGAAAATCATAATTAATCGCCATGTCATTTTTGATGAAACTCAATTTCCATTTACGAAAGTTCATACTCCCGAGCCTAGTTCGTATAATTTTTTGGATGACCAAATATCTCCGTATATTATTCAGCATTTTTCGGACATCTCCTGCACCCAAAATTCTCCAGAGGGCCCACTGCCCGCTGGTCCCACTAGCCCATCTCGGTCATCTCGCCGCCTTCTCATCGGGCGATTTGATGATTGGGCTCCAGCCAACACCGAACCGGGTCCAGTTCGCATCGCTGACGCCGCGTCTGCTTTCAGAGTGGGCCAAGAGCCCATCGTCACGCTGGCCGTCTCCGAGCCCAACAAATTCCAAAATCCACTCCACACTTCCTCGAGTCATAGACCGATCACTCGGAGTCAGCGGGGTATTTTTACACCAAAAAGACGATTTAATTTACATTCTGATGTCTCTAAATTCCTCTTGCCCCGTAATCCTGTGTCTGCCTTAAACGACCCGAATTGGAAAATTGCTATGACTGATGAATATAATGCTCTTATTGATAATAAGACGTGGGAGTTGGTGCCCCGTCTATCTGATATTAATACTATCAGGTCTATGTGGATTTTTGCTCATAAAGAGAATTCAGATGGGTCATTTGCTCGACATAAGGCGCGACTTGTGGGTGATGGTAAGACTCAGCAGGTTGAGATAGATTGTGGGGAGACGTTTAGTCCGGTGGTCAAGCCGTCTACCATTCGCACTGTGCTTAGCTTGGCTCTTTCAAAGGCATGACCTATTCATCAGTTAGATGTCAAGAATGCTTTCCTACATGGTGATATCAAGAAAACAGTATATATGCATCAGCTGTTGGGGTTCAGGGATCCCCACCATCCTCATCATGTCTGTTTGTTGAAGAAGTCCTTATATGGGTTTAAGCAGTCTCCACGGGCCTGGTATACGATGTTTGCTGACTATGTTTCAATAATTGGGTTCACTCACAGCAGGTCAGATAATTCCTTGTTCATCTACCGTCGTGGTTCGTTCTTGGCCTACATTCTGTTGTATGTGGATGATATCATTTTGACGGCCTCTTCCAATGCCTTACGCCAATCTATCATGACCATGCTCAACTCTGAGTTTTCTATGAAAGACTTAGGGCCCTTGAGTTACTTTTTGGGGATTGCAGTCAAGCGTCATTCAGATGGTTTGTTCTTGTCTCAACGAAAGTATGCATCTGAGATCATCGGGAGGGCTGGGATGTCATCCTGTAAGTCCACTTCCACTCCAGTTGATACGAAGCCCAAGCTTAGTGCCGCGGCCGGCGCACCTTACGAGGATCCGACCCGCTATCGCAGTCTTGCAAGGGCCCTTCAGTATCTTACTTTTACGAGACCAGATATTACGTATATTGTCCAGCAGGTGTGTTTATTCATGCATGATCCCAGAATTGAGCACATGAATGCAATCAAACGCATCATTCGGTATATTCAGGGTACACTGGACTATGGTTTGCATTTATATCCTTCCTCGTCATCCACACTTGTCTCATACACAGATGTTGATTGGGGTGGTTGTCCAGACACCAGACGGTCGACGTTTGGCTATTGTATGTTCCTTGGCAACAATTTGATCTCCTGGTCTGCGAAGCGTCAGACAACTCTATCCCGCTCAAGTGCCGAGGCTGAATATCAAGGGGTCGCCAATGTGGTCTCAGAATCATGTTGGTTACGTAATTTGCTTTTAGAGCTTCATTGTCATATTCAGAAGGCAACCTTGGTGTATTGCGATAATATTAGTGCCATTTACCTTTCTGGTAATCCGATTCAGCACCAACGCACTAAACATATCGAGATGGACATTCACTTTGTCCGCGAAAAGGTTGCTAGGGGTCAGGTACGCGTATGTCATGTCCCGTCAAGATATCAATTTGCAGACATCTTTACAAAGGGTTTCCCTCGATCCTTTTTGAAGATTTTAGGGATAGTCTCAGCGTTCGAAAACCGCCCGCTATGACTGCGTGGGTGTGTTAAACAAGGTTTATACCCTTGATATACATAGTGTATATCACGGGAATATACAGCTGAAAGTAGTGTCTCGGACAACCCAGGCAGTCCCAGATCAGCCCATCTCGGCAGTAGGCAGTTCAGCCCATCACGGGCAGTGTATATTGTGTAGTATATTAGGAATGTATATTGATGTAATATTATAGTGTAAATGTTACCTTAATTAGTCTTATACACTTACCATAATTGTATAGTTAGAATTATGGTAGAATAAGATTTTAGGAATAGAATAGGAATAAGATTCTCATATTTATAATTTGTATATATACCTTTCAATTAATGAAATAATCAAGGGGATTATTTCTTTCATAATCAAATCAAACATATATAGGCCATCTAGGTAATGGATCCTATGCTTTGTAACCCCGTAGTCCTTAGCTACAACTCCCATGATTCGACGCCTTGGGAGCAAGCACGGGGAAAAGTGCGCGCAGTCGTCTAGTGCATCCCACTCCAGTGATGCACAGAAAACGCGATTACGGCGTAGGAGGAAAAAGGGAACTACACGGAGAGAAACCGTAGTGTACCTCGAGAGGGCGCCCTCCTCCAACTGGAGAAATTGAATTCTTGTCTGAAACATAAGGACGAGTTCATACAGCGCTTGTCTGACCGTTGTAGAGAGCTTCAAGTGAAGCTCCAAGCTCTGTATCATCGTTGCGTGGCGTCTCCGCATATAGAGATACGTAAACTTTTGCAGGTAACGTAAAATCTGACAAGGTTTGCCAACCAAATCTCCCTTGAGAGATAGGGTTTACGAGTCCCCACTGTAAATAAAGCACCAACTTAATGAGTGTTTGGGACCCCGGGGTAAATATTCACCGGGATATAAATGAGGTAAGAGATTAAAGGATGAGGTATCCAGTAACGGATGATGTCTAATGCGTTCACAATTTCCACTACCGAATGCTCAAATAATCGATGTACCAGTTTAATTTCTTGTAAAAAGCACAATGTAAAAGAAATGTTGCTTCAAGATATAGCATTTTTTGAAGTGTTGTAAAAAGAAAGGAAGTACGTACTCCTATCACATATATGGAAAAGTAGAACAAAAAGATATTTCTCCTTCCCTAAATATTTGCACCGTTTGATTAATATAAAAAAATATTTGCGTGATCATAAATTATCTTATTAAAGATAAAAAAAATTAAGTTTAATTATTCTTATATATAAAATTGTGACATTCTTTGAGATAAATTAAAAAACAAAGTGCAACACATAAAATAAATTGAGATTAAACCACTAATAATTAGTGAGTTTTTTTTTCCTGAAGAGGTTATGCTTTGTTAAGATACTTTGTGCTTTGTAGCCTATGGGTAGAACACTTACGTTTTGCCATGAAACAAGTCTTACATGTGGTAATAGATCATTTTAGGGTAAATTAAAAATTAAAAAGTTTAGTTATTTTTTAATATAGAATTGTAACAATCTTTTTGAGATAAACTTACAAAAAGTTTGTCACATGACACTACTAAAAAAATAAAAATTAGTAACTAACAAATTTTATAACTAAATAACAAATCGATGAATTATCATAAAATTTCGTTAGCTATAAGCAAATCAGCGACATAATTCCTAATTAATTTCAGTATTTTTTATAGTGTGAATCAGGACAGAAGGAGTACTAGTTATTAGTGGGTTCCTCTTTTTTTTTTTTTCCTTCAGGAAGAGGTTATGCATTTTTAAGATCGATGTATACTTTGTGCTCTTTAGTCTATGGGTAGAACACGTTTTGCCAAGAAAGTGGTGCGTCACGAAAGTGACATTAGAGTACATTAACAAAATCAGAAATAAAGTATGGGAAATTTATATGCTTAAGTTTTCGAAAAGATTACTATGAGGGTCTGTTTGGAAAGCCACCTCATAATTGGAATTGGTGTAATTATTAAGTTAGTAATTACAAAGTCTAGTAATTATACAACACTGTAATTATAATAATATGTTTATTTGTCATAACGTAATTACAGTGTAATTAAAAATGTATTGTTTGATTGCACAAATGTAACTATACAGTTAATTTTATTTAAAAATAAAATTTAATTATTAAAATTAAAAATTAATATTTAAAAAATATATGCTTTTAATGATATCAAAGTAGATATATCACAGCATGTTACAGTAAAAAAGTTTACACTTGAAAAATTAGAAAAATACTGCTGTCTCATTCAAAAACAAAATTTGAACAATATAATATATGTGAACAAATAAGTACTCCCTCTGTTTTAATTTATGTGATATAATTTGATTCGGCACGAAATTTAATAAATAAGGGAATTTTTTTTAATCTTATGATCTAAAACAAGTCAAAGATATTTGTTTGGTTATAGATCATCTTGTTAAGCGTAAAAGGTAAAGGTTAAAGTTAAATTATTGTAAAATAAGGAAATGTATAATTCTTTTTTGAAATGACTAAAAAAGAAAGTGTATCATGTTAAGGGAGTATTATTTTTTCGTTCACTTTTACATGTTTATAATGGACATTACCCTCTCTTTTTGAAATAATTAATGTTCATAAGAGACATTATCTTATCTTTTGAAATAATTAATGTAATGCTTATCATAATACATCATATTAATACGTAGTGTATAGTTTCAATGAATTTAAGAAAATTTGGAAATTGAATAATTAATATTAAAGTTAAAACATGAAAAATAAAATTATTTTTCTATTATGCTATAATAGACAAGTAAAAGTATATAATAGATAAGTATGAGTACAAGTATGATTGAACAGAGAAAGTATTTGCCAACTGCTTCAATTCATGGCTATAACTTTTTGTAAATTATTTTAAGATATAACTGAGAAAGTATTTGCCATATGAATATTACACATGAATTTCGGGGTACTGATCAACGAATTATGAATTTATCGAAGGGAAATAGAGTTGAGGGTAATAACCGAATGGCCCAACATTTAGTCGAGGAAACATGATCCTCTGAAAGGAAATAATATTCTGCAAAACAGAGACTTGCATAGCAAAGAAACGACAAACTGTAATGAGGGTAGGGCTGGTCATTCGGTTGGTTCGGTTTTTCGATTTGAAAAAAATGGAAACCGAAACCCAAGTGAAATAATATCGGTTCAGTTCGGATTTTGTAATTTAGGTTCGTTTTTTTGGTTTAGATATTGTTATATGTATATTCAACTTCATCCATTTTTCTTACTCTTTTTTATCATTAACTCGGAGTGGGTATCAGAAACTACTTTTATATGATAAGAAATTATTTTCCCTGCTCGTAATCCAATATCAGAAAATTTGTGATTAGAATTTCTAAAGCAATGTCATTGGCAGTTTTCCCCCTGGGCAACTATATCACAATTTACACTTCTCTAAGAAAAAAGGCAAACAAATTGATGGACATTTCCTAAAAGAACAAAACACACAATAGAACAAGAAAAAGATCAATACGTGTTTATCATTAACAGTCGAAGAAAGAAGAGAGCTCAAGATGGAAGAACCCTAGCAGGTTTAAAGAGAGCTCAGTCGCCCGTTGAGGGGATTGTTGGAAATTTGCCTTTGGTGGGGAGGTGCGTCCACCCATATTTAATGAATTAAACACTAGGGTTCCGCATGTTGGAGGCTTTGTCTCTTCACACGTGCATAATCTACTAAGTGAGCAGATGACCGTAGGGCCAAGAATTGTCAAATTTCGTTGAGAAGTGAAAGAAATATTGGTCCACGAAGTAAGGTGTTTGAGGCATGGAAATATGGTGTGGGACAAATCTACCACATCGGTGGGAAAATGAAGAATTGCTCTCTTTATAAGTCTCTAAATTGGCTAAGGGTTTGGGACCCAAGGGGTATCCCATGTGTTTAAAGGAGGGAGGACCTAGATGTGTTTGGGTTCAAGGCTAACCCCACACGCGCGCCGCGCGCCCGTCCGGTCCGGCTCGGGTCATGGGCTTCTTCTGATATTATCTCTTTGGACCCCAAATTTTTTAATATTTACAATTGATCCCTGGAGTTTCTGAAAAGATGAATTTGGCAACAACGGAAAGTAAAAAGTTTCTGCCTACCGTTTGGACTGATTTTTGGAGCATTAACAAGCTATTACTTGGCTGTTAACTCCTCCATAAACAGCCCTCCTTTATTGGCCATAAACCTGCCATTAACAGCACTCACTAATGTCTATTAACAGCCATGTCTTGGGCAGTTGAGCAGCCTTCCTTATGCTATATATTGATATTTTTTTGCTCAATTGTGTTACACACAAATACACAAAAAGACATCAAAAACGAGACAACATATATACACAGAGACAAACAGAAGAGAAACTAAAATTCAGTCCAAAACGTGAGCAGAAACGTTGGGACTAAAACAGAAACTCTTCCTTCCTTTTCCATTCTTCAGCAAGTAGTTTCGTGTTTGTTTTCTTCGTCAGAATCAACCTATTTACTTTGTAGTGTTGATTAGGTGTTGTTTTATCTTGGGAGATTATTGCCCGTTAACGTAAAAGCATATATACGGGGCAATCTTGTCTTAAAGACAGAGAGTCATCTCTCAACTCAGCACACAGTTGTAACAATCCAGATTTAGTGTTTCTTGATTTCAGGTTATCAAGATTCAAGATTCAAGATTCAACAACTTTGCGGCAGTTCTGAATATTGGCTATTTGTTTATCCTTTCGAACACTTGTAATATTTATTTAATTTTCGTACTGCTTTACATATACAACAGTTTGCCGTTAGGGTTTAATTGTTCTTGGAAGTTGGAAATTGGGATAGTTGATAGATAGGAGTTGGGTTTCAAATAATTGGGTTGGGAATTGGGATTTGGGTTAGTATAGTTTATTATTTATGGACAGAGTTCAGAATCTAATATATTACTAATTTACTAGGTATATAATTATATATGTTTCAACGAATAAGGTTGCTAAAATTCGATTTTTCAATTTAACCGGATTAAAATTCTCATACACCAAAAATTGAATCGAATTATCGAAATCTTATTTAAATCGAACCGAATAAACTGAAAAACCACAACCAAATTTTAAAACGGTTCAATTTTTTCAATTTGAACCAATATATGTCCAGCCCTAGATGAGGGTGCTGATACATGTCGACGACATCGAGCCACTTCTTTATGGGAATCAAGAGCAAGTTCTGAATGTAGCAGTTGCTACGGTGTACCAGCAGAACGAGAACATGGTAGTAGACTCAATACTTCCAGTTCATGATACCCCAAATGCGAAAACGCAGCAGCTTGACGAGAGGGAGGAAACCATTTTCGATGATACTTTAGCAGGAAGGGAAGCACGAGAGCTGTATCTATTATCAAAGATGGGCTTTGGTGACACCAATAAAGAAGGAGATTTCGAGAAATATTTTGAGAGGATGGCGGCTGCTTCTCGACATGAAGATCCTACTGAATACTTAAAGACGCAACAAGGTGTATCTCACGAAGAAAAAATATCCGAGGAGGTATGTTCTATCCTGAATCAAAGTTGTGATAAATCTCCTTCTAAAACAGTGCTAAAAGAGGTGGAAAATTCTAGAGAAAAGGTAGTTAACAACACTAAGAAGCAACAAGTTAATACTAAGGTAGAGGGAAATAAAAAGAATTGGAAACACTTAGTCAGAGCTAACGTCGTTACGGAAGGTGCTAGGAAAAATAAGAAAATAGTTGAAATCAATGATAACTTGGTTGATGTTGAGGTTACTGATTTGTGTAGTCCATATGTCAGGGATAAACGGAAAGGTGGTAATGTTAAGAGTCTCACATCTGATATGGAATGAGAATATGTACTCCTTATATGGACTTGGACAATCTTCACCCTATAAGCTAGCTTTTAGGGTTGAGTTAGGCCCAAGATCCATTCTTTACATGGTATCAGAGTCAGGTCCATTCCAATTCTTTGTTCACCGATGTTGGACCCCCAAATTATATTATTCACGCTCCAGTTAACAAGGTCTGGGCGTGCGGGGGATTGTTAAGAGTCCAACATCGGATATGGAATGGGAACATGGACTCCTTATATGGACTTGGACAATCCTCACCCTACAAGCTAGCTTTTGGGGGTTGAGTTAAGTCCAAGATCCATTCTTTACAGGTAATTTTCAGATCATTGAAATAGAAGTTAAGAAACAGAAAAATGTGGCAGATCGGGAGGCCAGCCCAAAATGGCTTTCCTCTTCTCGATGAAGACTTTGGTGTGGAATTGTCGAGGGCTTGGGGGGGGGGGGTCCTTGACAGTTTCCTTTTTGAAGGAGACATTGCATCTCCACTCCCCGATGATGATGTTTTTAAGTGAAACTAAGAATCGGGAAAGAACTTTGCTAAGAGTCCAGAGACAACTTAATATGACACATGTTCTTGTTGTGAATCCGGTGGGATTATTGGGAGGATTATGCTTGTTTTGGAATGACGATGTTCATGTATGTCAATCTCACTCATCCTCTTTTTACATTGAAGCTTATATACACGATGTTGTTGCTGATTGTAAGTATTGATGTGTATTTGTATAGTTAAGTACCGACAAAACTACTGGTAGAATCTAATTGCAAGAACTTAATGTTAAGTCTAGTAGTTAGGGATCACTTGTGGTAATGGCCGGAGATTTTAAAGAATTAATTAATAACTCGGAGAAGTCAGGGGTAGGATTAGAGAGACTAATTCCTTTAGAGATTTTCAAGATTTTTCATGGGATATTGGAACTGTAGATTTAGGCTTTAAGGAAAAACCTTGGACATGGTTATACTTTAGAGAAAATGATGGTATTATTCAAGAAATACTCGATAGAGAATTAAGTTTCCCGAATTGGCGACTAGAATTTAATCAGGTGAATATTTTTCACTTAAAAATGGAGGCTTCCGACCATACGGTTTTGCTAATAAATACGGAACCTAGCCTTATAAGATAGAAGAAAAGATTTTATTTCGATAAAATATGGAGCGAAAAGGAAAAAGTGAAGGTGACTATAAAGGGTTCTTGGAATAGATATATGGGTGGGTTTGAACAATCCAAAGGTAGCTTTAAATTTAAAAAATGTCGTGCATCATTACTAGCTTAGCTTAGAGGGGGAAAGAAAAATTCTAAGAAAAAAATTCAAGATATTAAGGATAGAACTGCGGATCTTAAGAATGATTCTAGGGGTTTTGATCTAAATAAGTTGAAGTTGCTTAGAAAAGAATTAAGACAGGCGTATAAGGATGAAGAATTTTATTGAAAGCAAAACTCTGGAGCTTTATAGCTTCAGGAAGGCGACAAAAATACTTCTTTATTTCATACGAAAATCATCCAGAGGCGTAAGTGTAATAATATTAAAGGGCTTAAATTAGACGATGGTGATTGGGTCTCCGCGCATAGTGATATTGTGAAGGAAGTAGAGAGATTTTATGAAAAATTATTCACTACCTCTAGACCTTCTAGCTTTGATCCCATTATAAATTTAATTACCCCTTTGATAATTCCGTTTAGTGATAGGCTTATTAAATATGTCACAGATGATGAAATTAAAATGGTTGTTTTCGATATGCATCCCCTAAAACAATAGGTTCTTTAAAAAATATTAAATATTTTATGCAGTGATAGTTGTTCATCTGTTAAAATTTTTTTGTTTAGGTTATTTATTACCTTTTTGGAATAAAGTGAAAAATTCTAGTGACATTAGTCAGTTTAGATCTATAAGCTTACGTTCTACGGTATATAAAATTATTGCTAAGATTATTGTTGTGAGACTCAAAACATATCTCCCCGATATTAGTACAACTAATCAATCTGCTTTTATTGAAAAAAGACAAATTGTGGATAATATTGTTCTAGCTCATGAATTTATTCATCTTTTAAAAAATAAAAGAAGATGGAAGCAAAATATATGACTCTTAAACTAGATATGGCCAAAGCGTATGATTCAGTACAATGGTGGTATATCCAAAGATTACTTTTAAAAATGAACTTTCACGAGAGTTTTGTTATTTGCATTATGCAATGTATTACTGCTCCTATTTATAGATTTAATATTAATGGAGATATAGTAGGGGAAGTGAAACTGTCACGATCCAAAATTTCACTTGTGTCGTGAGGGCACCTAAACTAAATCGTAGGAGAACCACTAATATTAATCACCATAATACATGAATATAATATGTGGAAGAAGCGGAAGATACATAATATAACAATGCTCCTTTAACTTTTACATCATTCACCAAAAATAATTATTTACTACCCAGAACCTAGTGTCACTCGTACAAGGACTCTAAAATACGAGGGTAAGGAAAGAATGAACAATTGCATCCTGAATGAATAGGGGCGACCTGACTAGATAAAGATCAAGGCTACTGAGAATGAATGATATACCTTAATCTTCACGTGTTCCGAACTGCAATCTGAATAGACTGAGTACCTGCATCCACGTAAAAGATGCAATAAGCATATCATGAGTACATAACGTGCCACTGTAGGCATCATAAGCTGACAACGACGAAAATTACGTAACAAATATAAACATCAAGTTGACTCTTCAACTAGGTCCTATATATTCTAGGCAGTACAAACAATCATTTAATTCACATTGTCCACATACGAGTTTATAAAGCATATAATTCACTCAGCACACACAAGAAATCAATTACAACCAAGTACACTTAGTACAAGTAACACATAAGGTTTTATCATTAATAACTACCGATCTAACACTCTGTCCAAGTCATATTCATATTTAACCCACTTACCCGACCTGATTCATTCAGTAAATAAGTTGACGCATAACCACAGTAATTCTCTTATTAATCTTAGCCTTCAAATTTCATTACGACGCTACGCGTTTACAATCATGTCATATATTAGTCCATTTAGACGTCCTCATTTCATCCCAAGTAATAGTATACTCCTTACACACTTTGATTAATGGAGGAAAAGTCTTCACGCACTTAGCATACAAGTCAACAAACACTACAGTGACACTTCAACACGTCTTTTGCTAGGCACTCACTAAATAGTACTATCAATCACCAAAAAAATACACAAACACACATATTCCCCTTAATCTAGATGATAATTCTGACAATTAGGCACTTTCGACCCCTAATACGGTTAGGCATCGCACAATTAATCATGAGAATCACCCAAATTTCATGTAGTCATCCCAAAATACTATATCTACTCAACAACCGATCACTGTATAAAGGTATGTATGTTACTAATGCATTACAAATATTAGGTATCTTTCATAACCAGCATTTCTTCTACCAGGAACCACAAGATCATAAGGTCTACCAGAAATCATCACCGAGTACACACATCACCAAATACACCTCAAGAATATAAATGAAATTCAATGCAAATGATGTGTATGTATGCTATGGCCATACGTATCCGGTATACACACGCTCATGCAGTAGGTGTCACGTGACCCATGGGGGACTCATGAGGTCCATATACCCATCCGATTCCCAGCTCTGTGGCTATAGTGTCATCATCAGTCATCAATCTCCTATTATGTACCATATCCAATAACCCAATTTCAAGCCTCTTTCATCAGTATCTTAATACTTCAAATGCCAATAATAATGTGTATGAATGATATGTATATGTGTACACTATGCAACAACATAATGAATACAATCAATATTATCAAATTCCTTTCAAGTATTTAGACGAGATGTAGAGTGACGAATGCACGACAAGTCAAATCATATTAAGTTATCAACACGACTACAAGACCAGATAACACGTAACTTCAGATACATTAGTTTATCATTTGAAAGTAAGGTGATGAATAAACACAACAATCCCAAATAGTGGTGACAAGCCCAAATAGCAGCAGTCAGAATCAGCTGAAGGCCGATTTCCCAAATCACTCATCTTTACATTTCAACACCGGTACCCACCCAAGTGTTCATCACAACCGCTAAGGTGGTACCCTCAAACACGCCAAATACCCCTCAACATTTTAACTAATACGTACTTCTATCAGAGTCTACAAAAGAGAAACTGTAGCCTACCTTATTGCCTAGCGGGTGCCACAAACTCCTAATTCCACTTCTTCTGCCAATCCACGGCCCTGTCCTCATGAAATATGGTATGTTGCCTATAGGCATCTTTCTCCTCTTCTTGTTTCTTGAGTTTTCCACGTAACTCATCAACCTTGGAAAACTTCACCTCTGCAACCGACAAACAATGAACGACGTTGTTCCTTTTGATTATCAATGTGGCTTTCTCTTCAATCATCCGCGGAGCCCCTCATTACATAAAAAGTTGGCCTGGATGATAATTTTAATTATCAGAAGGGAATATGCAGAAGCAACAAAATGCAACAAGTTTGAAAAAAGATAGTACATTGGTTGCAGCATGCATCCCCTCATTAATAATGCACTCTGCGGATACTAAGTGAACCTTCCTCATGTCTTTGTCAGAAGCCACATGCTTCATATAGTTAGCCACTCCAACGAGCTTGGAACAATGGTCACAGTCAGCGGGGAGTTGAAAGGTTATGGTCCAAAATTCTGCAGGTTGAGCTACCGACACTGGTATTCGTTCACCAACTAATCTCTGTGTGAAGAAGAAACCCGATCTGAGGAAGATGCAATGTCATGATCCTCTTCCTGGGTGATAGTTGGCATGACCAAAAACTCTGGATTCTCAGCAACCGGTGGTAGAGTGGCAGCGATCGGTGCATGTAAAGGTTGATGTATGACAGTGTTTACCATAGCGAAAGAGACATTTTAATGACTGGCTCTGTGACTATCAATTTCCATCTTCGCAAAACGCCAGGGGGTTTCATTCCTCCTCTCCATAGGTTGTTCTTCCTCAAGACCTTCTTCATTCAAGTCTACTACGGGGAAAGAACCAACCGTTAAATTGGTGTTACCAGGGACGATAAGAGGAGTACGATCAGTATGGTCTGAGATTTTCTTCATTAAACATTTTTTTCCCGTCCGGGGGCTGGCAGAAGATTCATTACGGAGTCTTTTCCGTTCGCGAGCCTGTTGAATAATGAGGGTCGTCGTGTCCGGATCTTCAATTTCCTCTTCATAAAGAGCATTAGCAGTAGCCTTGGAAAGGCCTAACAAAAAGAAAAATAATTTTATTGACGATTCTTTGAGGGGTCGGAAGGAGCCAAAATTAAAAGTAATCATGAGATATACCATGATGGCGGGGTACCCAATTCTGGTTTTCAGCATATTTTTCCACGTCCGAAGTTTCGGGGGTGGACACATCAAGGATATTTTGAACCCAAGCTTCGAGATTGTCTATTGTCGCAGGCTCCCACAAGGTGGCTGAAGAAAGGGGGAAACCCGATCAAATCATCCGCTCAAAAAGGAGAGATTAATCTAATAAAGTATAGAAAACATACGGTGGAAGTTACATCGCTCTGGGATGGTGTGGCTATCGGGGGGAAGGATATCAGCAGTAGGAACGATGACATATCTTTCTGTCCAACCTCGATCACGGCCATCATCGAGACTGGCAAAAATGGTCTTGCTTCCCCGACGGTTCATATTGATGACTCCGTCACGAAAGGTGCGCGGAGAGTCGAGGAGAATAAGGTGGTCCAAGGTAAATGGTGCACCAGCTTCTCGAGCAAAGTGCCTGAGACATTCAAATGCTCTCCAAACATGAGGACCCACTTGAGCTATGCAAACCTTGTACAAGTGGCAAAATTCTAGAATAACATCGTCAATCACTTTTCAGAGTTTCATTGAGAAGGGTAAGTATACACAAAGGAATACACTTGCTCGTAAGAACTGATCCTTTCATCATTATTAGGAATCAAGACTTAGATCGATTCTTAACCACAATCGGCCTTTACTATTGGTAAAATATTGGCAGTGATTTGGGTTTTGTAATCACCGGCGGGAGTATCTCTGCCGTCGAGTAAAACCCTCAAAACTGATTTTTCCCAAAGGTCATGAGCCAACTGTCATGACTTCGGCAGAAAAGAAGAAGCAAAAGGGTTTCGGCTAGGAGAAGCCTCGTCGGGTTAGGGTTCTTGTTTAAAGGAACTTTGCTATTGGTAGAAGATTTAGTCATGTTTGTTATAAAAAGGAGGAAGAGGGATAATGGGAATTAAAATACACGAAGAAGAAGAACTTAGTAATTTTTGTTGGAAATTTGCCTTTGGCGGGAGTTGCGTCCGACCAACTTTAACGGCTTAAACACTAGTGTTTCGCATGTTGGAGAATCCGGTTCTTCACACATGTATAATCTACTAAGTAAGTAGATGACCGTAGGGCCAATGATCGTCAAATTTCGTTGAGAAATGAAAGAGATATTGGTCCACGAAGTGAGGTGTTTGAAGCATGGAAAACTGTGGTATTGAGACCAATTCTCCCTCATCGGTGGGGGAAGAAAGAATTGTTTTGTTTATAAGTCTCAAAGTTGGCTTGGGGTTTGGGACCCCAAGGGGTGTCCCATGTGTTTAAAGGAGGGAGGACCTAGATGTGCTTCGGTTCGAGGAAAGCCCACAAGCGCGCCGCAGCCGCCCGCCCGTCCGGGTCGTGGGTCGTGGGCTGTGCTTCTTCTGATATTATCTTTTTGGATCAGAATTGTTTGGCAGAGAACTTTGCTATATGTACAGTTTGATCCCTAAAGTTTCAAGAAAGTCAAATTGGGCAGAGAACTTTGTGGTTTCTGGAACGTCGACCAACACTCAATTCAGTCATTTATTTTGGCTGAATTACTCTTCCTAAATGTCAATCCATTGCACATCAATTCACCATTTATTTTGGTGAATTACTACCTCCATAATTGTCATTACTTGGCCAGTAACAACAATTATGTGGGCAGTTGGTAAGCCTCTCATTCAACTATATAAAGGACGCTCTGCACAATTGTTGAGACACACAGAAACATACAAGCGAAATCAATTCTTCCTACTACCTTCCAGCATCATTTCATTACTCAAAATTCTTCACGGTAGCACTTGAGTTTCCTTTGCTCATTTGTTCATTTGTTGTTTTATCTTGGGAGACAATTGTCCAGGACGTAGAAATGATACATACGGGGCAATATTGTCTTAAAGACAAAATGCAATCACTCGACTCAGCATACCAAAAACTGTTCCAGTTTCTTGTTCAAGTTTATTATAATTTCAATTTGTTGTAATACTTAGCCGTTACTTATTTCCGTTTCATGCACCATTGTAACCAACAATTTTATCATCCTTTCCCCTTTTTGGCTGCTGCAACGTGCAACTACAAAAATTGAGTTCTCGACAAACTTATTTAATTTTAAAAAAAAAAAAATAATGGAGGCGACAGTGAAATGAATTTTCTGTGGGACAGAAATAAATTTGCTAAACAATGCCTATTAAGGGAAAGAACGAGGCTCCAAGTGTCAAAGTGACGATAACTGAATTGTTATGTTATGCCACACCTAGACAGCTCAATTAATTATTGAAGTATGTATCTATTTAATTTTGTTAAAAATCCCACATCGGATATAAAATGGGAATATGAATTTCTTATATGGACTTGAACAATCTTCACCCTACAAGCTAGCTTTTGGAGTTGAGTTAGGCTCAAAATTCATTCTTTACATGGTATCAGAGTCAGGCTCATTTCAATTTTTTGTTCACCGATGTTGGGCCCCAAATTATACCATGTTTCAGTTAACAACGTTTGACCGTGCGGGGGAGTGTTAAGAGTCCCACATCGGATATGGAATGGGAACATGGATTCCTTATATGGACTTGGACAATCCTCACCCTACAAGCTAGGATTGTCCAAATCCATATAATGAGTTCATGTTCCCATTTCATATCCGACGTGAGATTTTTAACAAATTTCTTACCAGAAATATAATGCGAAATAAAACGTTAGTTAGTATTTATTTGAAGATTTGTCGCATCACTGGACAGGTGTTCCAGTTTTATATGCAAACCCTCTAAAACCTTTTTCTTTGCTAATGATATATATATATTTGTTTTTCAATCGGTGTCTGGTATTCGTATTGGGGCCCGATTATATTCAGATTCGCGTCGCGTAGGGCCCCATTCGGGGGAAAGCGCTCCATATTAAGGATTGTTTCATACCCAAGACTCGAACCCGAGACCTCTAGTTAAGGGAGGAGCAGCCTCATCTACTGCATCACATCCTTTGATGGTACACGCATATAATATATGCTTCTCTGTAGTACTGTTTTATGCGATAGCATAATTATTTGAAATATTGAACAATGTTTTAATTACGACTTATTTACAACTTTTTAAAATATAAATTATTATGATGCTTCTTATGTACTCCCTCCGTTGGTTTTTATTTGTTATGTTTTACTTTTCAAGAGTCAAACTACATAATTTTTTATTAATAATTTAAGATGTCTTTTTTCATCATATTAATATGAGAAGAGTTGCAACTTATAGTATTTTTCGTATAGTTTTCGAACATATAAATTTTAATTTTAAAATTTTCAGTTAATCTAATTTAATTTAACTTCGAAGATTATTCAAATTGACTTTTGAAAAGCAAAATATGACAAGTAAAAGTGAACAAAGAGAGTAGTTTATATTACTTAGTTAAATTTTATTTCAAGAATGAATATCTATATTTGAAACAAAACCAGAAAATTTGACTCTTGGCCTTGCTTTTGCTGGGGATGGAGTAGGGAGTACCTCTATTGACTCAGTTGGAACGTATAATTAGTACTACCTGTCATTTGACTATTTTTTACAGATTCCATTAATTCAATTTGTGAGATGTAAAATTTATTTAAGGAAAACACCTCTGGCAAAAAAATTCTATTACTAAGACAATTTAACTATTTCATTATGACATAAAACTTGTGTATGGGGTAAAATTCGTATAACGTAGTTGTACGAATTATAGCGTGACACGTGGAACATGGTGTTGAGTCAAGTCCATGACAGTTTGATGCGCTACCAGTTAGATATGAGCGGAACCAGGAACGTCGTATGCATGGCAGGTACCGATGACTCAGAAGGTCAGGAGAACCATTTGGATCGCAATAGACGGTCGTTACTAAACTGGTTACACGTCTTCCAACAGAGCATTGATGGCATTCATTGAGACACTAATTATCGAATTATTACAACATTCATTCTAAGGTCAGATGCCTCCCGAAAGCTCAAAGAAAATCTATTGAAATTCCAGGCTACAACTTGTGAAGATGTGCGCAACCAATATGAATCCAAGATCCGGATTGAATATGACATGCTTGGATATAAGGTCAAGAGTATCTTTGGGAAGTCTGACAAAGGAGCTGGAGTTGATTGGAACTCCTCGCAGAATCGCTTCCAACCTTATCCTACCCCTGAAAAACAGAGAGGTGGACAAAGATTTCGTTCCTTTGAAAAGTCGAATAACAAAGGAAATCACAGATGAAACAATCAAGGATTGATGAATTCCGATAAATGTAACTCTGTTAAGGGTACCCAAAATTATCCGAGTATAACTTCAACATCAACGAAAAACAAATGGTGGTGGTACTAAGAACTCATCCGGCGTTCCGACCACCGAAACCATTGCAGTCTTATCCTAGCAAAAGAGATCAATCTGTCTGGTGCAACTTTCACAACACTCGCAAATATAAAACTGTGGATTGCAGATATCTATGAGAAGATGTGGTAGGAATGTTAAGCAGGGGCCACCTCCGAGAATATTTGAGCGAGAGAGCTTGCAACAATTATGAGCGGGGACCTTCCGTCGAAAATAAATTAAATCCAGTTGCACCACCTCATGTTATAAATATGATCTATAGTGGGTCAATGATTGCCACTACATCTTTTACCATGGCCAAAAATACAAAAATCTCGGTGACGCGGGAGAAGAGGTTCCCAGAGATACCTAACAAACATACTATCACATTCACTGAAGAAGACATTGCCGATGTAATCTTCTCTCACAACGATGCACTGGTGGTCACGGTATCTATCGACTGCTTCCAGGAGAAGAGAATCCTGATCGATCTCGAAAGCTCGGCTAATTTAATCCGGCTGAAGGTGGTAGAGGAAATGAATATGGCAGACAAGATAGTTTCGGCTGCCAAAACCCTCTCAGGTTTCAATATCTCAAGCGAGACCACAAAGGAGGAAGTAAATCTACCAGTAGACGCAATAGGAGTTATTAAAATAATAAAATTTTATGTCATCGATGGTGACATGAGATACAATGCAATATTCAGAAGGATGTGAATACATGATGTGAAGGTGGTCCCATCGACACTGCATCTGTTTGTTAAATTCTCAACACCAGAAGGGATTCAACAAATCTGAGGTGAACAACCCACTGCTAGGGAAATTTTTTCCATAGAAGAATCCGAGGTGGTGACAAATCCTAAATAGCAATTACATATGTAGAGCCGGTACTGAAGAATGCGCACCAGGTTCCACCGGTAGAATCATAATCGGCCTATCCAGATAAGGACTTTTTCAGATCGGTACCAAGTGCCTAGATATTTTCAGGTCCAGATGAGTCAAATGCTATCAAGTCAACAGTAGATCAACTTGAACATATTGCTCTACACTCGGAAACTCCCGATAGGAAGGTATACCTGGGAACGGGATTAACCTCGGAGCTTAGGAGTTTAATTCTTAAATATCTTATATCTAATACTGATTACTTTGCATGGCCTCATGAATATATGACATGTATCCCTCCAGAAGTCACAACTCATAAGTTGGGACTGGATCTCAGTTTCCATCTCGTACGGCTGAAAACATGGCCAATTACCGAACTTCATAATAGGTTTGTTAAATAAGAGGTAGCTAGATTGCTTAATAAAGGATCAATCCGAGAAGTAAAGTACCCTGATTGGTTAGCAAACGTATTCGTAGTACCAAAAAAGGGAAATAAATTTAGAATGTGTATAGATTATAAAGATTTGAATAAAGCACGTCTGAAAGACTCGTTTCTGTTGCCAAACAAAATCAGATGATCAATGCTACTGCCGGACATGAGATAATGAGTTTCCTCGATGCGTATTTTAGGTATAACCAAATAAGGATGCACCCGGAAGACCAAGAGAAAATATCTTTCTTAACTACTTTCGGTACTTATTGTTATAACGTTATGCCTTTTGGATTAAAAAATATCAGGGAGGTCGCAGTAAGAGCAGTTCTAGGATGGGAGGAAAAAGTCGCAAGTCCTTGCAGACTTTGTGGCCGATTTTAGTCCAGGAGTAACCCCACAGGTAGAAAAAGAGGCTATCTTAGTCTCAGGGACTGCCATCTGGATCTGGACACTTCATACAAATAGTGCCTCCAACGTTAAGGGGACCAGTCTGGGAGTGGTATTACAAACTCCCACCAGTGAAATTTTAAGGCAAGCAATACATAGCACTCCGTTGACTAACAATGAAGTCGAGGGCTTTAGTTGCAGGTTTAGAACTAGCTCGGGGCCTAGGTTATCAAATTATTAAAGTTAAGTGTGACTCGTTGCTAGTAGTGAACCAAATTCACGGGGTATTCGAGGCCAAAGAAGAGCGCATGTAAAGATACCTCGAGAAGGCTCTGAAGCTTCTGTCCCATTTTCAAGAATGGACGGTGGTACATATACCCCGGGAAGAAATCATAGAGGCAGATGCACTCGCTAACTTAGGTTCCAGCATAGAAGCCGAGGGTTCTAAAACTAAGTCGGTTGTTTAGCTATTGCATTCGGTACTGGATCCCATCGGGTATGACGAGGTAAATTCAATCAACCTAACTTGGGACTGGAGAAATGAATTCTGGGACTATCTTGTGAACGGAAAGCTCTCGGAGGACCCCAAAGCATCCAGAGCTTTAAGGATCAAAGCTTACCGGTATTGTGTCATAGATGGAAAACTTTATTGAAGGTATTTTTATGGTCCCCTAGATCGGTGTGCAGGCCCGATGAAGCCAATTACGTGATAAGGGAAGTCCATGAAGGCATTTGTGAAAATCATCCGGGAGCAGAATCCTTAATGAGAAAGCTCATGAGGGTTGTTTACTATTGGCCCCATATTGAAGAAGATACAAAAATGTTTGTAAAGAATTGCGATAAGTGTCAGCGCCATGCGCAACTATTACACAGACATGGAGAAGAACTGCATCCGATAGTGTCCCCCCGACCGTTCATGAAGTGGGGGATGGACATAGTCATACCCTTGCCAACGGCACCAGGGCAGGTATGTCAAATTATATTTATGTATAACTATTTCTCTAAATGGGTTAGAGTTGCAACTTATACAAAGATCCGAGAGAAAGAGGTGAAAGACTTTATTTGGCAACACATCATATGTCGCTTTGGCATCCCAAATGAGATAGCCTATGACAATAGTCGGAATTTAATTGGGGCCAAAGTCACAAAGTTCCTAGACGACTTGAATATCAAATGGATCACCTCCACTCCCTATCATCTAGTGCGAATGGTCATGCAGAGTCAACAAAAAGACTATAATCCAGAACTTGAAGAAGAAACTAGAAGCCGCAAAAGGAAATTGGCCCTCTATGCTACTAAAAATATTATGGGCATATAGAACCACGACATGGAGAAACTCATTTTTCCTTAGTCTATGGTGTAGAGGCCTTTATCCCGGTTGAAGTGGAACTCCTAGTTTGAGATATCTCCGGGCTGAGGATAAATCAAATGCAGAATCAATGTCCGTACACCTGGATTTGCTCGAGGAACGTCAGGACCTGGCATATGTCTGGATGATAGCCCAAAACAAAGAATGGAACGTTACTACAACCAGCGCACAAATCTTCGACACTTCGAACTCAGGGACTTGGTGCTCCGAAGGGTAACCCAAAATACTCGGGAGCCTAATGTGGGGAATTAGGCACAAATTGGGAAGATCCATATACGGTCATAGGTATTACCGGTAAAGGAGCTTATCAGCTGATGGACCAATAAGGAAACAAACTTTCTAGTAATTGGAATATAAGTCATTTGAAGAAGTACTATGTGTAGTGAGACAAATCATGCGATGCACTCTTTATCCCTTTGTCCGGTTTTTGTCCTAGTTGGGTTTTTCTGGAAAGGTTTTTAATGAGGCAGCACCACAAAATAAGCATGTTAATTTTCTTACTACCGAGGAGAGCTATATATTGTCCGAGTCTTCATATATGAACTCCCATACACTGGGCCATATATACCCAGAATGGGATATATTTTGTGAAATTTTATCCATTTTAGCCGCATCAAGGAAAAGCACTTGATACTGGGGACTCCCCAGATGCTGGGGACTGCTCAAACGTTCAAACTACATGTAACCGGACTGACTGCACTAGATGGCAGCCAAATTATTCTTGCACTTGTCTTCACATTTGTAAGTCAAAGGAATCAATAAAAATTTCCTCTTCTATGATTAATAAATATTTGTCATCACGAGCATAAAATGTATGTTGTCTTAAACATATCAAAATATTTGTGTCATAATGAACATGAGACTTCTTCTTTTACAACAGTATTAAAAATAAGGGCCCTCTCTTATTAAAACTTTAATAAAAAAGTTAAGGCTCTAGATACAAAAAGTACTGGAGTTTTAAGTTGATCAGAACCAAGTCAGGTCCATAACTAATTATAAAGGCCATGAGAAGCCCCGATCTAAGGTGAAGAAAAAACATATCTTTTGGAGTAAAATTAAGATTGACGGAAAGTTGACAAACTCCCAAGTCTTAGCATTTACTAGTAGTTGTAAAATGAGCCTCGAAGTAAGATCCTAATTTATGAAGCAAAGTAATTATAATCTTGCAAATAAAATTGTAATTAATACTTGCTTTCGAAAATAAAGGAAGGGTGAAAAGCTTAAGCCGAATTGCGTAAAGGGAAAGTTCTTTCATTCATTTTATCCGGACTAAAATCAACCTGATACAGAATATACTAACTTGGCCCAAAAGTGATCCAGTAACAAGATAAAAGATTGAAAATAAAAAACCGCGTGAAAGGTTACAGCCTGCCCGCTTCATTGTCTGTTAGGGTGTTTCTAAGGTCAAAGCAGCCGAAAATAATAAGTTCTAAGAAGTAGGGTCTGAAGGAGGCAGTTCTAAGGCTGACGCTTTGGGAGCATGGTCCTAGGCGGAAGGCATATTTTCTTGGGAAGTAGGAACTTCTATTCCCGGGAGAAGATGATCACCTCTAGCCCTCCAGATGAAGCATTATCCTCTTCCATCGGGAGGGAGCCATCAGGACTATCTGCAGAGACCAATTCCAACTGTCGGGCCTTAAGGATCTCCTTATCAATATCAACAAGCCCGGCCTTCGCTGTCTCTAAGGCTTTTCGGCGTATCATATAACCGCTCCTAACTATGAAGAGAGTATATCTATCGATGGTGGCCTGGACTTCTTCTTCTATAGCACGGACGGCCTTAGCGAGCTTGGTACTAGTAGCATGAAGGAGTTCATAAGCTTGGGTCAGCTCAGCGAGCTCTTCCCGTTACCTCTCATTTTGAGCAGCCGAAGTAGAAAGACGAGACCTTAAGAACTCGTTCTCTCTCTTGAGGTCTTCTATCTAAGTTTTCATGATTTGGAGGAGCTCTGTGAAGGTACCCACATCAGCTTCAAGCTCGGATATACGCATCGTCAGATCCGACATGGTATCCGAGGTGTCATTCCACTTCTTCTGCCAATCCATGACCCGATCGTCATAAAATATGACATGTCGCCTATAAGCCTCTTTCTCTTCCTCATGTTGCTTGAGTTTTCCATGCAATTCGTCAACGTTGGAAAGTTTCACCTCTGCAACTGACAAATGATGAACGGTGTTGTCCCTTTCGATTATCAAGGTGGCTTTCTCTTCAGTCATCCGCTGGAGCCTCTCATTACATAGAAAGTTGGCATGGATGGTAGCTTTAATTATCAAAAGGGAATATGAAGAAGAAACAAAATGCAACAATTTTGAAAAAAGGTTGTACCTTGACTGCAACAAGTATCCCCTCATTAATAATGCACTATGCTAACACTCGGTGAGCCTTTCTTCCGTCCTTGTCAAAAGCCATATGCTTTATGTAGTTAGCCAACTCATCTTTGTGTGAAGAAGAAACCCGATGTGGGGAAAACAGAATGTCATGATCCTCTTCCTGGGCGATAGTCGGCATGACCGGAAACCTTAGATTCTCAACAACCGGTGGTAGAGTGGCGGTGATCAGCGCATGCAAGGGTTGATGTATGACAGTATTTACCGAGGTGGAAGAGGCGTTGGTATGACTGGCTTCGTGACTAGCAATTTCCATCTGCGCAAAAAGTCGAGGGGTTATATTCCTGCTCCTCTCCAGAGCTTATTCTTACTCAGGACCTTCATCATCCAGGTCAACCACGGGGAAAGAACCAACCAATAAAACGATGTTACCAAGGGAGATGAGAGGAGTACGGTCAGTTTGGTCCGAGATTTTCTTCTTCAAACTTTTTGTCCCGTTCGGGGGCTGGTAGAAGATTCATTAAAGAGTCTTTTCCATTCGCGAGCCTGTTGAATAATGAGAGCGGCCGCGTCCGGATCTTCAATTTCCTCCTTAGGATGAGCATTGGCAGTAGCCTTGGAAAGGCCTAACAAAAAGAAAAATAGTTTTATTGACAATTCTTGGAGGGGTCGGAAGGAGCCAAAATTAAAAGTAATCATGAGATATACCATAATGACGGGATACCTAATTCTGGTTTTCAGCACATTTTTTCCACGTCTGGAGTTCCAACGTGTACGCATCAAGGATTTTTTGAACCCCAGCTTCGAGATCGTCTATTTTTGTAGGCTCCCACACAGTGGCTGAAGAAAGGGAAAAAACTCGGTCAAAAGCATCCGCTAAAAAAGGAGCGATTAATCTAATAAAGTTTGGAAAACTTACGGTGGAAGTTCCATCGCTACAGGATGGTGCGACTACCGGGGGGAAAGAGATCGGCAGTAGGAACGATGATGTATCTCTCCGTCCAACCTCGATCTTGGTCATAATCGAGATTGGCAAGAATGGTCTTGCTTCCCCAGCGGTGAAGATTGATGACTACGTCATGAAAGGTGCACGAAAAGTAGAGCGAATAAGGTGGTCCAAGGTAAAGGGAGCGCTAGCTTCTCGAGCAAAGTGTCGAAGACACAGAACTGCTCTCCAAACTTAAGGACCCACTTGAGATAACGCAAACCTTGTACCGGCGGCAGAATTGTAGAATAACATTGTCAATAACTTTCCAGAGTTCGTTGAGAAGTGGTAAGTATATACAAATGAATACCCTTGCTTGTAAGAAGTGATCCTTTCGTCATTATTATTAATCAAGACTTCGATTAATTCTCAACAACAGTCGGCCTTTGGTGATGGTAAAATACTGGCAGTGATTCGCGGAATGGGGAAATGAGTGGATGGTATTCTTCGAGGTTTTCGGCCAAAATACAGAGTCTCAATTGGTATCAGTTCAAATCCACTTCCTGGGCGCACGAGAGTTACGCCCGAAAAATGCGGGGAAGATTTGTATGGGGCAAAATTCGTATAAGTCAGTTGTACAAATTATAGCATGACACGTGGAACATGGTGCTGAGTCAAGTCCATTTCAGTTTGATGCGCTACAGGTTAGATATGAGCGGAACTGTGAACGTCATATGCATGGCAGGTACTGGTGACTAAGAAGGTCAAGAGAACCATTTGGATCACAACGGACGACCGTTTCTAAACCAGTTACGTGTCTTCCAACAGAGCATTGATGACATTTATTGAGACACTAATTGTCCAATTATTACAACATTCAGTCTCCTGCTTTAATGAGATCATACTTCATGGGGTTTGTACCCGTGTAGCTCATGTATAAATAAGACACATTGTTCTATTGTAAGGACATTAAATTCAAGTTATAACAATTCACTTACTCATATTCTCTCAATTTTTGTGCTTGCATACAAGTTGTCGTAACTCCGCCCAGAAGCTATCACAAGGCTCAGACTACTCATTACTTTTCTTTATCTTATTATTGCTTAAATAAAGTGTATTTTATCTTGAATTATTATCAAACGTGTCATTTGAGATCCACGTGTCCTTGACCACATATATAAATTCAATTGTACCATTTTACGGATAAATAACTTGTTTTAATAGCTTGGAGGAAAAAGTGGGAGATTAGAAGTTCAAATTATTTTGGTAGCGAAAAAAGAAACAGGGCATCAAGTAATGAGTATTTTAGCTAATTTATATTTTTTGTATTACCCACATTGTCTTTTGAGCAACCGGTAAAGTATTATGATAAAAAACCACTCCTCTATATTGGAGGGATGGGTGGTCTTGCCATTTTTTGATTGATATTACAAGTTCATCTTCTGAAATAATTAAGATATTAGTTAATTTTTAACATAAAAATAATTTTTTATTAATATTCCAAGTTCACCGTCTGAAATAATTAAGATATTAGTTGATTTTTAACATAAAAATAATTTTTGAATATAATACTTCAAATTAATACATGGAAAAATTTGGAGTTGGAAGAACTCCAGAGTTTGAACAAAAACCTCTACCAATTCATAAATGTTCAAACTCTAGACTTGTTTCGTGGAGTTTGAAATCCGTGAAGTTTAAACTCCATATCTCAAACTCTAGAAAAAATTCATAAAGTTTGAACTACGGAAATTTAAACCTCCGTAACAACTCTAAGAAATAATCTTGGAGTGTGGGCTTGATAATCATGAAAACTTATTGGAATTTTTCCATATTTTAATTATATATTTATATTCAATTTATTTTTGCATTAAAACTCAACTAATTATGAATAGTTTTGAAAAAGTAATTAAGTAGTATTAATTAGAGACGCGAAAAATGGCAACTGGCCCATTTCTCTCATAACTTTCTAATTCTTGAATAATAAAACTTTTCTTTAATTTTAAGGTTATAGTAGAACTTAGAAGACCACTCTAAATTCAGTGCAAGTCATTCTCAATCAATTTAAACATGAACATACGGGTAGTCTGGTGCACTAAGCTTCCGTTATGTGCGGGGTCTAGGGAAGGGTTGGACCACAAGAGTTTATTGTACGCAGTCTTACCTCATATTTCTGCAAAAGACTATTTTCACAGCTTAAATCTATGACTTCCTGGTCACATGAAAGTAATTTTATTAGTTAGTCAAGGAACATGTTTAAGAAAACGATTGCTTGAAAATAAGAGAGGACAGCTCACTCACTCTTCTAGAGAGATGTCAACCACAAATAATTGCAATAAATAAATAAGCTTAATCATTAGACATTAGAATATATATATACTCCTCTGCTGAAATTTTATTAAAGACCTTTGCCAAGTTCTTTAATATTATCTGTTTCCACGTACGTGAAAAATATAGCTTCCATATGTTTTTTTATTTTTTAAATTATCCATTTTGCAACTTGTTGGGTATTTTTGCTCTATGGTACTTTATAAAGTAGTACGGGAAGTATATAACTATTACAAGTATTCGAAAGGATAAACAGAGATTCAATAATTCAACATGGAATCTGAAATTACAATAGTTACACACGAAAACTGGAAATTCCAGTTTTGTAGAAGATGGAAAAATTGAAATTGTTTCTTTGAGTCGAGTGTGGCACTCTGTCCTTAAGACAATATTGCCCGTATGTATCCTTTATACGCCTGGACAATTTGTCTCTCAAGATAAAGCAAGAATGGAACACTTGAGCAAAGGAAACTCAAGAGCTACCGTGAAGAATATTGAGTAACGAAATGATGCCTTGGAAGGTGTAGGAAGAAACTGTTTTGGTTGTGTATTTTCGGTACCTTTGTTGCGCATCTCTTTATGTATTTTCGTGCATATGTCTTAGTGCTCAACAATGGTGTAATGGGGTGTTTATATAGGAGAGGGAGGGTCATTTCTTGCTCGAAATCGCCTCCATAATAGCCAAATAATGGCCATTATGGAGGTAGTAAAGTCACCAACATAAATGGGAGAAAGACCAACCGATTTGGCCATTATAGGAGGAGTAATTCAGCCAAAATAAATGGCTGAATTGAGAGCTTGGACGTTCGCTCGACCGCCGAAATTCCAATTTTCAAAACTTTGGGGACCAAAGCGTACATCTTGAAACTTCAGGATCAAATCGCACATCTGAAAGAATTACGGTCCAAACTCCTTACGAAACTTCGGGATCAAACTGCATTTACGGCAAAGTTTTACGGCCCAAAAGATAATATCGAAGGCCCACACCCACGACCGAACCGGACCGGACGGCAGGCGGGCGGCGGCTGGCGTGTGGTCTTTCCTCGAGCAAAGCACATCTAGGTCCTCCCTCCTTTAAACACATGGGATACCCCTTGGGGTCCCAAACCCCAAACACATTTCGAGTCTTATATACACAACAATTCTTTCTTCCTCTACCGATGAGGGAGAATTGAACCCAATACCACACTTTTCATGCTTCAAACACCTTACTTCGTGAACCAATATCTCTTTCATTTCTCAATGAAATTTGACGATTCTTGGCCCTACGGTTATCTACGTACTTCGTACATCATGCATGTGTGAAGAACCGGATTCTCCAACATACGTAACACTAGTGTTTAAGCCGTTAAAGTTGGTCGGTCGCAACTCCCGCCAAAGGCAAATTTCCAACACAACTTGCAACATCATCATTTTATCCCGATACAAAAGAGAATAAATCGAAATAAAGCTGTATTATTCACAATTTGGCGGATTCCTTCTTAACTTTCTTTTTTTGACATATACTGATGTATTATAGTATATAGTACTATAGTACGTAATCAATAGAAAGACCAAAACGTGATTTATTCCATTTTGATCGAACAGGAGAATCAAAGAATCCAATCCAGAATAATGTGCTTTATCGTATGGCAAATGCAAGTCAACTAGAAATGGGTGTAAAGATAAATTTATAAGATAAATGGAACGTTCCCTAAATTTGTATTTTTAAAGGGAAAATTTATTAAGATATTTGAATGTTACAGTGTTGTAATTAAAAATATAAAATTAGGGATGCATTGGCTGGGACTATAACTCAATAGACAATTTAACATTATAATGATTAATGAGTAGATTTCAATTTTCACGTACCAACCTTAAAAGGGGAATGAACTCAATACCACAAAGGAATTCTGTGAAAAGGTTAGGTATGTAAAACAAAAATCAATTCAAAATAAGTAGATTTTATAATGAAGTTTTACCAAACAGCAGCCCAACAAATTAAAGCCACAACAAAAGATAACTTTAATTTTTATTTTATTTTTACAAATTTTAGCCCCTAGGAGTGTATAATCAATGTGTAATTACTATATAATATGTATATAATCTGTATAAATACTGATTATATACTTATTATCTATTATTAAACACTAAATATACATCGAAAATGACTACTACACACTATTACAACTAAATGGGTGTGTTAAATATACATACGGTATACACACGATATACACACGATATACACGTTATGCACGTGTATATCCTATGTATACTTGGTCTCGGCTGCTTTACCCTTCTCGGCTACTTTGTCCTAATTGTACAAAAGTTTGTATAGTTGTAGTGTAACTTAAGGAACCGGTAGGATACACTGTGGACTCGGTCATCATGACTACGGGACTAGCACCGGTAGCCGCTCGTTTTGCCATGCCTGCTTCTTCGAGTGTAAGGATAGAACGAGCCTGATAAAATTGCGGAAGCGGGTTGCTGTGCCGAAGAAGCGTTCCCACACCACTATAGGCCTCGGAGAGGCCGAAAACCATTTGGAGGACCAAACGATCATTTGAAACTGGCGCGCCAACGTTGCGAAGTTGGTCCGCCAATTCCTTTAATCTTTTGCAATAAGCCGAAACATTAGGGAAATCTTCCATATTGACGTGGGAGAAATCCTGCTCAAGGGTAACGACTCTAGAATTTTGATTATCTTGGAATATATCACGCAGACTATCCCAAGTCGCATGTGTCGTAGCGTCAGGCTCAATAATTGTTTGCAAAAGATCGGTAGAAATTATGGAATATATCCACTGAAGGACGGTAGCATCAAGAGTCGTCCACAACTTAGGATCATCCTCACGTTTTGGCACCTCCGTATCCTCAAGAGCCGCGGGATTATGTGATGGATGACTTGATGCGATCATGCGTGAATTTTGAACAGTTCGGCCCACGTCGCATATTGGACATTTTCTATTTCAAGAACAAGAGGAATGTTATTCTTGATGTTATAAACTGTAAGGGCAGGATGAAACGTGTTCCGGGATGTAGACATATTGAAAGAACAATATGTGATTGAGGGATTTGAGAGAAAAAATTGGGAAGAGGAGGTATCGTCGGAATAAACCAATCCGAGAACAAGTTGCGGAAAAAATTTAGTCTCGGTATTTGTTCACTATTTGGTCGACGGCCAAGAGGAAGAAAAGAGGGAGAGGATTTTAAGACCTAGACTTCTGAAAATAGGGAGAGGATTTGGGAAGAGGAGGTACCATCAGAATAATCAAGGTGTTTCGGCCCCGGCAGGCCCATCACGCATCGGCACCCACGTCTACCGACATCGAAGACGCAATGCACACATTTGGTTTAAATCCTCCGGACCCAAATTGGTATATGAACACCGGTGCCACTACCCACATGACATCCGATTCAGGTACGCTCTCGTCTTATTCCAATTTGAGCAACCCTCGCGGTATAATTATTGGTAATGGTAATTCTATTTCAATTCGTGGTTATGGTCATAAAACTTTATCTCCCCCTCATCCACCTCTTATCTTGAAAAACACCATACACGCCCCCAAATTGATTAAAAATTTAGTCTATGTCCGTAAATTCACTACTGACAATTATGTTTCTATTGAATTTGATCCATTTGGTTTCTCTATGACGGATTTCAAAACGGTGAGTCCTCTCATGAGGTGTGATAGTAGGGGAAATCTTTATCCTATCACACCCAGTTCCAGTCCATCGAGTCAAGCCCTGTCATCCGCCTTTGCAGCCATTTCTCCTTCCTTGTGGCATGCTCGTCTTGATCATCCGGGATCATCTATTTTGTCGTCTTTAGATAAAAATAATTTTATTTCATGTAAGGGTACGAGTAATACTCCAAAATGTCAGTCTTGTTTGTTAAGAAAAATTTAAGTTGTCATTTGTAGACTCAAATTCTCATACTTTAATGTCATTTGATATTATTCATAGCGATTTATGGACGTCTCCTGTTCTTAGTTTTGTGGGTCATCGGCATTATGTTCTCTTTTTGGATGATTATTCTAAGTTTTTATGGACGTTTCCGATAGCAAAAAAATCTCAAGTTTTTTCCGTCTTCTTAAAATTTAGAGCATTCATCAGAACTCAATTCGACCGAAAAATAAAAAATATTCAGTGTGATAATGGCAAAGAATATGACAATGGGGTGTTTCGGGAATTCTGTGCTAATAATGGGATCAATTTTCGATTTTCTTGTCCTCATACGTCTTCACAAAATGGGTGCTAATAATGGGAATTCTGTGCTAATAACCCAATTCGGTTTTCTTGCCCACTCAGTACTAGCCATATATAAAGTGGAGGACCAACAAACAGTTTAAGGTTGTACAAATAATTAAATTAAACAGATAAACAATATTCGGCGACTTTTTAACCCATACTATATTTCGGGGCTATAACTCTCTTTTCTAAAACAATTTACAATGGTTTTTAAATCAAAAGTCTAGATCTACCTGTTTTGTCTAACCATTTAGTTTTATTTTCCACCGGATGTCCAATAAGGTAACTACTGAAATATCGAGAGAAGAGAGCAAATTATTTTTGTTAATTGTTCTTTCTATCTAAAAATAAAACAAAAACCTGGCAGAAGAAAATTGCATAGTCCTAATAAAAATGATTTTAGTCTCTACTATAAATTGTACTTGTTGTATTTTTACATTGCAAAAAGGAAAAAAGAAATAGGATATTTAGGAGGTTAAAAGTCAAGGCCGTACACGATTCTTGTTTTTGAGCAAGCAGGTAGTGGTGGTTGTGTGGATACAATTGAACATATATATAACTATTTGAAGCAATATTTGTTGGAAATTTGCTTTTATCGGGGAGGTGCGTCCACCCATATTTAATGAATTAAACATTAGTGTTCCGCATGTTGGAGGCTTTGTCTCTTCTCACATGCATAATCTAATAAGTGAGTAGATAACCGTAGGGCCAAGAATCGTCAAATTTCGTTGAGAAATGAAAGAGATATTGGTCCACGAAGTAAGGTGTTTGAGACATGAAAATATGGTGTGGGACAAATCTACCACATCGGTGGAAAAAGAAAGAATTGCTTTCTTTATAAGTCTCTAAAGTGGTTAAGGGTTTGGGACCCCAAGGGGTATCCCATGTGTTTAAAGTAGGGAGGACCTAGATGTGCTTGGGTTCAAGGCTAAGCCCACACGCGCACCGCCGCCGCCCGACGGTCCGGGCTCGGGTCGTGGGCTGTGGGAACTTTCTGATATTATCTTTTTGGACCCCAAATTGCTTAATATTTACAGTTTGGTCCCTAGAGTTTCTGAAAAGTTGATTTTGGGAATGACTAAGGCGTAAACTTTCCGCCACCGCTTAAGCCGCTTTTGGAGCATTAACCAGCCATTATTTGGCTGTTAACTCCTCCATAAACAACCCTCCTTCAATGACCATAATCAGTCTCTCTAATGGCCATTAGAGAAGCACGGGCACTTCGCCCCTCTTTTTTTGAATTCGAAAGAGCGGGGTCTTACTTATTCGGGGGGGGGGGGGGTGAAAGACAAATAAAGGGATCAGGGGGCTGTATGATCGGAGAAAGAGAAGGGGCGTGGTTGGTGTGTCACTGAGCCTTACTTATTCAGAGGGGGGAACCCGTAGGAAGGGGGGACGACCCGCCGAATTCACATCAGAAATCGCCAACATGAACACAAAAGAAATCTTGAATTGCATTAATGGTCATTAACAACCCTCACTAATGGCTATTAACAACTTTGTTTGTGGCAGTTGAGGAGTTCCTCCTCCATGCTATATATTGATGCCTTTTGGCTCAATTGTGTTGAACATACAGTGACGAAAAACAGTGAGGAAAAGACACACATATACACAACAGAGACACATTATATACACAGAGACAAAACAGAAGAGAAAGTCATTCCAAAAATGTTGGACAAAAACATAAACTCTTCCTTCCTTTTTCATTTCTTGAGCAAGTCGATTCGTATTTGTTTTCTTCGTCAGACTCAACCTATTTGCTTTGTAGTGTTGAGATTATAGTGTTGTTTTATCTTGGGAAACTATTGCCCGTTAATGTAGAAGCATATATACGGGGCAATCTTGTCTTAAGGACAGGGTGCAATCACTCGACTCAGCACACAGTTGTAACCATCCAGATTTAGTGTTTCTTGATTTCAGGTTATCAAGATTTAAGACACAACAAGCTTGCGGCAGTTCTGAAGATTAACTATTTGTTTATCCTTTCGAACACTTATAATATTTATTTATTTCCCGTACTGTTTTACTACAATAGTAATCAACAATATTTGTATATATGTATAACGAACCCGTATCAGAATCTCAAAACAGAGAGGCTAAAAAGGGAACTAAAGGTAATAGCAACTATGAAAACCAACACCAAGTGTGTAAAAAAAAAGGAAACATTTTATTTCAGAGTGTAAGCCACAAGCTGGAACAGGTAAAAAAAAAGTCCCACTCAAAAGTATTCTCCCGTATCAAAACGAATCAGGAATGTCAAAAGACTAAGTGGACACATATAGAGGGAATATCTTTTAAATCAACCAATGTAATCTAGGGATTAGTTACTCAGTGATTTTATTTTTATAAGGGGTTAACCAAGAATTTCTAATGAAGTAACTAAATTGGATTCGTGCAGTGTAACATCAATTAAAACGTATCAATTTTCCCAACATGTGATATATCGTTCTAAATTCTTCTAATCACACTACTTACTCAATACTGTAAGTCGAAGCCAGCTAATTCTCTTCTCCCTTAAGACATCGACTTCACACCAACCTCTACTTTTCTTCTCAATTGGTATTAGTAGTACATACAGTTGCTACACCCTCTTCCACCGCCCAATATATATACTCACAAATTCCTCCAATTTTCTCCACACCCTCCTACTCAATAACTTCATTTTCATACACTATATCCCAAATTCATAACACACCAATTGTCTCCCCCAAATATCTTAAGCAACTGCATTATCTTTATTAATCTAATTCAAGCTGATATATTTAATTGTGCGAAGAGCGGGCCAATTTACTAGTTAATTCACAAAATGGGCTATGGCCGACTAGGAAAACCGGACCCCGGAAAAACCTCCGGCAGGGTGACAAATCCCACTCCCAATCCCCGAAGCTCAAATCTTAAACTCCTCATAATTTTTGCCACTATTCTCCTAATTGCTTCTCTAATTTCCGTCGCAATTTTGGTCGGTGTTCGACACAAGGCAGGAAACAGAATAGATAAACCAAGTCAAGCAATGGCACGTACCTGTAGTCGCACTTTATATCCATCTCTATGTCTTAATTCACTAATCAATTACCCCGGAGCTAACTCTGCTTCGGACAATGACCTCGTACACATTTCCGTTAATTTAACTCTCCAACGCTTCGGTAAAGCACTTTACATGGCTTCCGATATTAACAACCTTCAAATGAATACTCATATAAGATCGGCTTACGACGATTGTCTCGAATTATTGGCCGAATCCGTAGACCTTCTCTCACTCTCATTAACGTCACCGCCGGGGTCCACACATGACGTGATGACGTGGCTGAGCGCGGCTCTAACGAACCAGGACACGTGTACGGACGGGCTTATTGATGTTACTGGCAGCGTGAAGGATCAGATGAGTGAGAATCTTAAGGATATGTCGGAATTGGTGAGTAATGCTCTTGCGATTTATGCTGCTGCGAACGGTGATGATGATTTCTCAGGAATACCGATACAGAATCGACGGCGGAGATTGATGGAATTTGAGAAACATCATGATGAGTTTCCGAAATGGATGTCTAGGAGGGATAGAATGTTGATGAATACATCAGTGTCGACAATTCAAGCTGATATAATTGTGGCGAAAGACGGTACTGGAACGGTGAGGACGATAGCGGAGGCGATAAAGGAAGTGCCGGAAAAGAGTAGTATCCGGACTATAATTTACGTCAAAGAAGGAAGGTAAAATTCAAATTACTCCCCTCCATCTCAATTAAGTGATATTTTTATTTATCAAATTCAAACTAAGTCAACTTTGATTAAACATGTTTAAATACTCCCTCAATTCACTTTTACTTTATCCCAACGGATTTTATATGTTTCTTAAAAAATAATAAATAAAGTGTGTATTTTACCATACTATCTATATTATTTAATGTAGTCTTTTGGACTTGAGAAATAATTCAAAATGAGTAATTAATGTTACGGAGAAGCACAAAATAAAGGTTGTTTCTATTAAATTTGACAAGTAAAAATAAAAATTTATTTTTAATACCGTGGACAAGTAAAAATAAAAAAGCATACCTTGTTTATATGAGAATAAATTACAACTTCTAACATTTATTCAATAGTTTTTAAATATATCAATTTTTATTTTAAAATATTAAATTAATTTAATCAAATTTAATATTAAAATTTAATAAAAATATCACATAAATTTGAACATAAGAGTATCTTAGCGAGTAGGGGTGGGCGTATATCGGTTCGGTTCGATTTTGTATCCGAAAAATATGAACCGAATAAAAATCGGTTTTTAGAAAGAAAAAAAACCAAATACAACTTTTTTTAAAAAAAAAACTGATATGTTCGGTTTATATGCCGAACGTATCGGATTATATCAGTTTTTTCTAGTGAGTCGGGCCTGTCGCGTCGGGGAATTTTTTAATTTTTTTTTAAAGTTGAATTTCCAAAACTGAAATTGACATTCACACCTACACTATCATGAAATTTTGACGTTGAAATCTATTGTGTATCGAGAGATGTTTACTAAAGAAAAAGAAAAATTAGAAATCGATTTGGGGGAAAACACAAATTGATTGGGAAAACAGACGTTTTTTCTAAAAAATTGGCTGCGCCAAACTGCCGACCAGCCCCGTCTCGAAAAAAATACACAAAATCAAAAAGAAAATCAGGTAAAACGGACATCCGAGCGCAAAGTTATGACCACTTAAAGTTTTATCAATTTACAACTATTTTTCCCCCTACATTTTATGTCAATGCTTCCGTGATATGTTAATCAAGTTCATGCCGCATGCGACTTCCATAAAAGTTTCATAGAATAGCTTCAATGACTATGATTCAAGAGATAGTAGTAGCAGCCTAAATATATATATATATATATATATATATATTCGGTTCGGTTCGTATCCAAAATTAAAAAATCAAACCGAATCACTAAATCCTGATTCGGTTCGATTTTTTCAAAAATCATTTTTTTTTTTAAAAAAACCGAAAATTTGGTTCGGTTCGATTTTTTCGATTTTCCGGATTTTTTGCCAAACCCTATTAGCGAGACAAGTAGTTGGAAAAGGAAAAACTTTTTGATTCACTTTTTGGTAACGTATCTGATTCCCTTTCCAATTTTTTTTTTTACTTACGTGGCAGACTAAAAGTAACCTTTTCTTCATTTCTTTGTTCGTAGTCATTAAGCAATTTGACTTCATATTGTTTTAATCATTTTATTAGTACTAGTACTTACATTTTTTAGTTATTTTATAATAAATAAATGACAGGTATGAAGAAGATAATTTGAAGGTAGGGAGGAAGAAAATGAACGTGATGTTCATAGGGGACGGGAAGGGGAAGACAGTGATTACAGGAGGAAAAAGTGTATCCCAGCATCTTACAACATTCCACACTGCGTCATTTGGTAAATATCTTAATTTATTTTTGGCTCCACTTATTTAATTTTGGTGTTCACGTGAAATCAAATTTGAAAACTGTGGGCATGGGCTGTACTCGCGGCTAGGCAGAGCAAGTGGTAGAAAATGCCCGTGCATGAGATGTCATTGAATTCTTATAACTAAATCCTAATTAAAGTCTCCTAGCTTAGCCCTTTTAAACAGTGGGTCCCCCAGGATTCAATGGTCTTAAAAATTAAAATCAACCAAAAGAATATTGCTCTGAATAGGTTTCTAACTCGACTCCTTTATGGCTTTGTCTAAAGCCTACCACATTTTAACTAGATGAGTTAGATCTTTTATTACTTCATGATGCTATTTATTATTTTATACTAAAATTTAAGTATTTTTTATATGTCTACATAAAGTATCCGCCGTGATTAATTGGTGCTCGAGCACCAAAAAATAGTACATAGGTCCGCCCTTGTTTTTAAGCTTCTTCCGTCTTTGATGTGACCCCCACTCACCCAAAAAGTATTCCACATCTAAACGTTATGGGTTGGGCTTGGAATTTTATACGTTTCATCTAGTTTGTTGGATTCGAAATCTATTATTTATATTATTTAATATCTTTTTATTAGACCTGTTCAAAGCTCGGGTCGGGCCAGGTCAAGCCGGGTCAAGTGGTTTTTTCTGCTTTCCCGACCGTGACCCTATTTATTTTTAATTTTCCGACCCTAGCCCTGACCCTTCGGAGACCCTACGGGTCACGGATCGGCCTTGACACGCTCTACAAAATAAAATAAAAATATTTTTTTATTAAAATAACAATCCAAATTAAAGTCCAAAAACATAACATATATTCTTAAAACATGTAAAAAAAACTCTAAATTGAAATAAAATAAACGGATCGGGGGATTTTTTATAAAAAAAATGAATTTCCAACATTGAAATTGACATTCACACCTATATACCACGGAATTTCGACGTTGAAATGTATTGTATATTGTGAGATGTTTACTAAAGAAAAGGGAAAATTAGAAATCGATTTGGGAGAAAACACAAATTATTTGGGAAAACGGACATTTTCGTAAAAATTGGTGGCGCAAAACCATCTAATGGCGGTTTGACCGGCCACGTCTCGAAAAAATATACTCAAAATAAAAAAAATTGGGTAAATCAGACATCCGAGCGCAGAGTTATGACCATTTAAAGTTGCACCAATTTACAACTACTTTCTCTCCCCTACATTTTATGTCAATGCTTCCATTAATTAAGTTCATGCCGCATTCGACTTCCATAAAAGCTTCATAGATTGGCTTCAATGGCTATGATTCAAGAGATAGCAGTAGCCTAAAATAAAAAATAAGATTAATTACATATGTAGGTTTGATTTTTCGGTTCGGTTCGGTTCATCCCCAATACTAAATAACTTACCATAATAAAATAAACATTAATAAAATTGGTGGCGCCAAATCGCCTAATGGCGGTTTGACCGCTGCGTCTCGAAAAAATACTCAAAATAAAAAAAAATCTGGTAAATCGGACATCCGAGCGCAGAGTTATGACCATTTAAAGTTGCACCAATTTACAATTACTTTCTCTCCCTATATTTTATGTCAATGCTTCCGTTAATTAAGTTCATGCCGCATTCGACTTCCATAAAAGCTTCATAGATTGGCTTCAATGGCTATGATTCAAGAGATAGCAGTAGCCTAAAATAAAAAATAAGATTAATTACATAGGTAGGTTCGATTTTTCGGTTCGGTTCATCCCCAATACTAAATAACTTACCATAATAAAATAAACATTAATAAAATAAAAAATAATATGAACGGGTCGGGGTCGGGTCACTGGTCGGGCCGGGCCGAGTCAGACGGGTAAAAAATCTTGACCCTGACCCTGATCGGGTCCCCACTTTTTCCGGGTCAGGTATAAGCTGACTACTTTTTATAGAATTTAAATCGAAGTTACATGGTTCATGTGATCCCATAGCTTATACACTAAATTTGTCTCTTCCTTCACTTACGTATACATCCCAAAATGAAATAAATTTATCGACTTAAACCAACATATTGATTGGCTTTGATAAATTTAATTTGTAACGGAATTAAGACCCTAACATATTCTTTGATAAATTTAATTTATAAAGGCATATTTAGATGTATAGCAATTGGAGTTTGTCGAGTAGTGATTTGTGTCAAGACGAGTGTTCTTATCCCTTAATCCATTGCATGATTGACTGGCTAGCTTATTGGGCCAATATTAGGGATAGCGATATGACCTAACTAATTTGGTGGCCACAATTTGAAGAAGGAATCTTGTTGTAGGAGCAGGTGGAGTCATGACACATTGCCCATGTCCTTTGATTCTCTTAAGATCACACCTTTGTGTTTAACTTGGTTATTTTGTCACTTTTAGCATACTTTAAAATGGTATGCTTTTATCTAGTGACAGTGTTATGCTATACTATCATTATCTATGTTGCCAGGGTCCTTCAAAAATGAGGCATTTTCTAAAAACACATATTGTTTGGAGGATCTGACACGAGTGCGGTAGTATTTAAAGGATCGAACAACATAGGTCATATTTATACAAAATGCTATTTCAGAGAAATTTATTGAATTGAATTTACTAATGAACATGCAGCTGCAACTGGAGCTGGTTTTATTGCAAGAGATATGACATTTGAGAACTATGCTGGACCAAGCAATCATCAAGCAGTAGCCCTTCGTATCGGAGGTGATCACGCCGTGGTCTTCCGCTGCAATATTATTGGATACCAAGACACCCTCTACGTGCACTCACAGCGCCAATTCTATCGCGAGTGTGATATCTATGGGACAGTGGATTTCATTTTCGGCAATGCCGCAGTTGTCCTCCAAAATTGCAACATATATGCCCGAAAGCCCATGGCCAATCAAAAGAACACCATCACTGCCCAAAACAGGAAAGACCCTAACCAAAACACTGGCATTTCAATCCATGCTTGCAAAATCGTAGCTACATCTGACCTCGAGTCGTCCAAAGCCAGCTTCCCTACATATCTAGGCCGACCATGGAAGATGTACTCGCGAACAGTCTATATGTTATCTAACATGGGTGATCATATACACCCGAGTGGTTGGCTTGAATGGAATGGTGATTTTGCACTGGACACATTGTATTATGGCGAGTACATGAACTCTGGACCAGGAGCGGCCCTAGGGAAACGGGTTACTTGGCCGGGTTATCGGGTCATCAAGTCCATCGAGGAGGCCAGCAAGTTCACCGTATCAAAGTTTATTTATGGATCATCTTGGTTGCCTTCAACTGGGGTGTCTTATATGGCAGGACTGAATACTTGAAGGAAGGTATATCAAACACCTACTATAGGATGGAGATTTATGGTTTTTGCAGTTGGTATATAAATAAGTATGTCCCATTAGTATTTAAATCCAAAGTGCAATAACTTATAAGCCGTCAAGTTGCAATTTGCCATATTGCTGAACTGACTAAAGAGCAAGTTCGGATATATTCTAGAGATACCTCTTCATTGAATGATAAGTGTTGTAATTTCTTTTTTTGTTGTAATTAGAACATACCAGCAAAAAACTATTGGTTCGATTGAAAAAGAGAAAGTTTTACATTCGGGTACGATTTAGATTCAATTGTTGTGAGTTTCAATTTGATGGTGACTTTTGTGGATGCGCCTCTACATTCTTTTCCCCTTGAATTGGATGCCCTCTCCGTCGGTGGCTTTGAACTGTTATATTACGTTTGGACATGATTTGGCTGAAAATTTAAAACAAAGTATTTGAAGTTAAGGTAAAAACATGAAATGGGTTTAGAATCATGAGTCTCAGGTTCAAATTCCAGCAAAGACAAAAATATTACTAGGTGATTTATTTTCGTATGTCCTAGTCTTGGTGGAAAGAGTTATTAAGTATGCTAGTAAGAGGTGGCAGGTATTCTTAAAAAAAAAGTTAAATGATATTTGAAAGTTGAAAATGTATTTGGACATGAAAGTTGAGTTAAATTTTGTGATTGGGAACTCCTAAAAACTGTATTTCAAGTTTGAAAAGGATCAGTTTGATAAATAAACAACAGTTATTTGAAATAATCTCCAAGTATGTATTATTTCAATTCTTATTCATTGTTCATAGATAGGATTGTGATGTGACAGCAGAAAAAAAAAACCAACTTTTGGTGTTAGTGCACTGGCTTTCGAGAAGGAAAAGTAACTACGTAAGAATGTCAAGGGTCAAAGTTTTCTGCCTCAGGTGACAATGGTCCCAACCCAAAAGAGCAAAGGCATAGAATAAAGGCAGAGTTGGGGAGATTGATTCGTTTGGTAAAGACAGCTATGAGTATCGATATTCAGTCTCTAAAATAAATGCCCAATACTAGTAGTTGAAGCCCCTGTCTAGTGAGTGCCTAATGAATGGTTAAAGGGAACTGCAAGTTCAACTCAATATCTGGATAGGCATGAGTCCATAAAAGCTTAGTAGGATATATTTATCAAGTCATATTTCTACAATAAGCAAAACCTGAACATTCCAAGTTATAGGCCCTTATCTGTAGGCTGGAAATTGTATGAACACCACATTCACATCCATCATCAAAACAACTCTGTCCGTCGAGATACATGGACCATAATGATCAATCACCTCCCACCTTCCCAGGTGTTTAGCTTTAACCAAGTAACTATTAACATATGCACAAAATCCACATCTTCATACATTTTACTTAATCAGGTCATCAAGACGTCGATCCATGATGAGCGAGACAGACTGCAAGAATGCTGCCTCACTTGTTCCTGGGAGCACACCCTCTTCAGCTTCTTCAACAATCTCCTCAATGACAGACTCCTTCTTTAGCGTTTCTCTACACATGATTCTTCCAATTGCAAAAGGTGTGAGCCCTCTCTCTGCGCCTTTCTTCAGAAGCATAGTAGAGATACGAAGTACACGTGCACACGCAAGGGATATGGTCCAACCATGAAACTTCAGCAGTTCAATGTCTTTCTCGGCATCAAGAGAGTTTATGTAAGCAATTGTCTCAGCAGAGTAAGGTCGTTTTGCTTGAGTCCAGTAGAGCCAATCAAAAATACAATCTCCAAACTGCATTAGAATAGGCAAAAGGAGAGGATGGGAGAGGTGTCAAATATGAGAGAAGAACCATTATCAGAAAAGAAAAATCAGCGCGCACAGAAATTTTCTTGACTATTGCAATCATAATCCACAAACCGGTAGATAACACAAGAAGCAAGGAAGGAACAAAACAGTATCCACGATCACAGTCCAATTCTTTACCCCACCCACAGTTGGTGCTGTTTTCAAGAACATTTTTATTAGTTGTGCTGTTTTCAAGAATATTAAACATATTGAAATAGAACTTCTGCAAAGATGAATGCCGCTAGACTGGGAACCTATCTTAGCAGATCCTCAAGCAAACATTTTAATTGGTACGACTGAATCGACACCTAGTGTACCATGATCTAGAGTGCACGAGCAAGGTGATGCATACCGAGGAGCACTCTCTTAACCTATATCATAGTCTTCATACAACATACTCTGCTAAAACCTATCAGGCAAAAAATATACAACACCACAGAAGTCATAAAAGAACCAGAAATAGATCCAGTAAACGGAATCAACAGAGAAGTTAATTAATACCCATATCATATATGAATAGAAATTCAGAAGCCAGGACATTTACAAAAACTAAAACTTATCCCAGATTACCAAATTTCGTAAGATAAAATAGTTTTATACAAATAGCAGAATATGCCATCCAGGATTACTACGTGCTTCTATTTAGTAAATCATATAGGATGCTGGGTTGAGACACTTTACATTTTCAGGCAAGCAGTAGCCATGATCAATTGGAATAAGCACAAGCTGACCATCCTTATCATCTTTCTGAACCAAAATGTTTCCAGCATGCCTATCTGCATTTGCCAACCTTATATCCAGTACTGACATCCTGTGTACATCATCAACAGGAAAAGCACGGTGATCCATATCCTCACAACTTCCACAGTTTTTCATGAACATCTGCAGCGACCCAATCTTAAGGATCTTGGATGAATGTTCATAACCTTCAGCATAATTGAAACCTGTATGGAGACACTTGACCATAATTGTGGGAGGAACCCCAGCAAATCCCTTCTCATTGCCACAAGTTTAGCGAGGTCCTGACTTGGGATGATCCAATATATACGCAGTAACCTCCCTTAATGCTCCCTCTTCTACACGTGTGCCCTTCTTCAACCCCTCACCATCTACGGACAATGGCAGCCTCCGGGGATTATTCACAGCCATAGGCTCCTCATCTATTGGTTTAAAAACAGAAACATAATTCTGACCACATGAATCTAGCATGAAATAAGCACTGCCTGACCCCTCAGAAGACCTAATTGGTTGGTGACCCCTCGCTATCCCGTCGAAAGTGCTACTAATCAGCTGCTTAACCACTGGCGATAGTGTGATCTTAGGGTTAACAATCAACGGTTCCAAAATAAAACTTCTTGGCACAGTATTGAGTGCAACAACCTGAAACCTCTCTTGGAGGTTCTCTACTGCATCAGCACCATTCTCATCTGATGTTGATGCTACAACCGAAACTTCAAAATCTTTTTGCACGGATTTAGCCTGTACTTTAGCTGATTTACGCACCAGCAAGTGAAGCACTGCCTCGTTGCTTTTACAAATATCATCTATCAGCCTCTTATCTTCTAGTTCCTCACCATCAAGTATTAATTCCTGTTCCCTAAGATCACGAAAACCTTTCCCCCTCTTTGCAATCTGCTGTTTCACATAACCAACATTCCTCTTTCTATCGACATGGAACTCAAACTCCTGACCACAATACTGTCCTAACAGTAATTGCTTGTAAATCAGACAGGCGAAGAACCAAATGCAAAATGTTACCATCAGTGACCCCATAGTCCCCCACACAGGAATTGTTCCGAGCCAACTCCTTGCCATCAAAGACAAGCTTCTGCTTCTTCACAAAGAAACCTTTGGACGTCTGGATTCTAAATTTCACAGAGGCAATAGAGTCGGACTCCTTAACACGCAAGGGAATTACAGATCCACCCACAGTCAAAAAAATCAAGATTGAATCATTCGACCAGGAACCATGTTGGCCCGACAAACAGCTTGCTAAATTCAAATTATCCTCATACACAGGACTAAGTGCAACAGTGGCAATAGACATTGTTCCCTAAAAGGTAAGGACTTCTTTCCCTACAAATCAAATGATACTCATCAGAGTTAGGATATGATCAATAACAGTGAGCTATCAGACTTGGTTAACCAGTCAACAGTTACAGAGCGACAATTAAACATACAATAGTATAAAATGCAAAATCCTTAGAAACTCACAAGTTGCGGCTAATGTTAACAGCTTCAGTTACAGATTTAAACAAATATGCCCTCAATAGGCAAGAATTGGGAATAGCAAAGCAGATACGTGGAATTGAAGGTACTGCACAAAAACCCTAAGTATCAACAGTAAATCAGCACTAGAATTAAGGTCCAATTCAGAACCATATCATGCATCAGCTCACCAGCTCTTAGAGATTTCTCAAACACCACCATGATATCATCACCTGTATCTAGCAAGAAACAAACACACTAAACACCCAAAAGAATGGAAAATATGATAGTACGAACATAAATTTCACCAGAAAGAAAATGAATTAACTCTTTCGTCCAATAATTTTAAGAATCTAGAAAAACTTTAGGCCCTGTGATTGTTCATTTATATTTGCTGTTTTCTGACAAGGATGTGTTTATTCTACGGTTTTCAGTTTCCAATTTATGAGTTGTGTTTATGAGAAACACATTTGGATGTTAAAATGGTGAAATAAGGACTAGTTGGTACGGTAGAATCATGAAGTTTGTATCTGCTTTATCTATAAGATTGCTGCAATTTCAACTTTATATTGGAAGAATTGCTCTCTAACAAATCTACTGTTGGTGTGAGTTCATTTTGTAGTCAACAGAAACAGATCTAAAAGCTGCCCATTTCAATTTTGTATGGATGTTGAGATACTCATTTTATACGCTTATGGTTCTATTTATGAATCTCCATGGCTACTATTTGGTTTCCATTACTCTTTGTTACTGGAAATTAGCAACATTTCTTTGATATTCCGGACAACTAGTTAATATGATACCACAAAATAAAATTTTGCTCATCAGATTAAGCACGGGATTAATCATCCCAGACAATCATGTTTTTAATCAGTCAACAAAACCACAATGATATACTATCTTGAAAACCCAAGACTTTACAAAAGAGGCAACTAAAATCAATAGCAGCAACTAAAGATTTCAAACAAATATGCCCTCAATAGCCAAGAATTAGGCACATCAGGTCATTTTTAGCAAAACACTAATTGTAGGCAGTAAACCAACACAAGCAGAGGCGAATCTAGAATTTCTAGAGGATGGGTGCACCATTATTTTTAAGATAAGATTAAAATAATTAGCACAACAAACCCAATGCCTTAACCAGTGCACCACACAGTCTCTTTTTACTATGAGTTCCTTCAGATCATATTACACATATTTTAAGAATTATACACATAATATATCGAGTTTAGTCGGGTGACCACGGTTTCACGTGACCCAATTTTAGCACTTAAATTCGCCACTGAACACAAGAACTAAAGTTCAATTGATACCCAATTAAGTCACCATCATAAGCTCACAAACTCTTAAACCAATTTCCAAAACCCCATATGATAATATCAACTATTTTCCAGCAAAAAGGACCAAAAAGTAAAAGGGGTTGTTGTTTTTAAGCATGAAACAAAGACACAATAATGGTAAAGTTGTTGTCACATGACCACGAGTTCATGGTTCAAGCCGTGAAAATAGCTTTGGTAAGGCTGAGTTTCCTAAACCCGCGCATAGCCGGAGCTTAGTGCATCTTTTTAAAACAAAGACACTAACTATAAATAGCGAAAAATGTGAATATCTTACCAGCAGGAAAAGAGAAATCAAAGCAAAGATTGAATCTTTTTTGTATCTGAGCTTTCGTTATCCAAACTCCATTAGGAATTTTCTCATCAGCTTTGCTATACTCTAATTTTTTTTCTTCCTATTTTTCTCTGTAGAGAAGGAGTAATGATATTTAGCAGGGCCCCCATGCAATATATAGAAATCCAAGTTTGACAGTCTTTCACCGTAAGAAACGGGGTTTGCTGTTGCACTGTTTAATACTCCATTCTCCATTTTGATATTCTTTTCTTAAACCTTTTATTGAATTGCTTATAAACTCATTAGTTGGAAATTAAAATTAGATACAGGCTGTTAAAACAAATAAGGGAATAGGATCGTGCCACAGTTTAAAAGTTTAATTAGAAAAGGCTATAAAGCAATAAAAAATTAATATGTTTTTTATTAAGATATGGCAAAATATCTATATTTCTTAAATATTTAATTATGGTTAGGTGATACTACATATATTATTTTAGTTTATGACTCTGATATACTACATATTATATAAATGTTTGACGTGAGTAAATATTCTTCCGAAATGTATTCGTTAAAACAATCAAAACTAAATAAAAAAAATGAATAAGTGACAATAATGAATTTATGTCATTCTTAATCTCAGGTGAGAAATGATCCCGACAAGGAATTTATGTCATTTCGCGTAATTTAGGGCAAATTCAACTTCAACTAGTAATGTCGATGCACATTTGACCCCAATTATTAATGGAAGACAAATCTATTTCATTTCTCATAATTCATGAGCATATTTGATCCTTTACCCTTTGTTATTTTCTATTTTATCTTAGGTGGAAATCATCTGAACTTTTAATTTTTAGTACCTTTTTAACTTGGCCAGCAAGGACTGTTAAAACAAAACAACAGAACTTGGCCACCAAGATATGTGTTGACATGGCAAGTACGAATGATGGCGAATTGTGTTTTGCCAAAATTTACATGTCTCTAACTATAAGGTAAGATTTGATTAAGTGAATGATCTTAGTACACCGCCAATATGTATTCTTGTAACTAAACATTTATAAGCGAATCACTAGTTGCAATGTGGCATGATACACACAAAAAATCAAGAATTCAGTAAGAGAAGGAGAACTATCAAATTATTTTCCTTCATCATTATCCCAACTCCTAAAACTCATATACATCATTGTCAATCAATTTATTAAGCACTATTCAATTTCATAATATTATTATCAGCCTTTATTAAATGCATTTTTTCAAAAAATACATTTCACTTTCCATTGAAACGGGAAAATATTTTCTAAAGAAGTAATCATTTTTTAAAGTTGCAACCAAATCATGTTCGTACATTTTCGTTTGTATTCGTTGGAAATTTATCAGATTTCCCAATATTCTCGAAAAGGAGACATCCCTCAGAAGCTGCCTTTGATTTGCTGAACTTGCATTGAACAAGTTTAATAAAACTTTCTTTTTTTAATTTTCTTGGATCACTAAGACACTTCATTACTAGTGGTAAAAAGCATACCAATCATCATTTCTTTTTATTGGGCATACCAAACACCTAATTATATGGTTTTTAATCAGTAAAACGCATCAACTTGTAACATGTTCAAATTTATGAAGTCCTTTATGAGATAATCCTCTTGACTTATCCCTTCCAGTTTTATTCTATTAAAACAAAAAGGCTATATTTCTATATATTAATTTTTTATTTTTATTTTTTATTTTATCCTTAATGGTACTTCTTTATAGGAATGACGTAAAATATTTAAAATTATAAGATCCAAAAATATTTTTAGTGTAATATACACATTTAATTTTAGATCACAAAATTTAAATTTTTTTGTATATTTTTAACTTCTTATTCAGTTGAATTACGACACATAAAATAAAAAGGAGAGTAGGATATGTAATTACACCGATGACAGAAGGAGACCACTATGATCATATTTATCCCAACAATCTTTGTTGGTCTACTTCTTGAATTAGTGGGTGTAATTGGGTCGCCTCAATTGAAAATGAATGCTTTTAGTTTTTTCTAAAAATGCTGTGATTGTTTGCCCAAGTCTATTTTCATTTTGTAAGAATTAGAGGCTGGGACTGGGACTGATTAGTCATTGACTTGTCGCTGTTATAGGGTTACAATAAAAAAGGACGTGCAGAGAATCAATTGGAGTCCTGTATAAGAGTAAAAGTTGGAAGTAATAGAGAAACAGTACATTTTCCTAAATTATCTAAATAAAATGCTAGATAATGACAATGATGGGTTCAAATTTTACTAAATACAAAAAGTAAGTTTGATTTTTTTTTTCCATTTATTTAAGCATTTAGGGGTAGGTGGATCTAGAATTTGAACTTTATTAGTTCAAGTGTAAAATTCTACCACAATTCATAATTTTGGCTCCATAATCAATTATTAATACTTATTTAGTGATTTTTTAAATATATATAAGGTCCGAGTTCGGATGAATCCATACCTTTGCCTCTAAGTTCGCCTGATTATGACATACTTATATGGATAGGAGGTAGGTATCCGATGGAATAGTTGAGTTGCGCAAGCAGACTCGAAAATTATCATTATTGGAAAAAAGAAGACGATGGAGCTACTGCAATCCACGCACCTTTAGTCTATTTTTTAAGATGATGGAGCTGAGGCCTATATTTAGAGACTTAGCCCATTTAACTCACATTTTAGTTGGGTCACTCATATTTCTGTTGGGTAATATGGACTTAATTCTCTTTTTAATCCATATAAATATGGGTAAAATTTGGGTATTCATATATGTGACTCACTAGATCCAACAACAACTCATTTTCCTCAAAATAGGAAAAAATGAAAATTTGAAGGAAAACATTTTTGGATCAATAAAAAATACATCAATACACCCCCCAACCCAACCCACTCTCCATCACCCCCTGCCCCTGCTCCCTACACCCCATACACCTCTACGCCCACTCCTTACCCTCCCTCCCCATCCACACCCACCAATAACACCCACCCCAATACCACCACCATGCCCCCACCCTACCCTTGAATTTTTATTGTACTTTTGTAAAGATATATGAAAAATTAGAAATTTTTTTACCACTCACCCTGACCCTTACCTCACCACCACCCCTACACCTCCCCTCCCCCTCGCCCCTCAAGACACACACACATTTTCTATTTCATATCTTTTATCTCTTTTATAAAAATTATGAAAAGTGGGAAAAAATTTTACCCCACACACCATCCCCCACCACTCCACCCCGCCTGCCCCTCTCCCCCAACCCCTTCTGCCCCCTCTCCACCTCCCCCAAATACGCACACATTTTTTATTTTATATATTTTATTTTTATAAAAAATCCATTTATATATTTATAAATATATGAATTTAATAAAAAAATTATAACATTACATTTGAAATAATATTACATTTATATAATATGGGCTAACTCATAACAAATCAATTCATATTTATCCACATAAAATATGAATAGGTTGAAATCCAAACCAAATCCAATCAAACCCACCCATTTATCACCGCTAGGGATAAGTAATAAGAAATGGAGGGAGTAATAGGAATGGCTAGCAAGCGCACTAACCACTGGCAGAAATGATAAAAACAAATTGCTCCCCAGGAAACGGAGTGCTGTATTATTTTTGTACATCTGGTAAGCTTATGGTACCTGGCAGCTAATTATACAGATCAGTTGCACAAACAACTTTTATTAGCCTGCCTACCTTTCTTCTAATTTTATCAGAGAATAGTGTAATTTCTTCTATAATAGTCTGAAACATGCTATTAAACTGGAAATGAGCCCTAAATTCTTCTCAATCCGGGGACTCGAGAGCATAACTGATCATAGAATAATGACAAGGCCATTCACAATGAATTCCCAAATTCTCTCCTCCATGTCTCCGAGGCATGTGACGTTCATCCGGGAATATTAACAACTCATAAGGCTTTCCGGCTGCCACGAATGCATTAATAAGCCTCGCAGTGTGCCTAAAATGCACATTTTCATCAATCATACCATGCACGAGTAAAAGCTTCCCTTTGATCTTGTCCACGTGGTGCATTACAGAGCTCTCTCGATAACCTGACGGATTTTTAGATAGAAGGCCCATATACTTTTCCGTGTAAAATGTATCATACACGTCCCATGATGTGACAGGGGCACCAGAAACAGCACATTTGAATACCTCATGGAACCTTGCTGAGAGATACCCACCATAGCTCCATCCATATAATCCAATGTGGCCCTGTTTTGCAAGCCTCTGTTTCTGGAGCCACTCGGCTCCTGTCAATTGATCCTCAGCGTCAACAAGGCCAAAGTTATGTTTGAGTGCACCTTCGAACATGAGGCCTCGTCGGGCAGTGCCTCTATTGTCCATCGGTAAAAAAGTTGAGCAGTTAAGTTTGGAATGTCTTTTCTTCATCTAATATATTCTGTATTGTCTATGTTACTCATAGATGAATTCCTAAAAACAAATTATAAACAATCTCCTTAGATAAAAAAAACTACAGGAAACTCAACTTAGAAAATACACAAACAGACAAGGACAACGGTCTCCACGTAAAAGTCATGCTTGGAATCCGATTTTTGGGCCCTAACTACGCCGAAGGAGGAGAGCAGCAATTTAAGGACAAAGAACCAGAGATGTTATAACAACAATCAGACTTCAACCTCTCTTGCATATGGCCAACTACAGCTGAAGGAATACAGATAAAAATGCATACGGACAAAAGAGGAGAGGAGCAAACCTTCCAAACTAAGATGCCTTTGCTTCTTAGATACTGAGCTCTCATGTCGACTGTGTTTGTCCACGAGTCGCAGACAAGCTGTACACTGGGACCACCATAGACTTCAATCATAGTGTAAACATGTAAATATAGAAAATAATATATTCCCTACCCATAATTAGAATATTTTCATATATTGTGTAAATATAATTATGGTAAGACTAGGATTCCTATTTTGTATAGGCTTATGATTCCTATTGTATAAAGGATGAATATTGTACTCTATATATACCTTGATATTAATGAAAGACTCCTCAAGGGAGATTAATATCATCTTACATGGTATCAAGAGCCAAATAAACAAAACCCTAAAAACCTTTCTCTTCCACAGCCGCCGGCTGCCTCTCCTACGCCGCGGCCCTCCCGAATTTTCTTCTTGTTTTTCGGGTTTTGTTCTTCCTTTCTTCTCTTCTCTAAATGGCTATCCCTGATTCTTCCACACTTTCTCGACGCCTACCTCCACAAATCCCACCACAAAGTCATCACCACCGCTTTCATCCCGCCTTATCGCTTCCAACATCAAGAACCATATTCCCATTATTCTTGATCAAGAAAACAACCAGTATTCTCCCTCGGTTGAACTTTTTCGCAATCATGCATGTCTCTATAACATGCTTGACCATATTGATGACACTATTCCGCGTCCTATGGAGGTTGATGATTCTATCTGGCATCGTCTCGACGCCGGCGTCAAACAATGGATATATGGTAGTATCTCTCAGGTTTGCTCCTTACTATCATGAAATCTGACTCCACAGCCCTTGACTTGTGGAATCGTTTAGAGGAAATTTTTCAGGACAACAAGCACACTCGTGCCGTGTATTTGAAAGAACAGTTCAACAAAACACGTCTTGAAAACTTCTCCAATGTCTCTGAGTTAGGGATGGCAATTGGGCGGGGCGGGTGCGGGTACCCCCTCCCCCGCACCCGTACCCGCCAAAAAAAATTATACCCGTGGCGGGTACAATTTTCAACATCCATACCCGCCTAGGCGGGGATATTCCTATACTGCCACCTATCGCCACCTATTTACCGTCACTACCCGCCACCCATTTTTTTCACCTCTACCCCATTGCACAACAAAGAATCAAGAAAATAAAATTTCTAAGAAACCCAAAAAATTATCCACCCAAATAACTATATATTACAAATGTAGACAAAACTCAGATAATATTTTAGCTATATAAGCTAGGCGGGTAGGCGAGCGGGTAGGCGGTAGCGAAAGCGGGCAGGCGGGTAAGTAAGCGGGTGGTAGGCGGGTAAGCGGGTAAGCGAGGCGGGTAAGCGGCAAGCGGCGGGTAAGCGGGTAGGTGGGCGGGTAGGCGGGTAAGCGGGCGGGTAGGCGGATATGACCGCAAATCCACCACTACCCGCGTGCAGTGATCGTACATTTTCAATACCCATACCCGCCTACTACCCGCCAAAGTTATACCCATACCCGCCCCAATTGGGGCGGGTGCGGTGCGGAATCCGCAAAATTATACCCACCTGCCATCCCTACTCTGAGTACTGCAAGTAGCTTAAACTTCTAGCGGATCAACTCTCCAACATCGGCACGCCTGTCACTGACGATAAAATGGTGCTACAAATGATTTATGTCCTTACTAAGGGCGAATATGATACTTTGGCCACCATTATTCAACAGGCAGATCCGCTACCGAGTTTTAAGAAAGCTCGCTCACAATTGTTGCTCGAAGAAACCCGTCGTGCTAAGCAAGATGAGCACGCCCAGCAGGTGTTAGCTGTCGACACGCAACCCCAAGATAAGACGCCACCGGACAACTCCCAACGGCGACAGGGCCGAGGCGGCAAGGGTGGAAAAGGCCGCGGCGGTAGAAGAGGTTGTGGTCGTGGGTGCGGTCACGGCCAACGTAACCAACAAAGAAGAATAAAGAACAGAGATCGCAGAACAACTGGGCCGCGGCTCGCCAGCTGTTTACCACAGCCGCGACGCCTCAAGATGAGTCGCGGCGCCTCAGCCTGAGCCGCGCGCCAAGTCCATTCGATGCAAGCGACCATACAATCCGTATTCTTACCCCGATTTATTAGGCCCCGCTCCAACCCCACAGCAGGCCCACTTCATGCAAGGTTAGGTCCCGCAGCCCTCCCAGATTACACTCCATCGAGTTGGGTCGGCGTTCAAAGACCCTATCTATGCAACAGCCTGACAATACTTGGTACATGGACTCAGGCGCCACATCTCACGTCACCCAGTCTGCAGGTACTATTCCTAAACTATTTTGTTTAAAGCATCTTCAATATGTTACAGTTGGCAGTGGACAACGCATTCCAGTTAAGGGTTATGGTACCTCATACACACAACCTCTTCATCCACCATTCTCCCTCAAAAACACCCTATATGCCCCACACATGATTAAGAACCTCATATTTGTCCGCCAATTTACTCGTAATAATTCTGTCTCCGTGAATTTTGACCCTTTTGGTTTTACTTTGAAGATCTTCATACGGGGATACCTCTTACGAGATGTAATAGCACGGGGGATCTCTATCCATGCACTTCCACCTCCGCTGCCAGATCTTGCTCTCCCGTCACTCTAGCGATTGTTTCTTCTTCAACCTGGCATAATAGGCTTGGTCATCCAGGAGTCCCAGTTTTTAATTTTCTTAGAGGCAACAATTTCATTACCTGTAATGGGAAACTTGCTCAAAATTGTGTTTCTTGCTCTTTAGGCAAACATATTCGTCTTCCGTTTAAATCATCTACTAGTGTTACATTTGCTCCTTTTGATATCATACATGTCGATTTATGGACATCTCTTATCCCTAGTTCTCTCGGTCATAAATACTATCTTGTGTTGCTTGATGATTTTTCACACTACGTTTGGTTATACCCTCTTAAATTTAAATCGGAAGTGTTTGTCAAATTTCTTGAGCTTCGCAATTTCATTCAAACACAATTTGGAAAAGGCATAAAATCATTTCAGTGCGATAATGGTCGTGAATTCAATAACTCTATGTTTCACCGCTTTTGTACCAATAATGGCATGGTCTTTCGCTTCTCCTGCCCTCACACCTCACCACAAAATGGTAAAGCTGAAAGAATCATCTGCACCATTAACAATATGATTCGCACCCTATTGATTCATGCCTCCCTCCCTTCATCCTTCTGGGTCTATGCTGCTAAAATGTCAGAATACACTCTAAATATTCTCCTTACTAGCACTCTTCACAATATGACCCCTACCGAAATCATCTACCATAGAATCCCCTCTTACGATCATCTACGGATTTTTGGTTGTCTGTGTTATCCCAACCTTAGCTCTACCGCCCCTCACAAGCTCGCTCCTAGGTCCACTCCATGTGTCTTTCTAGGATTCCCGCCGAACCATAGGGGCTATCTATGCTATGACTTGTCGACTCGTCAGATCCACATATCTCATCACGTCACATTCGACGAGACCACATTCCCATTTTCGAATCTTCCAAAATTTCAAAAATAGGACTACTCATTTCTTGACGAGTCTGCCATCTCTCCCCTCATAATCGAACAACTCACATCCTCTGTTCCGTCGTCAGACCTGCGGCACCCAAACTTCAGAGAAGCCTGTCAACCTTCTAGGGCCGCGACTCTCGATCCAGGAGCCGCGACGCCTCTGACGGCTTCGCCCCCACCCTCTCCTTATCCGACTTTACCCCCCGTCTCAGACACCACTCCGACACCCACTGTCCCTACCCATCCAATGGAAACTCGTTCAAAGTATGGAATCTTCAAACCCAAAGTCCATTTCAACTTGTCTGTCCAAACCATCTCTCCACTTTCAAAGAACCCAAAATTGGCCAAACAAGACCCTAATTGGAATGCGGCTATGTATGAGGAATTCAATGCTTTAACTAAATAGCACACGTGGGATCTAGTACCTAGACCTGAGGGGGTGAATGTCATTCGTTGTATGTGGCTATTTCGTCACAAGTTCAGAGACAATGGGGATCTTGAGAGGTATAAGGCCCGTCTTGTGGCTAATGGCACAAATCAGCAGGAGGGAATTGATTGTGGTGAGACCTTCAGCCCGGTTGTCAAACCGGCTACCATCCGCACAGTTTTGAGCATAGCCATGGGCAAACACTGGCCGATCCATCAGCTTGATGTGAAGAATGCATTCTTACATGGGGATCTGAGAGAGACAGTCTACATGCATCAGCCACCAGGGTTCACCCATCCAACAGTTCATCACTATGTGTGCCTTCTCCGTAAGTCACTATATGTCCTGAAATAGGCCCCCCGTGCGTGGTATGATCGCTTTGCCAGGTATATCTTGCAGATTGAGTTTGTATGCAGCAAGAGTGATACATCACTTTTCATTTTTCATCGAGGTAGTAGTACTGCTTACTTATTACTTTACGTGGATGATATTGTTCTTATTGCCTCCTCCGACGGATTGAAAAATGAGATTATTGCATTGCTCAAGTCCGAATTTGCAATGACTGATTTGGGGAAGCTGGGTTACTTTTTGGGGATATCAGTGACCAGGTCTGCCAATCATTTGTTCTTGTGTCAGCGTAAGTATGCAGAAAAGATTGTGTACAGGGCTAAGATGGCGAACTGCAAAGAGGTGCCTACTCCAGTTGATTCCAAATCTAAGCTCAGTGCTATGGATGATGCTCCAGTCTCTGATCCTACTTTGTATAGGAGCCTTGCAGGTGCACTTCAGTATCTCACATTCACCAGGCCAGACATAGCTTATGTTGTTCAGCATGTGTGCTTATTCATGCATGCCCCTAGGGAGTCTCATTTCACTGCTCTTAAGCGTATCATTCGATACATTAAGGGCACTCTTGATTATGGTTTACACCTATACCCCTCTGCACCAGACAGGTTGCTTTCATATACGGATGCAGATTGGGCAGGGTGTCCGGACACGCGACGCTCCACCTCCGGCTTTTGTGTTTTCTTAGGGGATAATCTGATTTCTTGGTCTGCCAAGCGACAGGCTACCCTATCTCGCTCCAGTGCCGAGACTGAGTACAGAGGCGTTGCAAATGTAGTAGCTGAGATTTATTGGCTCAGAAATTTACTGTTAGAACTTCAGTGTCCTTTGCGTCAAGTATCTATTGTGTATTGTGATAATATCTCTGTCATCTATATTTCTCATAATTCGGTTCAACATCAGCGAACCAAACATATTGAGATAGACCTACACTTCATTCGTGAGAAAGTTGTGTTAGGCCATGTCAGAGTGTTACATATTCCATCATCCTATCAATATGCAGACATATTTACCAAATGACTTCCCAGACAGTTATTTCTTGACTTCAGAGCCAGTCTCAGCGTCCGGCCTCCTCCCGCTCCGACTGAGGGTGTGTGTAAACATGTAAATATAGGAAACAATATATTCCCTACCCATAATTAGAATATTTCCATATATTGTGTAAATATAATTATGATAAGACTAGGATTCCTCTTTTGTATAGGCTTATGATTTCTATTGTATAAGGGATGAATATTGTACTCTATATATACCTTGATATTAATGAAAGACTCCTCAGGGGAGATTAATATCATCTTACACATAGTTCTGTACGGAGGAGGTCCAAACTTCATCGGATCTGGTTTGTATAATGCCCCATACAAAGCAGTTCCATCCTTTGCCTGTATCTGAATTATTTCTGGAGATTCAAGATGGAGTTTTTTGGATTGTGGAACACTCACCGGTTGATCAAATAAATGCATAATCAAGCTTCTATCATGCAAGGAACAGAGTGAAATTATGGGAGGTGAGACAAAGGAATCATGGATATCTATGAATCTTTGCATTTGATGATCAAGCACAACTAAATGTTTTCCACGTCCATTAGTCAATCTCAAAGGGAACTGCAATGGACTGTTAGCATCGGGGAACAATTTAGCACAGTAAAGGTGATGAAAGAAATAATCCCTTGATTATTTTCATTAATTGAAAAACTATTTATATAAGTTACATATTTCCATAATAGGAGAATCATATTCCTATTCTACTCCTAAAATATTATTCTACTTCGATTACATTTATGGTAATACAATTATTATGGTAAGTGTATAATACTAATTACATTACAATATTACCTAAACTAGGAGACTAAATATTTCCTAAACTACACGGTACAATAGGGGAAAATCCGAGAGCCACAAGAGTTAAATATACACAATATACACATATATATTGTGTATATTGAACATACCCCGCAGTCATAGCGGGCGGTCTTCGAACGCTGAGACTGTCCCTAAAATCTTCAAAAATGACCGAGGGAAGACCCTTTGTAAAGATGTCGGCAATTTGATATCTCGACGGGACATGGCATACACAAACTTGACCACGAGCAACCTTTTCACAGAAAAAGTGAATGTCCATTTCGATATGCTTAGTGCGTTGGTGCTGAACCGGATTACCAGAAATGTAGATGACACTAATATTATCGCAATAAACCAAAGTTGCCTTCTGAATAGGACAATGAAGCTCTACAAGGAAATTACGTAACCAACATGATTCCGAGACCACATTAGCTACCCCTTGATATTCAGCATCGGCACTTGAGCGGGATAGAGTTGACTGACATTTTGCAGACTAGGAGACCAATTTGTTGCCAAGAAACATATAGCCTGACGTCTATCATCTGATGTCGGGACAGCCACCCCAATCAGCATCTGTATACGAAACAAGTGTGGACGTCGAGGAAGGATATAAATGCAGACCATAATCAAGTGTACCTTGAATATACCGAATGATGCGTTTGAATGCATTCATGTGCTCAATTCTGGGATCATGCATGAACAAACACACATGTTGGACATCATATGTAATATCCGGTCTCGTAAAGGTAAGCTACTGAAGGGCCCCTGCAAGACTGCGATAGCGGGTCGAATCCTCGTAGGGTACGTCGGCTGCGACACTTAGCTTGGGCTTAGTATCAACTGGAGTGGAAGTGGACTTACATGATGACATCCCCGCCTTTTGATGATCTCAGCTGCATACTTCCATTGAGATAAGAACAACCCATCGGAATGTCGAGTGACAGCAATCCCCAAAAAGTAGCTCAAGAGCCCCAAGTCTTACATAGCAAACTCAGAGCTGAGCAATGTCATGATAGACTGGCGCAAGGCATCGGAAGAGGCTATCAAAATAATATCATCCACATATAATAGGATATAGGCCACGGATGAACCACGACGGTAGATGAATAATGAATTACCCGATCTGCTGTGAGTGAACCCAATAGTCGAAACATAGTCTGCAAACCGCGTATACCAGGCCCGTGGAGACTGCTTAAGCCCATATAAGGACTTCTTCAACAAACAGACATGATGAGGATGGTTGGGATCCCTGAATCCCAACGGCTGATGCATATAGATTGTTTCATTGAGATCACTATGTAGGAAAACATTCTTGACATCCAACTGATGAATAGACCATGCCTTCGAAAGAGCCAAGCTAAGCACAGTGTGAATGGTAACCGGCTTGACCACCGGACTAAACGACTCACCACAATCAACACCAACCTGCTGAGTCTTACCATCACCCACAAGCCGCGCCTTATGTAGGGCAAATGAATCATCTGAATTTTTCTTATGAGCAAAAATCCACATAGACCTAATAATATTAATACCAGATGGACGGGGCACCAACTCCCACGTCTTATTATCAATAAGAGCTTTATATTCATCGGTCATAACATTTTTCCAATTCGGGTCATTTAATGCAGACACATGATTTCGGGGTAAGGGTTATTTAAGGACATTAGAATGTAAATTAAAATGTCTTTTAGGTGTAAAAATTCCCCGTTGACTACGGGTGACTGGTCCATGACTCAGGGTAGGGGCGGAATGATTTTGGGAATTTACGGGACTCGGACGACCGTCACAGGCAAATGGGCCTGGCCGCCCGTAACGAGAAACCGAGAATTGGGCTACCATCGACCCGAAACAAAGGTTCGAATCAGCTTAATCGGGCGTAATCGATGCCCCAGCTTTGGACCCAGAATTGAAGACGACACGGTGTGGGGAGTACCATCGGGCAGTGGGCCCTTCGGAGAATTTTGGGTGCGGGATACATCCGAAAAATGGTGAATAATATACGGGGATATACTATCATCCAAAAAATTATACGAACTAGGCACGGGAGTATTAACTTTAGCGAATGAAAATTGAGTTTCATCAAAAATTACATGGCGATTAATGATGATTTTATTGGAGGATAAATCAAAGCATTTCTAACCACGATGATTAGACGAAAAACTAAAAAACACACACGGAGTAGACCGGGCCTGAAGTTTGTTAATTGTGGTAGAGGAAAATAACGGATAACACAAGCACCCAAAGACCCGAAGATGAGAATGAGAAGGAGTTTTATTATATAAAATTTGAAGAAGGGAAGAATATGTCAGACCTTTGGAAGGAATAATGTTAAGGAGATATGTAGCCATTTGAAGAGCATGATGCCAAAAATATGGGGGTATGGAAGCGTGAATTAATAGAGTCCGGACAATGTTATTTATGGAACGAATTTTGCGTTCGGTTTTTCCATTTTGTGAAAACGTATGAGGACAAGAGAAACGAAAATTGATCTCATTATTAGCACATAATTCCCGAAACACCCTATTGTCATATTCTTTGTCATTATCACACTGAATATTTTTTTATTTCTCGTTCGAGTTGGTTTCTAATGAATGCTCTAAATTTCAAGAAGATGGAAAAACTTGAGATTTTTTCGCTATTGAAAATGTCCATAAAAATTTAGAGTAATCATCCAAAAACAAAACATAATACCGATGACCCAAATAACTAAGAACATGAGATGTCCATAAGTCACTATGAATAATATCAAATAGCATTAGAGTATGAGATTTTGAGTTTACAAATGGCAACTTAACAATTTTCCCTAGAGAACAAGACTGACAATTTAGAGTACTATTTGTACCCTTACATGAAATAAAACTATTTTTATCTAAGGACGACAAAATAGATGATCCCAGATGACCAAGACGAGCATGCCACAAGGAAGGAGAAATGTCTGCAAATGCGGATGGCATGGCTGGACTCGATGGACCAGGACTGGGTGTGATAGGATAAAGATCTCCCCTACTATCACACCTCATGAGAGGACTCCCCGTCTTGAAATCCTTCACAGAGAAACCAAATGGATCAAATTCAATAGAAACGGAATTGTCAGTAGTGAATTTACGGACAAAGACTAAGTTTTAATCAATTTGGGGGCGTGTAGGGTATTTTTCAAGATAAGAAGTGAATGAGGAGGAGACAATGTTTTATGACCATAACCACGAATTGGAACAGAATTTCCATTACCAACAATTATACCGCGAGGGTTGCTCAAATTGGAATATGACGAAAGAGTACCTGAATCGGATGTCATGTGGGTAGTGGCACCGATGTCCATATACCAATTCGGGTCCGGTTGAGTCAAACCAAGTGTGTGCATCGCGACCTCAATATCGGTCTGAGTGGGGCCTGCTGCGTGGTGGGCTTGAGGAAGTCGGGGCCCAAGAATTTCTGCGGGATGTCCTGGGCCGTAACTGGTGGAACTGGAATTACTGGGCCAATGGGCAGTGGGCCGTCGAGGCTGCTGGGAAGCCCACTGGCCAGATGCTGGAAATTGTTGTGGAGTTGGGTCATAGGGCCACTGTCCACTGGTCCAAGCCCACGGCCCAGAGACCCAAGGCTGAGACCAGTGGGTCGGTGGCCCACTGTAATCGGGATGGGGTATACCGCCACTGTTTTGGCCTCCACGACTGTTGCCGGAGCCTCCGCATTTTCCCCTGCGATTTTTCCCATTATTTTTCCGGCCATTCTTGCTGCCCCAGTGAGATCGATTTTGGTTCTAATTGTCATCAAAATTTTGAGAACTATTGGAAGAAGTCATCATGACCAAGGGACTAGCATTAGTAGCCGCCTTTTCCGCCAAACCGGCTTCTTCCAAGGTAAGCATGGATCGGGCTTGATAGAACCTTGGAAGAGGATTACTTTGACGAATGAGAGTTCCAACGCCATTATAGGCCTCAGATAGGCCAACAACCATCTGTAAAACAAGACGATCTTCACTAACTAGCGCACCAACGTTGCGGAGTTGGTCCGCCAATCCCTTCAACCTTTTGCAATATGCTGAAACATTCGGAAAATTTTTCATGTTGACGTGGGAAAAATCATGTTCAAGGGTAACAACTCTGGAATTTTGATTATCCTGGAATATGTCACGCAGTCTATCCCATGCAGCCATCGCCGTAGTGTCTGGCTCAATAATCGTCTGCAATAGGTCAGTAGAGATAGTAGAATAAATCCACTGAAGGACGGTGGCATCAAATGTTGTCCATAACTTAGGATCATCCTCGCGCTTAGGCACCTCCGTATCATCAGGAGCCGCGGGGATTATGTGATGGATGACTTGGTGCGAACGAGCGTGAATTTTGAACAACTCGGCTCACGTCGCGTATTGGACGTTTTCTATTTCAAGAATTAAAGGGATATGATTCTTAATGTTAGAAACGACACGGGCAGGGTGAAATATGTTCTTTGACGTCGACATAACGAAAGAACAATAGGTGATAGAGGGATTTGGAAGAGAGATTTGGAGAGCGGAAACGAGAAACAATGGTAAACCCGAGGAGGAGGGTCGGTCTTGGCCAAGAAAACAAGAATTTTTGGGAGGAAATTTTTGTTTGACCTAGACTTCTGATACCATGAAAGAAATAATCCCTTGATTATTTTCATTAATTGAAAGACTATTTATACAAGTTACATATTTCCATAATAGGAGAATCTTATTCCTATTCTACTCCTAAAACTTTATTCTACTTGGATTACATTTATGGTAATACAATTATTATGGTAAGTGTACAATACTAATTACATTACAATATTACCTAAACTAGGAGACTAAATATTTCCTAAACTACACGGTACAATAGGGGGAAATCCGAGAGCCACGAGAGTCAAATACACACAATATATACATGTATATTTAACATGTGAGATTCTGTAGGCCCGTTCAAAGTTCCTGTAAATTATACAAGGCCAGTAACTTCATTTACCCCAGCAACTTGTTCAACCATCCAATCACCTTGAGTTATAGGGCCCAAACAGACTCCATTTGTGTCATGAAGATACACATGTTTGAACCCTGTTTTCTCGCTTGCCCAAATAAATGCACCATTAGTTCTGTTGAGTCCTTTGTCCAAAGGTATAAAACAATCGTGAAGATTGACCCATGTATCATGTTCTTCAACCAGTAGTACATTACTTTGCCCCGTCTTGATATCAATCTTAAGGATTTTCAGTTTGGAATGTGATCGATTCAAGACATGTGCAGTCAGAATATTTCCATGCATCCCTTTCACTTTGGCCAAATATTCCTCGTCCTCATAACCGCAAAAGAGATCCATCCATGTTATTTGGCCTCCATTAGCTGGAACCACTCCCAGGCGAACTTTGACATTTGGCCCTCCGGCAAAAGTGTAAGCATGGTCTTCCTGTGCCTCAGGACCAAGGGAACTTTTACCTTGATGCATAATTCTGAATAGAGGTATACCGTATACCAGATGAATCAACCTGTGTGAATGCTATATATTTGCTTTCCAGTGACCACCAGTACCCATTTTCCCGTTCCATCTCCTCCTACAATCAGCAAAAATGAAATGTTTTAAATGTTTTGTGGCTAAGACCAAGAAGGTGACAATTGAAGCATTTTGCAATAAGCAAGCCACCCTGACCCTTATTACTAGAGCCCTAAAAGATACATTTGCTATTTTTTTTTTTAAAATGACAGCCCGGTGCACTAAGCTCCCGCTATGCGCGGGGTCCGGAGAAGGGCCGGACCACAAGAGTCTATTGAACACAGCCTTACCTTGCATTTCTACAAGAGGTTGTTTTCACGGCTTGAACCCATGAGCTCCAGGTCACATGGCAGCAACTTTACCGGTTACTCCAAGGTCCCTTCATACATTTGCTATTTGCAGGTCAAAATTTCATCACAGCTACAGAAAGTGGTGGAGAAGTAAATTAGTCAAAATTATCACAAGAAAAAAAGTTCAGATGTTCATAAACGAAGATCTTAATGGTATTTATTAAAACAGGTAAATGACAAAATGTTAATATCAACCTCAAACGGGCTCATTTTCCCTAAAGTAGTAATAAAATATCGATACTCATCTCACCTGAGCAATGTATTCAGCAAGACCATGTCTCTGCAGATGGAAAACATAGGAAGGCAAGGAGAATTAGTATCAAATTAATGTTGGGTTACAAGGATTTGCAAGAAACGAAAATTACAAGTAACTGCTTATGTAAGAATTGAAATTACAATTCAACTAGAAAACTGAAAATTACAATATAACAACAAAACTGAAATTACAATATTTGTTGAACAAGAAGACCGGAAACTGCTTTGATTTTTGCTGAGTCGAGTGTGGCACTCTGTCCTTAAGACAATATTGCCCCGTATGTATCCTTTATACGTCCCGGATAATTCGTCTCCCAAGATAAAACAGCAATGGAACAATTGAGCAAAGGAAACTCAAGAGCTACCGTGAAGAATATTGAATAAGAAATGATGCTTGGAAGTTATAGGAAGAACTGATTTTCTGGTTGTATATTTTCGTGTATATCAAGTGTATTTTTCTGTACCTCAACAATGGTGTAAGGGGTGTTTATATAGGTGAGGGAGGGCTATTTAACTGCCATCATAACAACTATTATTGGCCAAATAATGGCCATTATGGAGGTAGTAAAGCCACCAAAATAAATGGTGAAAGACCAACGGATTTGGCCATTATAGGAGGAGTAATTCAGCCAAAATAAAGTAATTCAGCCAAAATAATTCAGCCAAAAAGACCAACGGATCTGGAAACTTCAGGGACCAAACTGTACATCTTGAAACTTCTCTGGCCCAAAAAGATCAAACTGTACTTCTGGAAAACTTCTCTGGCCCAAAAAGATCAAACTGTACTTCTGGAAAAGTTCTCTGGCCCAAAAAGATCAAACTGTACTTCTGGAAAAGTTCTCTGGCCCAAAAAGATAACATCAGAAGACCCACAGCCCACAACCCACAGTCCACAGGCCCACTGTCGCGCCCTATTTTGACCTTGCTCGGGTCAAAGCGGAGCACGGACGTATGGGGTGATTCCTGGGTTGAAAGGGTTGAGGAGTCGCCACCTAATTATTTTTACGGTGAATTAGGACACCTAAATATTAAACTAAGTGCTGCAGTGTAAACTCCAATTTTAAGGTCTGCGAAACTAGTGAGATTCTAGGTAAGGGTTCTTTATTATCCTAAAGGGAAGGGGTTAGGCATCCTTTAAGATCCGCTAACTTGCGGTTATCCGGTAAAACTCAGATTAATTATTGCTAGAAAAATACATGTTTTACAAGTATAATAAATAAAAAGATGTTTGCAAATATGATGCATTTTATACAAGTAAATATGATGCATTTTATACAAGTACGTATTCGGATGACATAAAAGAAAGATACATGTAAAGTTTTTTTAGAAAACATGCATTTGTGACAATAAATTCTTTATAATGCCAAAGAAGCGAATCTTTCGAAAATCAACAAGTTGCAAAAAATAATAATAAAAATATAAATTTATTTGTACAATTAATTGAAGCAAATAAAGATGACAAGAGTTGTTTTTTAAAAATCTTGAATAAGCGTGACGAGCCTAAAATAAATAAACTAGCGAAGGATTTCTAAGTTTGCGAGCCTACAAATAAATAAGCTAGCGACGGGTTTCAAATCTTTAAACTAACCTATGAATAAATCCTAAGTTTGCCTATTCTAAGCATTTCAATAATTACATAAGTGCGATAAACAATATTACAATACAAAGCGAGATAAAAGCTGAATTAAAGAAAGAAATAACAATAAATAAATTCCGAGGAATAATCGCCTTTATTTACTTTAGTCCCATAAGTCGCCAAGAACAAACGGTTAGAAACAGTTAAATACAAATAACTTCATATCCGTATTCAAAACATTGAATGTTTTGATCGCGAGGGCTCAGACTTAAATTTTGAAAAAGAACATTCTAATCACGTCGTGGTCGCAAACATATGACTAATGTAGTTTATTTTGATTGCCTCGCCTACTAAACGTGTCGCCTCTCGGGTGAAATAGAAAAGATCACTATAATCACGTCGTGGCTGCGAATATATATAACTTGTTGGTTATTTTAGTCACCTCGCCTACTAAACATGTTGATCTCGGATAAAAGGTTTAAGTCTTCATCCTTGCCCAGAAGTTATATTTAGTCTTTGCAACTGTAGGCCTCAAAATCGACGGATATTTTCATCGGCGTGTAGTATCGTGTTCAAATCAAGAAAATAAAATCGAATGTAAACAAAGCAGCAGCAGAGCGATGAGAAAAAACAGAGGCGTAAAAACAATTTCCGAAAATGGCCAGCGGTGTCTAGTTTAAAACAAGAAACAAAGAGAACAAATATTTGAATGTTGAAACAGTTGAACTGAAATAGAAAGCAATGTTTGAAAAATGCGGTGTTGATTTAAAACAGTAAAAAATGATAAAACAAGAAAAGCGATGTCAAACGGGAGCAAATCGAAACGAGAAAAGCGGCGCCAACAATCGCGGTATTTATTCAAAACAAGAAAAACAAGAAAATATCCGTCGCAAGAAATTTAAAACAAGAAACTTAATAACAATAATATATCCGTTGTAATGCGGATGTCTAAAACGATTAAACTAAAAACAGAGAAGCTTAAACGAAAGAAAAGCTCGGCCTCAATTCAATTTAAATCGGCCTTAATGCGGTATTAATAAAACAAGAAACAAAGTGCCAAAGAAACGAGCAAAGGAGCAATTTAAAATACCCGACCCGAGTTACAAATTGAAATATCCAAATCGGGCCGACCGACCGAATGAAAATCGAAATTCGATTTTTAGATAACTAGCAAACAGTATGAAAATGTCATAACTGGAAATACGCCAAAAATCGGTCGACCGATCCGGTCTGACCCGACCAATCGGGATGCCAACCCGAATCGGACTTTTTCAATTTTTCGATAACTAATAATAACCACAAAGAATAATGCAAGAGATTTGGAAATTCAAACCGGTCGACCCGACCGAATAGGAAGATTCAACCCGTCATCAAATAATTCCATCAATTCGGATAACCAACATACAAAAATATGAAATGCAAGAATTCGAAAATATCCAAATCGGATCGACCCGATCCGGTCGATGACCGACCGAATAAATGATCCGAATCCAAATCAAATGATCCAAACCCAAATCGATTTTAACACCAAATTCGGATAACCAATAACAAGAATATGTAATGCAAGAATTACGAAAATATTACCGAATCAAGTCGACCGAATCGGTCGATGACCGAATCAGTGATCCAAACCGGATCAGATTTCAACACTCAATTCAGATAACCAACATACATAAATATGAAATGCAAGAATGCGAAATGTTACTAATCGGTCGATCTGACCGGATCGATGACCCGACCGGATCGGTGTTTCAACCCTAATCAAATAAATTCAACAATTTCAGATAACCAATGATAACAACAAAGAATAATGCAAGAAATTTGGAAATTCAAATCGGTCGACCGACCGGTCAAGAATCTGACCAAATCGATGATCCAAATCAAATCTTAACACCAAATTCAGATAACCAACATACATAAATATGAAATGCAAGAATTGCGAAAATGTTACGAACCGGTCGACCGGAGATGGTCGACCGACCAAATCGATGAAAAATCGAGAGAATCAAAGGGGATGACAAACCTTTTGGACTTGATTCTTGAACAACAAAGAAGCCAACATGCTTTAAACTCAAGAACACAACAAAGTATTTTATGTATATTCAAAATCCTTCCAAAATCTCTTTTTCTTCTCCAAAATCCTCCAAAATGAAGAACAATCATGGGTATTTATAGGTGGATTCCCCCAAGAATCGAGTTTGAAATTGAATTAAAGGTAAAGATTTCTGATTTTGGAAGCGGATTTTAGGGGTATGGGCGTGGCGAAGTAGCGGGAGGGGTGTGGTGGTGTCGGGGTTGGTGGCAGGGAGTGGGTGGTGGCGGCGAGGTGACGGTCGGATGGGGCAAGCGATTTGTGAAGGGGGTTAGGGTTTGAATTTTTTGTTTGTTTTGGGTTTTGGGAATTAAAAGGGAGTTTTGGCTGGTGGGTTACTGGTCGGGTGAGTGGGTGTTGGGTAGGCGAGTGGGTGTTGGGCAGGCGACGGGAAATAAAAGAAAGGGAGTCAGGTGAGGGTTTTGGGATTTGGCGATGGGCTGGCGGAGTGGGCATTGTGTGTGTTTTGAATTAAAAGGGGAAGGGATGTTGGGCCAGCCGGTTGGGCTTGGAAGGGTAAGGGAATGGGTTGGCCGAATTTTGGGGTTGGGCTTGTGGGAATTTAATTTGGGGATTGGGCTTGGACGAAAAAATGGGTTTTAATTTAGGTTGGGTAGAAATTGTATTGGGTTGGGAAATGAAATGGGTTAGGAATTTAAAAAATAAAAGGGGTTTAATATTAAAACCTATTTATATATATATATATATATTATTTTTTTTTTCTTTCTTGTTTTGTAAAAGATGTGAATTATTTAAAATAACATAACGACGTGATAATAATAAAATATAATATTTGCAAAATGTTTAATGCTTAATAAAAAGGAAATGCGATGCGATTTTGCGAGAATAAAATAACATAGAATTTTTGGATAACTTGTGATTATTATAAAATGCAAAATGATATAAAAATATGCGAATAATAATAATAATACGAAGATACACACATATATGCCTATATTTTAAAATTATTTTAAAAGTGTAAAAATATTAAAAATTACAAATAAGATCATAAAAGATGGGACAAAATTGGGTGTCAACAGATGCCCCTCTTTGGACGGAGACGATGAAAGAGTTTTCGGCCAAAGAAAGTTGACTGAGTAGCCAATTTTGTCCTGATCATCGGGACTGCATGGTAAGAAATAGAATCCCGAGGGGTATAGAAGTTGCAAAAAGATGGTGCACATTCAAGAAATAATGCCCCAGTGTCGACTTAGGATGACACTGGTCGCAGACACGAGAAATTAATGGGAAAGAGCGGATCGACGTTCGAAGTAGGTCGTTTGACCAAATTGTCTTGGTTCGCCGTGAGATATAGTTCCATGTTATGCTGAAAGCTCCCGCCGATTCGAATTTCTGTGGACCAGAGCTAAGATAAAAGTTAGTGTATAACAGTTGCATAAGATATGTATGTGAGAATATGACTTTGTAAGTTGAAATGATGTCGTTGCTTAATGTTGTGCAGATGATGGCGTTGGCGGGCGCCTGTTTACACTTTAAAATAAAGTACCCGCATTAGAAGGTGGGCGCCTGATTTAAAATAAAATACCCAGATTAGGAGGTGGGCGCTGATTTAAAATAAAATACCCAGACAGAGGTGGGCGCTGATCGAAATTTAAATACCCAGACAGAGGTGGGCGCCTGACTGAAATTTAAATACCCGCATTAGGAGGTGGGCGCCTGACTGAAATTTAAATACCCGCATTAGGAGGTGGGCGCCTGACTGAAATTTAAATACCCGCATTAGTGTCGTCGTGTTGACGTAATGTAAAGTGGGGCCCTATTGCCATGCCATGATAGTTAATGTGTGGACATAAGCGATGCAAAAGTTGAGTAGATGAGAATGCGACCCTGTAAGTCGAAATATCGTTCTTTCCGTGGACACAACACGGTTGGGAACATGTAGTTTAGCATGACGTCTTTGTACAATCTCCAAACAGGAAAGTGATTCTTGTAGTGAGTTGCGATGCGGAGGCCCTTGCGAATCTGCTCATAAATGTTGCAGCTTCCCTGCTTTGTTTCGACTGAAGAACACGTACTCAAATAAATTTATGAGTTTTGGGAGGGGAGTTGATTCGCGTTGACTTTGTAGCCGGTCTTGGTATTTGCATGTCCTCGCTAACTCGCTAACTCGGACCGTAGCCCCTCTCTCGCTTCCCGCCTTGGCCACCGTTAATGAAAACATTCGAAAATAATTTGTAGAAATGCATCTTAAAAATAGAAACATAAAAATTATATCAATTTTGATGAAAATGTTTGTTGAAAATAATTTGCTTATAAAAATTACTGCACATATATATATATCTTTGAGCGGTGACATGCGGTGAAACAAAGCAAACGTCTTATCCAAAATTCTTCTGGTCAAGACTTAGTTTGCCGATGGTTTTCCATGTTTATCGGGCCCTTCCTGGCAGTGATCCCTTAAAAATGCCCCAGTGTCTGATATATGAGAATGACGATCTTTTGAACGGACAACCGAGTCTTGTGTAGATTTCTTGCCTGCCCTATCAGGGTGATCAGATGGGTGCATTTTGTCTTTTGTGAGATAAAGGATAAAGTATTTCCTAATGGTGGGACCGAAGCCGATTTAGGCCGCCTACGTATCCCCATGAGGGAATCAGGTCGTGACGTAGTTCATTACAAGCAAGAGGGGATTGTAAGGATTTTCTAAAAATGGGACCGAAGCCGATGTGGCCGCCTACGTATCCCGCCGAGGGAATCAGGTCATAACGTAGTTCATGTTAGCAAAGGAGATTGTAAGGATTTTTCTAAAGATGGGACCGAAGCCGATGTGGCCGCCTACGTATCCCGCCGAGGGAATCAGGTCATAACGTAGTTCAGGTTAGCAAAGGAGATTTGGGGAAATTTGTGATGTAAGAAACGGAACCCTAAGTGGGTTCTATGCGTATCCCGCCGAGGGAGCGCAATCATAGAAAAAAGTATTACATAGAGAATAACTAATCTTAGATATGGTAACTCTTCACTGCATCTGCATTGATGGTTTTTGGCCATTCTATTCTGATAAGGTTGCCCCGGACAACTGCGTCCATCTGCTTTTCGTCAATCAGTCTCTCAGTATATGATTATGTATCCACTTGACTGCAAATGAGATTCTAGGTAAGGGTTCTTTATTATCCTAAAGGGAAGGGGTTAGGCATCCTTTAAGATCCGCTAACTTGCGGTTATCCGGTAAAACTCAGATTAATTATTGCTAGAAAAATACATGTTTTACAAGTATAATAAATAAAAAAGATGTTTGCAAATATGATGCATTTTATACAAGTAAATATGATGCATTTTATACAAGTACGTATTCGGATGACATAAAAGAAAGATACATGTAAAGTTTTTTTAGAAAACATGCATTTGTGACAATAAATTCTTTATAATGCCAAAGAAGCGAATCTTTCGAAAATCAACAAGTTGCAAAAAATAATAATAAAAAGATAAACTTATTTGTACAATTAATTGAAGCAAATAAAGATGACAAGAGTTGTTTTTTTAAAAATCTTGAATAAGCGTGACGAGCCTAAAATAAATAAACTAGCGAAGGATTTCTAAGTTTGCGAGCCTACAAATAAATAAGCTAGCGACGGGTTTCAAATCTTTAAACTAACCTATGAATAAATCCTAAGTTTGCCTATTCTAAACATTTCAATAATTACATAAGTGCGATAAACAATATTACAATACAAAGCGAGATAAAAGCTGAATTAAAGAAAGAAATAACAATAAATAAATTCCGAGGAATAATCGCCTTTATTTACTTTAGTCCTCGCAAGTCATCAAGAACAAACGGTTAGAAACAAGTTAAATACAAATAACTTCATATCCGTATTCAAAGCGTTGAATGTTTTGATCATGAGGGCTCAGACTTAAATTTTGAAAAGAACATTTCAATCACGTCGTGGTCGCAAACATATGACTAATGTAGTTTATTTTGATTGCCTCGCCTTACTAAACGTGTCGCCTCTCGGGTGAAATAGAAAAGATCACTATAATCACGTCGTGGTCGCGAATATATATAACTTGTTGGTTATTTTAGTCACCTCGCCTACTAAACATGTTGATCTCGGATAAAAGGTTTAAGTCTTCATCCTTGCCCGAAGTTATATTTCCGTCTTTGCAACTGTAGGCCTCAAAATCGACGGATATTTTCATCGCCGCTGTAGTATCGTGTTCAAATCAAGAAATAAAATCGAATGTAAACAACAAGAAATTAACAGTATGATTTATTCAAACAAGAAAAACAAGAAAATATCCGTCGCAAGAAATTTAAAACAGTAAACTTAATAACAATAATATATCCGTTGTACGGATGTCTAAAACAGTTAAACTAAAAAAAAACAGAGAAGCGAAACGAAAGAAAAGCTCGGCCTCGAAATCAATTTCGCTTACTTTAATGCGGTATTAATAAAACAGTAAAACAGTGCCAAAGAAACGAGCAGTGAGCAATTTAAAATACCCGACCCGAGTTCTGAAATTCTGGAAATATCCAAATCGGGCCGACCCGACCCGAATCAGTGACCCGAATGAAAATCAGAAATTCAGATTTTTTAGATAACTAGCAAACAGGTATGAAAAATGCCATAATCTGGAAATACGCCAAAAATCGGGTCGACCCGATCCGGTCGATGACCCGACCGAATCGATGCCAACCCGAATCGGACTTTTTCAATTTTTCAGATAACCAATAATAACCACAAAGAACAATGCAAGAGATTTGGAAATTCAAACCGTCGATTCGACCGGTCAAGAATCTGACCCGAATAGGAGATTCAACCCGTCATCAAATAATTCCATCAATTCCAGATAACCAACATACAAAAATAAGAAATGCAAGAATTACGAAAATATCCAATCGGATCGACCGATCCGTCGATGACTGACCAATCGATGATCCGAATCCGAAATCAAATGATCCAAACCCAAATCAGATTTTAACACCAAATTCAGATAACCAATAACAAGAATATGTAATGCAAGAATTCTGAAAATATTACCCGAACCGGGTCGACCCGAATCGGGTCAGTGACCCGACCCGAATCTGTGATCCAAACCCGAATCAAATTTTAACACCAAATTCAGATAACCAACATACATAAATATGAAATGCAAGAATTCTGGAAATGTTACCCAACCGGGTCGACCCGACCCGGATCAGTGACCCGACCCGGATCAGTGACCCGACCCGGATCAGTGTTTCAACCCGGAATCAAATAAATTCAACAATTTCAGATAACCAATGATAACAACAGCAACAATGCAAGAAATTTGGAAATTCAAATCGGGTCGACCCGACCCGGGTCAGTAACCCGACCCGAAATCAGTGATCCAAATCAAATCTTAACACCAAATTCAGATAACCAACATACATAAATATGAAATGCAAGAATTCTGAAAATGTTATCTAACCGGTCGACTGCCTGGGTCGACCGACCAAATCGATGAAAAAATCAGAGAATCAAAGGGGATGACAAACCTTTTCGGACTTGATTCTTGAACAACAAAGAAGCCAACATGCTTTAAACTCAAGAACACAACAAAGTATTTTATGTATATTCCGAAAATCCTTCCAAAATCTCTTTTTTCTTCTCCGAAAATCCCCTCCAAAATGAAGAACAATCATGGGGTATTTATAGGTGGATTCCCCCCCAAGAATCGAGTTTGAAATTCGAATTAAAGGTAAAGATTTCTGATTTTTGGAAGCGGATTTTAGGGGTATGGGCGTGGGCGAAGTGACGGGAGGGGTGTGGTGGTGTCAGGGTTGGTGGCAGGGAGTGGGTGGTGGCAGGGGGCGAGGTGACCGGTCGGATAGAGCGTGGCGATTTGTGAAGGGGGTTAGGGTTTGAATTTTTTTTTTGTTTGTTTTGGGTTTTTTGGGGAATTAAAAGGGGAGTTTTTGGGCTGGTGGAGTTACTGGTCGGGTGAGTGGGTGTTGGGTAGGCGAGTGGGTGTTGGTAGGCGACGGGGAAATAAAAGAAAGGAGTCAAATTTGAGGGTTTTGGGATTTGGCGATGGGCCTGGCGGGTGGGCATTGTGTGTGTTTTGAATTAAAAGGGGAAGGGATGTTGGGCCAGCCGGTTGGGCTTGGAAGGGTAAGGGAATGGGTTGGCCGAATTTTGGGGTTGGGCTTGTGGGAATTTAATTTGGCGATTGGGCTTGGATGAAAAAGTGGGTTTTAATTTAGGTTGGGTAGACATTGTATTGGGTTGGGAAATGAAATGGGTTAGGAATTTAAAAAATAAAAGGGGTTTAATATTAAAACCTATTTATATATATATATATATATTATTTTTTTTTTCTTTCTTGTTTTGTAAAAGATGTGAATTATTTAAAATAACATAACGACGTGATAATAATAAAATATAATATTTGCAAAATGTTTAATGCTTAATAAAAAGGAAATGCGATGCGATTTTGCGAGAATAAAATAACATAGAATTTTTGGATAACTTGTGATTATTATAAAATGCAAAATGATATAAAAATATGCGAATAATAATAATAATACGAAGATACACACATATATGCCTATATTTTAAAATTATTTTAAAAGTGTAAAAATATTAAAAATTACAAATAAGATCATAAAAGATGGGACAAAATTGGGTGTCAACACCCACGACCCGTGAACCCGTGAACCCGTGAACCCGTGAACCCGTGAACCCGTGAACCCTAACCCTAACCCAAACCGGAACCGTAACCTGACAGACGGGCGGCGGGCGGCGGCGGCCGTGGTGGTCTTTCTCTAATCAAGCACATCTAGGTCCTCCCTCCTTTAAACACACGGGATACCCCTTGGGGTCCCAAACCCCAAACCAATTTCGAGTCTTATATACACAACAATTCTTTCTTCCTCTACCGATGAGGGAGAATTGAACACAACACCACACTTTCCATGCTTCAAACACCTCACTTCGTGGACCAATATCTCTTTCATTTCTTAATGAAATTTGACGATTCTTGGCCCTACGGTTATCTACGTACTTAGTACATCATGCATGTGTGAAGAACCGAATTCTCCAACATACGTAACACTAGTGTTTAAGCCGTTAAAGTTGGTCGGTCGCAACTCCCGCCAAAGGCTAATTTCCAACAATTAATTTAAAGAAAGCAGCATAAAACTAACCACAATAGCCAACACAATATGCATGGAGGGTTTTATATATAGAACATGACTCATGATGAATAACGGACTGACACGACAAATCCATGAGGAGGTGTCATGGTGTATGTTATTCGCAGACGACATACTCCTGATTGATAAGATTCGTAGCGGACTGAACGTCAAGCTGGAGATTTGGAGACAGACTCTAGAGTCTAAAGGGTTCAGGTTGATAGGACCAAGATAGAATATTTGGAGTGCAAGTTTAGCAACGGGAGCGATCCAGAGACGGGCGTGGAGGCGAGGCTTGAGACTTAGGTCATTCCAAAGAAAGGAAGCTTCAAGTACCTCGGGTCTATTATTCAAGGGAATAGAGAGATTGATGACGATGTCACACATCGTATTGGGGCAGGGTAGATGAAATGGAGGCTCGCATCTAGAGTCTTGTGCGACAAAAAAGTGCCATCAAAATTTAAAGGCAAGTTTTATAGGGCGATGGTTAGACCGACTATGTTGTATGGACAAAGTGTTGATCAGTCAAGACTTCGCACATCCAAAAGATGAAAGTTGCGGAGATGAGGATGCTGAGATGGATGTGGGACATACAAGGAGAGATATGATTAGAAATGATGATATCTGGAACAGAGTGGGAGTGGCCTCGGTAGAGGATAAGATGCGGGAACTGTAGACCTGTTCAAAGGTCGGGTCGGGCCGGGTCAGGGCCAGGTCGGGTGGCTTTTTTTCTGCTTGCCCGACCCTGACCCTATTTTTTTTTTAAAAATCCGACCCTGGCCCTGACCCTATGGGTCACGGGTCGGCCCTGACCCTTCGGAATTTTTTGGCTGGCCAGGTCAGGTCGGGGAATTTTTTATTTTTTTAAAAAAATTGAATTTCCAAAACTGAAATTGGCATTCACCCCTATATTACCACAAAATTTCGACGTTGAAATGTATTGTATATCGTGAGATCTTGACTAAAGAAAAATAAAATTAGAAACCGATTTGGGGAAAAACACAAATTGATTGGGAAAATGGACGTTTTTTCTAAAAATTGGCTGCGCCAAACTGGCTTAAGGCTGTTTGACCGGCCCTGTCTCAAAAAAATACGCAAAATTAAAAAAATCGGATAAAACGGACATCCGAGCGCAGAGTTATGACCATTTAAAGTTTCACCAATTTACAACTATTTTCTCTCCCTACATTATGCTTCTGTGATATTAACAGAACGACTAATAATATAAATATATAATTAATAATCAGCTACCATTTTTATCTTATTTTATGTCGAGCGCAATGTAGATTAGAGTAATACATATATTAAAAAAACATGTATTATATCACTTATTAATGATAAAAATATATATAAGTACAAAATAAATATTAATGAAGGAAAAATAATATAAATTATATTTAAAAAATATGCGGGTCGGGTCGGGTCAGACGGGTAATATATTCTGACCCTGGCCCGACCCTGACCCTGATCGGGTCCCCGCTTTTTCGGGTCGAGTGGCTCATGGTCATATAGACCACGGCCACAATTTTTCCGGTCGGTAGGCGGATCCCGACCAGTGGACAGGTTTAGCGAAAAGCGAGGTTGAGATGGTTCGGGCATGTACAGAGGAGACACAAAAACCCCAGTGCGGAGGTATGAGGTTGGCTATGGACGGGTTCAGAAAGTGTAGAGGTAGGCTGAAGAAGTATTGAGGAGAGGTGATTAGACGGGATATGATGCAGTTGAAACTTACTGAGGACATAACCTTAGATAGGGGTTGTGGAGGACACGGATTAGGGTAGAATGGTAGTAGGTAGTCGAGCATAATCCTACTTATGCTCACAAAATAATAGTTGTAGTGTTATTACTGTAGGCCCGATTAACCTATCACACTTATAGGCGCATTATTGCTTTATAGTCCCTGTAATTTGATTTATGTTGATATGTGTTCCCTAGTGTACTTTGCTTATATTATTTATCTGCGTTAGCTACTGCTTTCCTTTTGTCAGAATGCGCTACCATGACGTATTCGATTTTAGTATCAGCATTTTCATACAACTTTAATTTTTTGTGTCTGACTGTTTCTCTTGCTTTGTAATGCTTGCTTGATTGTGATTATGCTTTGTAGCTGAGGGTCTCCCGAAAATAGTCGCTCTATCCACCAAGGTAGAGGTAAGGTCTGTGTACACTCTACCCTCTCCAGACCCATGTTGTGGGATTTCACCGGGTATATTGTTGTGGTTGACTCTGATGAATAAAAGGATTTTGATACAAATTCTAGCCAAAACAACAGTTAAATGTTAATTTCTGTCAAAACAAAGAGATTTCTATAGATACTCAACGATCCTTCCTTATTACAGTATTCCTTCTTTTTTTTACTTTGTACCTTGACCATCCCACTTGTCTTTCTCCCTCATGCAATTACTAATGCTCTTGTTATAGCCTAATAGGTCTCTTTCTATTGTCATCAGTATTTGATTAGTTAGACTTATTACATATGTACAGATGTAATGGTTTATGTATTAGTGTCCTACATTGGGTTAACATGCTGTACAATTCAAGATATTTGTCTTCACGCATTCTCCCCATCTCTCTCATAATCTCCCAATAACATCATTAATTCTAAAAGTATGTATGTCCTAGAGACAATCATTATTAGAGACAAATGTACTTGAACACATTCATATCATTAATAAGATTAATATATATGACATTTGTAATTATTAAATTGTTATTTGATTGTTTGTAATTATTCATTAATATGCATCCCTTGAACTTACGTTGTCATTAATAGAGTGAGATATTGATGATAGAGCGTAACTCTAAAATAGCCTCGATTAATGATCATCGAGAATGAGATATCGATAATATGTTATAAATCGACATGTGGTCTGCGTCACATTCTTAGAGAATGTAGTATGTCTCACCTGCTACTAGTAATGGTTACTAGTGATGAACACATTGATACTTTTGGAAAGTATTGGTATACCCTGATGATAAACTATTTGTTATACATGTCTAAAGTCTTATCAGCGTGTGGGAGATGAAGGTCCTCAGACTTGAGGTCAATACACACCTTGTTTACAGAGTAATGTACTTTGACCCTGTCCTAAGCTTAAACTCCTTATAGGATAAGATGCGACTTGTGTTGGGTGCATTATGATGTAAATTAAGGTGGTAGTTGAGCCAATAATAGGATCCATTCCTCGATTGGATATTCGAGAGAGCACTCAACTTCTCAGTGATATTAGGTTGACCAAGTCATTGGCCAATGCAAGAGACATATTTAGAATATGATCTAGCTGTCGACTAATATAGATGAGATAAAGTGATCAAGCCATTTGGATAGACACATGGTAAATCTTAAGCTTGATCGAGTGTGTCGCGAATGAAAGAAATTTATCATCTCACATAAATGTTATGTTTGCTGGATTCATGTAAACGTACTTCACATATTGAATTCGTCATACGACGCAGTCTAGGAGTTCCATATGGACTTTAATTGGATTAGTGTCGATATGTGAAGGCATATAGGGTCACACTATGTCGATTGTCTTTTCGGTCTAAGGGTATATTGAGAGAATATTAAATATTCGATTTGGAATCGAGATATTTAAAATGATAATAACTATGAGATAATTTCTATTTGATGAAAATTATTTAATTAAATCAAAATTGAATTTTGGATTTAAAATTAAAACGTGCTGAATATATACGAGCAATGAGCCGCGGCGCTGACCCGGCAGTAGGCCCAGTCAGACTGGCCCACTGCACCTCGGGATTTAGGTCAGGCTTGGAGCCCAACCCTAATATGATGTTGACCTAATCCCCCATATATAAACAACACTAAACCCCATAAGTTAAACACATCAATTCTATAAACTTTCTAGAATTAGAGTCTAGGACGAAACTCTCTCGTACCTCTGCCAAGATTTCCTGGCTTTCTTGACAGATGAATACACCATAGCATAGTGCTTGCAGTCGAAAGGACAGTCGCATGTAATCCCTAAGTAAAGACTCCAGATTTATTAACCTGTAAGTATTCATGTTTTATGTTACAAGTTCTTTTATTGTCATATAACCATATCAGAAAAAAATATTGGGATAAGTAAGAACAAAATTTTAAACTTCCGATGTGCCTTACTTATGTGTTTTGAACTCAACAAAATCCTACAATAGTATCAGAGTCAGGCTGGTTCAATGGTTATATAACAAATGAATAACATAATAATATTGGTTAAACATAAAATTGGATTAAAACAAGGCTTCTTGAAATCCTACAAATCTTGGCTGAACAAAGTAGACCTTTTTATGTCACCCTAAATTATCTCCTACGCTAACTCGAGGAAGTCATTCCGTTCTAATTCGAACTAAGCCAACATTGCGGATATCCGGCTCATTGCACGGTACACGACAAATAACGGGTAAGAATGGATGATGGTCGATATATGCATTATTGATAATGGTGGGTCATAAAGGATCTGTGATTTGATCCTTAAATTGGATTTAGGGCTTGAACGATTTTAGAAAAATCAACACAGAAACGTTTTGTCACGATGTTGGCGCCGCGACCCTATGGTAGGGCGCCGCGACGCTTGCTAATGTTTCAAGGCGACGTCGCGGTCCTAATGCTTCATTTTAAAATTCTCGAATTAATTTATTCCCCTTCTTTGGCGGGAGAACTTTAAAGGGTAGCCCGATTCACTAAGTTCCCGCTATGCGCGGGGTCCGAGGAAGGGCCGGACCACAAGGGTCTATTGCACGCAGCCTTATCTACATTTCTGCAAGAGGCAGGAGAACTTTGAAGTATAAATTTATTCTGGGAGTAGTTATACCTTCAATCAAACAAAGTATAAATGTAATATCAAACTTAATCCTTAAATATCCCACTTTATTCCGTGAATCAAACTGCTCCTAAGAGTTGGGGGTTGGATAAGATATCCACGCCCTTAAGTAGATGTTTTGTGTTCGAGTTTTGAATAATGAAAAAGATTTTCATAAAAGCGTTTTACCTTTTAATGAATCTTAATGTGATATTAAATTAATCGAATCTCAAAATGAGTATCAGATAGCGAATGAATAGGAAAATAATAATTTGAAGGAAATTAGTTGTCATAATTTTACCTCACAAGTGTGACTTTAACGAATATTGTGACATGTGAGAGTGAGAAAGTTGGTGAAGAATGGCATTCGGCCATCCAACTTCAGTCCAAGAAAGTGCACTTCGATCTTCAAGATTTTTTTAATTCTTATGAAAATACAGATGTTTTTTAACTTCTTGACTATATTTTATTCTTTATTTTGTTGGTTCTGCCAGGGCCAAATATCTATCTTAGACTTAGCTCAGTACTTACATATACAATAAGTAGATTGCTCATGAACCAAAGTGAGCAACAAAAATTGGAATAAATATTAGATTCCCTCATTTTGGGGTCTAGTAACTCAGATTTGTGTCCAAATCTTTTACTTTAAGGGTGTGTTCAGTATGGAGGAAAACATTTTCTGAAAAATATTTTTCGATTTTCTCATGTTCGTTTGGTCAAAATTTTTGAAAAATATTTTCTTTAGGAAAATAAGTTCCTTAAAAATGAGGAAAATGACTTTCCTAATTAAAGTACGAAAAACAAGTGCATAAATGACATTTCACCAATTACCCTATCACCACCCCACCCCCAACCATCAAATCCCAACCACTCCCACAACCCACGCACCATCCGCCTCTCCTCCCACCCCAACACCTCCTCCAAAAAAAAAAGTTTTAAAAAGTTTTCTTTTCTAATTTTCTACCCCCACCCTCGCACCCCGAGCCCCTCTCAAATTTTCTACTTCATATTTAATTTTGCTTTTATAAAACTTTATAAAAATAAAAAATTTATGTGGTTAAATTTGGTGTGGAATGGGTGATGGGTGTGTGTGGGGTGAGGGATAGTGGGTGGTGGTGCGGTGGGTAAGAAAACATTTTTCATATTTTTTATAATTTTTTATAAATGTTAAATAAAATATATTAAACAAAAAATTGGAAGGGGGTGGGTGGGTGAAGATGAAGTGTGTTTGAGGATAGATATGGGATTTGATTAGGGTGGTTGGGGTGGGTGGTGGAAGGTGAGTGGTTGGGGTGGGTGTGGGGGTTGGTGTGGTATGCGGTGGGGTTGATGGGGTTTGGATGGGTATTTTTTTGAAAAACATTTCTACCAACCAACCGAACATGAGAAACTAAGTAAGAAATTCACTTATTTTTCATGAAAAATATTTTCCTCCATACCGAACACACCCTAAAAGTAAAATATTTTTTATCAAAGATTATTATATTCTCAGTACTTAAATCTAATATTTAAAAATTTTCTGGGAATAATTGATAGAGAAAAAATATATAAAAAGGAGTAAATAGGTTAAAAAACACTTAAATTATTACGATTTTCTTAGTTTCATACCTAAACTATTGGGTATTCACACAACCATCCTGAACTATCATGAAACTATGTTAAATATCCCGTGAAGGAATATGATATGCTACGTTAACATCACGCTTCAAAAGCTCCTCCAAATAATTTCAAGTGGCATACACATGAATCTTTTTTGAATTGAATAGGTTAAAAACCCCATCATTGTTTTTGCGAGTTTCATCCCTAAATTATTGGATGTTCACAAAACCCCCTTGGATACAATGAACTCAGTGTGCTAGGTGGACTCATTTTTAAGACTTTATTCATCTCCCACGTGCCTCTCAACATAACATTTTACCACAGTCAAATATACCCCTATACTGTCAGAAAGGTTTAAATATACCTCTCGTTATACTTTAGGTCTAAATATATCCCTATCGTTATACTTTAAGTTCAAATATACCCTTGATATTATACTTTAACATATATACGTCCCTCATTTTAACGGAGGAAAATATTGGCCTATTTTAAAATATCCCCTAATTAATTAAAATCCAATCCATAAGCCCATATCTGATTAAAGACCCTTATTCATACCCGGAAAATTTCAAGCTTCGAAAATGATGATCCTATTGGCCTATGATCAGACGCATCAAACTTGAACAGAGAAGCAAGGCCTGAAAACTTGTCCGGCAATTCACCTGGAAAATGGTTTGCAAAGAGCTTTATTTGTTATATGCTCTTGAGCAATTACAAGTTGAGTCAACTCGGTACGATTCCACAAGAACTCAGGAAGTGAACCATTAAGGAGATTGTTGGCTATGTTGAGCTCTTGTAATTTGGGTAACCGGCCTAAGCTCGCCGGAATTTCACTAGAAAAATTGTTGGAATTAACATCAAGGAAGGTCAAGTTACCAAACCTGGTTATAAACTCCGGCAGCTGACCAACAAAGAAATTTAAAGAAAGATTCAAAACGTGTAGATACGAACAGAGGGACCACGAATTGGAATCACCAAAGTTGTTAGCACCGACGCTCTACCGGAAAAAGGATTGAAGAAGCATGTCTCCAATTTTTCGGGTATGGGTACGGGTCATTTAATCGGATATGGGCTTATCAGCTTATGAGTTGAATTTTAATTAATTAGAATATTTTAAAATAGGTACAATGATACGTTTCCCTCCGTTAAAATGAGGCCAAAGTATAACATCAAGTATATATTTGAATTTAAATTTAAAGTATAACGATAGAGTATATTTAGACTTAAAAAATAACGATGAATATATTTAAATTTTTTTCTGACAGTATAGGATATATTTAACCATTTTCCTAATAATATATATTAGGAGGCAGTATTACTTTAAAAAAAAAGAATAATTTGATGCCATTTGTTATTCGGGCAATACTACCCGACCTTAACAATTGCGGATTTACTGGTCGGAACCCAAACCCAACAAAAATAAATCCCTTCACATAAATGATAAAACATTGAACTCAAACCCTAACCCTAATAATAATATCGTAAAAAATCAACTCACAAATTGGGGAGATGGAAACTCATATGACTCACCACAATCTCTTTGAAAGACGCCCCATATACAAGTCCAAAGCACCTGCAAACAAATGGTTCAAAGAATGGTAAGCAAAAAATAGTTGAAATTAAATCTCAATTTCCGTATTAATCACTTTTATCTATTAAACATTGAATTATGTATTGTTTTTTTCTTTTGAATTAATATTTATATAAAATTTAGAGGTATGAGGTGGAAGTTAAATGAATGGGACATTTGTTTTGTAACGTGACGTGGCATGATTCAACTACTCCCTCCATGTCCATTTAAGTTTCGACTTGATACGGAATTTAAGAACTTGATATTTTGAAGTCTTTTTATGTGTGAGTCTTTTAAATCTTGTGGTCTTAAAACTTATCTTGGGATTGAAAAACTTACTAAATATGAAAAGAGACACCTTTTTGGGATAGACTAAAAAAGAATGTAAGGCAATTAAATTGGGACCGAGGGACGGAGGGGTTAGTATTTGGGTTTTGAGTAAACGTGATAGCTTCATCTTCTGGCTAATTATATTAGGTTTAATTTGTGTGTGATGGTGCATTAATGGGGGAATTAGTGATAGATATGTTTATGGTTATTCTTGGATAGTATTAATCAATCAACTAAGCCTCAATTTCAAATTAGTTGGACCAACAACAACATACCCAGTATAATTCTACCTCTGGGGAAGGTAGATTGTACGCAGAGCTTATCCCTACCTTTTGTGGGGTAGAGGGGTTGTTTCCGATGGACCCTCGGTTAAGAAGAAAAAGAAATTGAAGCTTGTTTGCAAGAAAAAAATATATGAATGTTGAAGACCTTAATAGAGTTGAACAGATATAACAGATTTATGACTATCTTTATGTGACCCTTAACCTACAGAAACTCTTCTCCATTATCCGGACATTGGACTGGCTATTCGTTATGAAGCTCACGTGGGCAAGGACAGTTGTCAGAAAAATTGTAAAGATGCTATAAGGGAAGTCTTTCTAGTCAAGAGAAAGATGATGTGATTTAGTATAAATCAGTTTTATTGCTACCTTGAATCTGCAACTTCTTTGCTTGTTATTTTCATCAGGAGAGGGTAGGGGCCTAGAATTCAGCCATTAATAGCTGCAATAGAGACCACAGGACAAATGGCTTCTTTAGCTCCGACAAAACTTGTTAGTTCACAATCATGTCAGGGAGGACTGGAGAAGCGATTACAAATTATAAACTAGGAAATCACCTTGGATCATGCTGCTTGTATTGCTAACATTCTACAACTTGCATGAACTTTTAGTAGGCCAGAGACGTGTTTGATTTCTTTATCCTTTCCTTTAATTATATCAGAGGATCAGTCATTCGTCATTGACTGATGAGAGTGTTCTTAGCTAAGTGTTTTCATTATAGTTCATACCGTGTTTTAATTCTCTTACTAACATCATTTTTATCCCAGGGTCCCACAGGATGTTGTAGCAACTGGTGGGAAGTGCTACCTCTTAAAATGGGTGAATGGTTGGTTCTGAATTATGAAAGCTCCTCTGATAGTTTTATGTTGATTCATTTTATATTCTTTATTTTTCCGGATCTTTGCAGAATTTTAATGCTAGTTCTCATCATATGCTGTGGCTTTTGGGTTGTACAATGAATTTGACCTTATATTTCTCCCTGTCTGTTTTATTTATCAGAGGCCACTTTGAAAGCTCTGAAGGGGAAGCCAAAAGAACCAGAAGTATCGGTGCCCGAACCAGAGCCAACTACTGAAGTTCTTTTCCTTTGTAGCTATGAAGGTTGTGGAAAGACATTTATTGATGCTGGGGCCTTGAGGAAGCATTCTCACATCCATGGGGAGAGGCAGTATGTATGTCACTATGAGGGTTGTGGAAAGGTAAAAGTTTATTGTCTTTGCATTCTTTTTCGCAACCTATTTTACCTATGTTTATGTAGTGCTCCCTTCTAGAAGTCTGTAGCTCATGTGTAAGTCTGCTTCTCGATAGATGCCATCGTTTCTCCTTGAGCTCATAAGATATTTTCGTAATAAACATTGGTTGGGTGAGGAGTTGATTCACAGTTTTATTACTTATCCAAAAAAAAGGTCACTGGAGTTGTATTTTAGGAGTGTATTGTTTCATTTATTGCTGAACCATCTATGAACCATTTTGAGCCTCAGATTGGGGGAAAAAAGAAAGAACCAGAACTAGGTTTGCAGTCAACTGATTATCATCAAATACAAGAATAACAAACAACAATGACGACTACTACACTTCAATCCCAGGCATTACTGATTATCAAGTAGAGAACTGAAAAGAGTCAATAATCCTTTTTGAGATATTGGGTTATCTGTCAGTAAAAAGAATGGAGTTTTAGGAAATTTCATATACGTAACAGACTGAGAAATTTCAAAGCTCATGCAGGTTTTGGTTCGATTGCAAGAGATGATCTTTAGCATACTTTAGTATATTACTCCCCATGACTGTAGTTTGGTTCCTCTTTAATTTTGTTGTATTTTTTTTGTTAAGTGGGATAGTTTACAACTTCTTCATTATAAAGTTATCACATTAGAGCTGATTCGGACACCACCTTAAAAATAAAGTTTTCACATCAAGGAGAATTAACTATAAGTGAAGTTACCCTTCTTCCAGGGAGATTAGAACCCGAGATCTTAAGGATCTTTGGAGCTCAGCAGCATATTTCTCGAATTTTCCAGGGGGGACGTTTCATTGACACATTTCTCATTATTCATAGTATTGGGATGTGAGACTTTAAAGCTCAACGTGTTTTATGCAAATAATTAAGTTCTGGCGCCCTTGTTGAGAAGCAGTCTCTTATCAAATCGTACTCCCTCCATTCTAGTTGTCTTCTTTTTTTGCTTGTTCTCACTGGTTCAGAGAAACATCCATTTTAGCGTGGTTGACCCTAAACTGTCCATCTACAAATGAACCAACTCTATCGTGATGTTTGGTCTGGTGAAAATATCCCATGGATGATTTTGCTAATCGAAAGGTCATTCCTCCTCGAAAAGAAAATGAAAATATTTTATGTTCTTTGTTTGTTAGAGATGAAAGCATCTCCAAAGAAAGAAAAGAATGGGAAGAATAAAACTAATAATAGTTGTAAACGTTGGTGAGGATGTAGATACCTAGTACAATAGTCAAGGTGCGATCAAGCTGGCGACGACACCACAGTTAACAAAAACAAATAAATGAAATTATACTAATACTAACTTATCTTAGCTGAAAGGCCAAGAAATACATAAACAGTTGAAATGATCATTCCCATTGAGAATGAGAGAACCCAAAAATTTGTTTGAATATGGAATAGATGAATGGAAAAAAAGGGCAGCCCAGTGCACTAAGCTCTCGCTATGCGCGGGGTCCGGGGACGGAGAAAAGAATAGGAATGAACATTCCATTCAATGCAATCAAGGGTAAATGTATAATAGTATCAATTTTTGGTAAGGAGACATTGCTTTAGGGAATCCAAGAAAAGGGTATAGGGGGACAAACTAGTTGGGATGGAACAACAACAACATACCCAGTGAAATTCGACAAGTGGTGTCTAGGTTAAAGTGTATGCAGACCTTACCCCTACCTTGGGAGGTGGAGAGGGTGTTTCAGGTAGACCTTCGGCACAAGGACAAACAATTCAAAGTAGTTCGAAAAAAGAAAAAACTGAAGCGAATAAGCCATGGAAAAATACTATAACAAGTATGATAAAACAATCCAAAAAGGAGCAGTAACTACCACAAATTAATACGATAATCAAAGTACAAGAAACAACAGAAAATGAATGACAAGGAACTACAAGAGTAATCCTACGACTACTAGTATGAAATGATAGGCGGGGCAACACTCAACTGCCTACTAACCCTCTATCCTTACGTGTCCTCCATAACCTCCCATCTAAGGTCATGTCCTCTGTAAACTGAACTAGTTGGGATGGAGTAGGTATTTTTTTTCTTTTGAAAAAGTATTTTGTTACAAACCAAGACTTCCACTTTGGGATCAATGTTGTGTTAGGAGATATTTCTCAGAGCACGGTTAGATTTTTGAGCTTCCTAGGAATCTTGCGCAAAATAGGAGTCAATGCATAGTGTGTTGGTGAATCTCTTAGATTACCATGAAAACCACATTTATTTTTACTGTTGAGATGCAGAGATGATAGGTTCAAGTGTGTGCTAATTATGCGTAGATTGGTTTTGTACTTTGTCATACTTTTTAGGGTGAAGAAAAAAACAAATCCATTATATTCCTATGATATGCAATTTGAAGCTTACGCGTCCCTTTATTATTTCTTGTGTTTTTTCCTGTGATTCTATTACCGGGTCTTCAATTGCATCATTGTCTTCTTTTGCAGAAATTTTTGGATAGTTCCAAGCTAAAACGGCACTTTCTTATTCACACTGGGGAGAGAGACTATGTATGTCCACATGAAGGTTGTGGTAAGGTAATAAATCCATCAGCTATTCAAATACTTCTCCTGGTGTTTACTCATGTATATAAATGAGATATGTACATTCTTTAACTGTCATATACTGGTGATGTCTGTGACATTTTTCAATACCAATATTAGTTATAATTGTTGTGGAAATTTTGGAAGAAACTATTAACTTTTCGATGATTTGAGGATATATCTTCTGTAAGCACAACGGTAACCATCACATTATTTACATTAGCTATGTGGATTTTAGATGTGTATTGGAAATTGGAATGCCAAGAATTGTTCCTAAGTACTGCAATGTACTGGATGTTTATCTGAAATGGCAAATAGTACTCCCTCCCTTCCGGTTAATGTGACCCTATTTCCTTTTAGTATGTTCCAGAAAGAATGGTCTGTTTCCAAATTTTAAAATAATTTAATTAGCCAAATGCATAAGCAGCTCCGTAAACTTATTCATATGTTTCTTGTACACCTGAACTAGGACTAGTACCAATTGAGCACCTACACCACTCAAGATCTGGACATATTAAACAAAATGCTGACATGAAAGGAAGTGTTATTCACTTTCCTTGGGCACGTAAATATATCCCAAATAAATAGTCCCCCCCCCTTAAGAAACTCACATTTTCTATCCATTGCTGCCAACATCCTTTTGCTACCGCTGCCACCAACCTTTTCCTTCCTTTCACCATTGTTCCACTGGTATACCTTCAAATCACCGCTCCAAGCACCAACTTCAACCTCTGAAATCACCTCGCTCACTTTCATCATTAATGACCCCATGTTAACATTCACTAGAGATTCTCTCTCGTTTGAAACCACCGCCCACAACCACAGGAGTTCCACCTAAAAACAAAATCACCAGTTTCCTCCTATAAACCCTGGAATCTCCAACCACAGAAACATTTACAGGAAAACTTGCAGTGCACAGATACACTCACTCTCATTCACACAATACATTCTCACTGCCGCTTCACCATACACTCCTCTCAACCTTCATCCCTTCCAGTTTCATGCAATTTCCTCATCTTTAAAGCCACCATGTGACACCACAGATCTTCAAACCACTACCCCAACACCACCCTTTATTCCCCTGGTAGCCGCACACACAGACAGTAGATTCTGTTCAACAATGGTTAACCTCCAAGCCACCACCGTCCCGACGGCGGGTGATGGGGGGTTATGAGGGGGAGGAAGAGGAAAGGGAGGTGTTTGGTCTGGGAAAGACTATTGGGCTGGGGGAAGAGGAAGAACTGGTGGGGGTGGGGGACGGCGGGAGAGGATTTGGTGATTGGCGTCGGGTGGAGGGGGGTTCTGATGGGAAAGAAGAAGATAGGAGGGGCTGTTTTGGTGCGAGTGGGGTTCAGAAGTAGTTTTTTTATACTCAAAATTCAATTTGTTATAATTGTTTTGGGCGCAAATGCCACCATTTCATTTGTCCCTTTTGCTACAACATGCATGTTTGAATTACATGTACTAAATTTTTGGACTAATTGTCATTTGTGTTTAATTGGTACACATTTGTTAAGGTTGGCGTGTCCAATAGGCCGCTTATGTATTTGGCCAATTTAAATTAAAGTTCTCATTTTAGCCTTAATAAGAATCTTTTATAGTCACACAAATGTGATGACATGTTTATGACCACAAGTTTCAAAAGTCCAATAAACAAATGTTATTGCATGTTTAAGACCACAAGTTCCAAAAATTTCCATTTGTTTCTTAAACCTTGTGCTCAGTCAAACATGTTCTCATAAATTGAAAAGGATAATTGATTGAAGAACAAATGGAGCAGTAGTCTGTCTGTTCTCTCTGCCGCCAGCCAAACAAAAACTAAAGAAAATGTAAATAAAAAGAAGAAACAAAAACAATTAAAATAATAAAGAGCAAACTTTCTTTTATGCAAAAGGTGCAAAAGAAATAAAAAAAAGAAAAAAAGGGACAAGAAACAATAAACAGAAGTTGTTTCTATAACTTTAAGCTATGTTTCCAAATTCTTTCTACCCCAAGGCTTTGGTTTAGTGATAAGAGAGCAGCGCGTGAAGTGTGAATTAGGCACACGTCACGAGTTTGAACCCTGTCGCAGACAAAAGCCTGGTATTTAAGTGGAGAGTGTAGAGTGTAGAGGGGTGGGCCTATTATCCATTGGGTTTCAAACTGTGCGCCAGCTGACCCTCAGGGATTTCTCGGCCATAAAAAAAGTTCCCAAATACTTTCTATTACCGTAGAAATTCTAACTTGTTTCTTCCTGGATAAATGTCCAGGAACCCAGACATGCTTGTACACAAGTATATGTTTTTATGACAGCTCCTGCTATTATTGTGCTTCAATTTCACGGATTTCCTTTGCAATTAATGCAGGCATTCTCACTGGATTTTAACTTAAGATCACACATGAAAACACACTCCCAGGAGAACTATCATATCTGCCCGTATCCGGAATGTGGAAAGCGATATGCACATGAGTACAAGCTTAAAAATCATATTGCATCTACTCACCAGAAGGTTTGTGATTTGCTCTAGCATCCTTGTTTTGATCATGATATACTAATATGGACTTCATAAACTTTTAATTTTGCATTTGATCACAAACAAGGTGACACGTGTCCTTAATGTTGACAGTTCCCTCTAATGATTTATTAGATGTTTAAGATAGTATTTTTCTAAAGAAATGTCAGATGTGGCTGCACCTTTCTTTTTGCATCTTCTAATGTAGCACATGAAGCTGGAGTTCACTATCAATTTGTAATCTTTTCATTATGTAGAACACGCCAGATGCAGCACCAAAGTATACCCCGCCTGTGGAGAAGCCAGTGAAGACTCCGAAATCTTCTTCAGCAGCTTATGGCACATCATCATCTGACCGCCGTTATAGCTGTCCTTATGAAGGTTGTGACAAATCTTACATCCACGAATACAAGCTGAATCTTCATTTAAGGAACATGCACCCTGGTCATTTCCCAGAGGAGAACGCGAAAAATGCTCAATCCACTGGTGACAATGAGATGGATGAAGGCAGTGATCAGGACGCATATGCTGCAAGACGTTTCCACGGCAAAATTCAGAAACAGAGCAGACCAAAACCAAGCTTAAAGCAGCCACCTTTAAAAGTTGCACGCAAAAGCTCTTCTAGTGCTTCTCCAGCCAATCTAAGTATATCGAAGAGGCCTTGGCCGATTAAAGAGAACTACAATGAAGAAGATAGTGAAGAAACAGAAGAGGAGCGGGATGATGTTGGGGTTGGATGGAGGTATGGTGGGAACGATGACGATGATGAAGAGACTGAAGAAGATGACTAGGCTTATTTCGTACATATTCATAGGTAGGGCATGCTATAGACATAAGTGTGGGGTCGTCCCGACCTTATATGAACTTGTATTTCTTATTTTGAATGTCTTAGCTAAATGTTCGTCTTGTGCAGGTATTGTGGCACTCCATCCAAAGCGTGCTAAGTGTTAAGAGTTCCACATCGGATATAGAATGGGAACATGGACTCCTTATATGGATTTGGACAATCCTCACCCTACAAGTTAGCTTTTGGGGTTGAGTTAGGTCCAAGATCCATTCTTTACATGGTATCAGAGACAGGTCCATTCCAATTCTTTGTTCATCGATGTTGGACCCTCAAATTATACCACGCTCCAGTTAACAACGCCTGGGCGTGCGGGGGAGTGTTAAGAGTCCCACATCGGATATGAAATGGGAACATGGACTCCTTATATGGACTTGGACAATTCTCACCCTACAAGCTAACTTTTGGGGTTGAGTTAGGTCCAAGATCCATTCTTTACACTAAGGGGAACGCTGAGAGTACTAAAAGCGTTCTTGGACTATGTTTTGGGATAAATGGTAGTCACAGTCTAGAAAATGGGATTGGACCTTGCTTGTTGTCGGTGTTAAATCCCTTTTGAGTTAAGGATGAGGTTTTCGCTATTTCCCAAACCCAACCCTCTCTAATACTCTCTCAACAGAGTGTACCATACATGGAGCTTTGCGTCGTTGCGCAAGCTTCTTATTCATGTTATTTCAGAAATTGAAATATCGTAATAATGCTTTTAAATTTGACCATATCGAGGACTTGAGATCCATAAGTTGTGATTGCTACTATTATATGATACTTAACAAATATAACGGACGCTTAAATTAAGGGAATTTCAATATAACATTTGAAGATGGTCACAAAGTAGTTTAGATATTATCAATGAAAGTTGCACCTAATGTCAGTTAAGAATAGTAGTAGTAATTAGAAAAGTGACCCATTTTTTAGCTTTCCTTTACTACAGACCATAAGTACTACTACATCCGTTTCAGTTTCAATTTATATGGTGTTATTTGACAGAGCATAGAGGCCTCAATTTATATAGTGGTATTTGATAAGGTATAGATGTCATTTTAAGTTGTGTTTGAGGGACAGAGTTGAAGAAAGAAAAACTTAACAAGTCTTTGACATTTGTATGGCCATATTAAGAACATGTTTGGATTGGCTTATTTTAGGTATTTTTATGGCAAAATAATTTTTAAGCACATTTATAGTGTTTTGCTAAAATAAAAAAGTACTTTTAAATCAAATTAACAAAAATAACCAAAAGCCGTAATTTAGAATTCCTAAGTTATGACTTATGCTTATAAGCCATAAGTTATATAGTCAAATCTCTCTATAATTAGATTTCATTTAGTTGTTATAAACAAAACACTACAAATGTGCTTAAAATTATTTTCTATAAATTTTAATATTATAAACGAAAATATTATACTTGTTAGTTTTAATTTTTAAAACCTCAATTGATTTTCATATCTCGTTAATTAAAATTTAAAAAAGATTAATAAATTACTAATGAATTCATAACTAGTTGTACCATACTCATAAATAATTACTAAACATATGCATTTAAAATTAATTAAGAATTTAAATATCTCAAGTTTAATTTGACGTAACAATTCTACAATAGGTTGTTTCGTAAATTTTAGTCTTTTAGTAATAATATAACGCTTGAATTTACGAAGAATTTTGTTCAAACTTCAGCAAAAGAGAATTCAATAGTTTTTCTTTAAAGGCTGTCTAAGAGCATAACATAATTATTTTAATATTTTATTTTTATACATAATATTTTTCTTACAAAATATTACTACACAATATTTTTGTATGACTGTTATAGAGAGATAATTTTACAAAGAGTGTACCGCTATAATGAATGTTACTATTGTTATATATAGAATGTTGTTATGGAGAAATAAAATATAACATGAAAAATCAGGCTGTTATAATGAAATATTGTTATAACGAATATCAATTATAGAGATGTTTGACTGTAAATCCATCCAAACAGGCTCTAAGTGCAATACGAGAAGGCTAAAGTTAAATTAATTTTAAACGTTTTTTGGACAAATTAGAATTGAAGATGTTCAATAGCTGTAAATAAGTATGTATTTCTAATATAGTCAAATATTAGTTTGAAAATTTGAGAAGGAAAATACTACCACTAATTAGTATTTTACATATATTGAATCCTAGTGTAATATTATAGTATAATTTAATTGAGTAATATTTCAAGTGAAATGATAAATTTTAGGCTTAATGCAATATGCGATTCCTTAAAAATTTTTTATTTTTTTATTTTTTATTTTGACATCTCAACTATGGCTTGTTACTATTGAATCTCTGAACCTATTTTCAAGTGTGTCTACTAAACACAACTGACGAAGTGAGGAATTTCAAATTCAATAATTAGCAAAGATGTCATACATAGAAACCAAAACTGAAATGTAAAACTGAAAAATAAAGAAACAAAAACTGGAAATCTAAACTAGAAAATCAAAATTGAAAAATAATAAACCAAAACTGGAAAATCTAAACGGTAAATTAAAATTGGAAAAAACTGAAAAATAAGAAATCAAAACCCAAAACTAGAAATTAGCCAAAATAGAAACTACACTAACCTAAAAGAAAATGAGTTATGTTTAATAAACACATTTAAAAATGGATTCAATAAAATAAGGCTAAGTTGATGTGACAAAATGTAAAAACGGGTCAAAGTTTAAGTGCTGCATATGGTTTTAAGCCTAAACTTTAATTTGAATTAATCTTTTCGGCTTCATGTTTAAGGATTTGTCCTGCACAAAGCCCTCTGTTTCCCCAGGATTTCGTGCAAGAGACCAAAGTATAATTTACACAAAGGAGTTTGATTTTGCATAACTAATCTCTTTTTTTTTTTGAACGAGAATGAATAAAGGAGGAGGCGGACCAACTGCTGCCGCCGCCGCCGCCGCCACTCAAAAGCAAAAGAGCTTACTGCAGAGAGTTGATACTGATATTGGGAATATTGTTGATAATTATGGCTTCCTTGTTAATGGTGCACGGGTAATCTCCCATTTCCGCCTTTCATCTAAACTAAAACAGGCAGATCCAAGAATTTAAACCTATAGATAGTAAAGACAGATCACCCATTACAATTACAAATACCCGTGTAGACTTGGTATAAACTTATACTTCCTCCGTCCATTTTTACTTGTCATGTATACTAAAAATAGTACTTGTCCAATCAAGGGATGATTTATCTTTTCATACCTATTTTATCTTTATTATTAATTATTGGGTTGGAAAGTTCAAGAAATTCTTAGGGACTGAACAACTTTTAAAGTATATTTTATTGATTTCAATTGTTAGGTTTGAAGGAGTAACTGTTAAAGTTGTTGCCATGTGACCATGGGTTCAAGCCGTTTAAACAGCCTCTTGCAGAAATGCAAGGTTAGACTGCGTACAATAGACCCTTGTGGTCCGGCCCTTTTCCGGATCCACGCATAGCAAGAGCTTAGTGCACCGGGCCGCCCCTTCAATTGTTAGGTTACTTAGCAATAATTAAGGTAATATAGTAAATTTATCATTCTATTTTTGACTTCTTAATAGGCGTGCCAAGTCAATACATGGCAAGTAAAAATGGACGGAGGGAGTAATTTTGAAACATTTCAACTGTTATAGTTATGAGTTTAAGGATCATCAATATCGTCTTCTATCCTTAAGAAGAAAACCTTTAGGCTTGTTATCTAGAAACTTGTTCAAAAATACCGAAATGAAAGAAACATAGGAGTTTGTCGCTAGGTATTTGACCAAGTAGAATCTTCCGATAACAGTAGAACCTATCACTGAAATACCTCGGGAGGGGATAAGGCTAAGCAGAGAGGGAAAGGGTTTTCCATGAGATGGGAAATGGGAACTTTTTTTCACCACACGAAGTTTGTGAATAAGTGATTGCTGATAATGAGCAAGGAATATCCGTATTTATGCTAAACAAGATGGATTGAACTCATAATTCATTAGATGCTTTACGAAAAGATGCACGGTCACTGTATACTCATGGCTACAGAGCTGGCAGTGCCCCAAAATTTATACTCTGGTTATAGGCAAATAAAATCTTGCAGGATTTTTGAGACTAAGCACATAGCAATGCATCTTTGTCCAATTGTTGATTGTAGGCATTGTTGTTGACATATTAATGTGTGGATCTAATTTGGGAACGAAATTTGTATGTTATATTATTCTTATATTTACTTCCTTGCACAATCTTAAACATTTACAAGAAGAAATTTGTTCTTTTATCAGATATGAACTTACTTCTACAGAGAACTTTGTCGACAATTAATGGAATGAACATTGAGATAGCATGAATTGGAGAAAAGGGAAAAAGTGTATAATATCTGTCTTGAACACTTCGTTTGCTGCTGATTTGTTCCATTGTAGTTGTAAAAGCCATTATGCTAGATTCAAACTGAAAGTGAAACTAGGAGATATATTTGCCTATCTTCTTGCAGATGGTTAATATATTTGTTTCCACTTGATGACAACTGCTTATAATAGGTCAATGATCCACCAGTCAGAAATTCGCAAGAAGCTTTTATGATGGAGATGCGTGCATCTAGAATGGTGAGGATTTTTTTCCAGTTGTACATAGCTCTGAGCCTCTGACGTTCAATGAGATATACATCTCAAATTACATGTGAATGTGCATATGAATGGGATACATTTTGCATTAGCAAATTCACTATATTCTTGCAGGAAAAAGTGGCTTACTGACCTGAATTTACATATTGCAAAAACTTTATCTTTTATCTTTTGGTGCTTTTTTTTGTTGAAATATGGCTGAACAGTGGAAACAAAGGCCATCACAATTTTAAAGTGGTTCTGTGATTTATGGTGTTTTTTTACTCATTATCGATTTCTTGTTATATCGTAGATACTTGATTTCTCAAACCGACAAAGAACATAAGTTTTTCTTTTTTTAAACGTAATCTCCGATTAGAGTGAAGAATTTAGGTTATAAGCATGATCCTCTCTCTACCTCTTTTCATAGCTTCAGTGCCTTCTTGCGAGTGCAAGTCAGCTATCATCCTTGACATTGCTTGTTCTCCTATGTGTTTCTGCAATAAGCAAGACTCGATGTCGTTTTATTCTTTTTGAGATGATGCAAAGACCAAATTCACCAGAATGCGGAGATTTTAAGCTATTAGATTGTGCTTGCATCTCAGCTTTCAAAAACAACTATTCTCCTATTATCTCATATAATGTATTGGATGCATGAACAACAGGTCCAAGCAGCTGATTCACTGCTTAAGTTGGTGTCAGAGTTGAAGCAAACAGCTATGTTTTCAGGATTTGCATCTCTAAATGATCACGTGGAACAGAGAACAGAAGAATTTACTGAACAGGCTGAGAAAACAGAATGCATGTTATCTAGAATTGGAGAGGAGGCAGCTGCTAGCCTTAAGGAGCTTGAGTCACATTATTATTCTTCTGCAGAAAGAACCAGTAGTAGTCTGCCTTCTTACAGCCAAGAAACAATGCCCTAAACATGGCTACAATGTATTTTCTCTCTTTCATTTCACCTTTCTCCCTCTCCCCTCCCCTTGCTAAGTATATTTCTCTACCTTGAAGGTATACTTATTATGAGGTTATTGGACAAATGACCTAATGATGAGAAATCCAGTTTGTTTCTGTTTCCAACTTACTATTACTACTACAAGACCTTTTACAAATGGAACAGACCTCATTAAGTCAGTATTTGTTATAAGTTGTAACCATTCAACTGCATTCTAAGGAAAATATTGAGTACCAATTATAGTGGAGGGAGCATACTTCAAAATTTTACTGCTATTTTTGTACCAGAAATAGTAGAGAGTATATATGTTGTTGCTTTTTGGCATGTTTTTCCTAGACTAACACAAAACACATTAAAAGGTAGGTGTGACAATATAATGATTCTGATAAAAAGGGATGATGAAGTCAATGATAGGTTAGGTATCCTACATCTGTACGACTGTACCGAATTCCTTTTGGTTAAATAATCTCTTTCTATTTGCTTCGGAATATTTAAGAGATTTTCTATATAAAAAAATGGGGTTCTGATTCTGGTTGCAATACATTTGGTTCTGCTTATGGGGTCAAATCAATACGTTCTAAGAAATATTGGAATATCAATATCATACCATATTCCAATCAATCGATCACTATTGGATTGAAAAAAAATGTTACTCATTTTATGCTTCTATTTTGTATCCCAGTTTCCTCCTGCAATAAAACACAAATAACAGCTTCTGTCTTGAAATTGTTCATGCACGAGGGTGCGACCAAATATTTTTGGAAAACACACACTAGGCTATCTTACAATAACTAATGACCTTGACTGCATTTGTTAGCATTCAAAGACTAATGTACAAAATAGTGACCCAAATACAGTTTCTTGAGGTGATAAAAGAGTGTTAACATTGGATAGGTTAAAACCTTTTGAGTGAGGTAAAGGCGGAGGTCTTCACAGAGGTGTCCCAGAAAACATACACAAGACACAAGAAAAAGAAACATATGTATTCTATTTTATATCCCAGTTTCCTTGTTCATGCAACAACTCTATAAAATGAATCACAGACTGATCGGCCTCAGGTAATTTATAAGTGTTGTCCTCCAGTTCGAGATAGTGCCGGAAACACCTTGATATATTATGCTTCTGAAATGCTTGCACTTGCAATTAAATAAATAGATAATGCAAGTTACGCACTACAAGAAAGTATATAATTGACAACAAAATTTTAGCAACAATAAATATATTGTTGCTAAAAACATAAATGGCAATAAAAAATAATATATTGTTGCTAAAAACGTAAATGGCAACAAAAAAAACTTGTTGCGAAAACTTTTCTCTTCGTAGGTTATTGCAACGGCATGCAACAATTTTGTTGTTGCGAAAAGTTCTTTTGACAACAACATCCAACATATGACAACAAAAATGTTATTGGCAAATGTCTTTCTTTTTGTAGTCACGGGAGTAGTCGAACGTACGTTAGGTAGTTGTATTTGAATATTTCGCTACATAAACAAAGTTAACCATAACATATTTAAAACATATAACTCCTACAAAAGAAATGCTGCTGAGATTCATTCTTGATACACTTTCCTCAAGGACCTTCTTGAAGATCATTTCTATTATCTCGTCTAGAAATGCTGAAAGGGAGGGTTCTGACATACTGTTATTGAAAGTATATGTGTCCTAGAGACAATCATAATTATGAACAAATGTACTTGAACGCATTCATATTATTAATAATTAATATTTATGGCATTTGCAGTTATTGAATTATTGTTTGATTGTTTGCAATTATTCATATATGTGCTCCCTTGAGTTGGCGCTGTCATTGATAGAGTGGGATATTAATGATAAAGCGTAACTCTCAAAATTGCCTCGACTAATGATCATAGAGAATGAGATATCAATGATATGTTATAAGTTGACATGTGGTCTGCATCACATTCTTAGAGAATGTAGTGAGTCTCACGACTACGGGTAATTGTTATTCGTGATGGACACATGGATACTTTAGAGAGTATTGGTACACTCTGCCGATAAAATATTTGTTATACATGTCTATAGTGTTATCGGCATGTGGGTTATAAAAGTCCTTCAACTTGAGGTCAATACGTGCCTTGTTTGCAGAATGATGTACTTTGACCAAGTTCAAAACTTGCACTCCTTATGGGATAGATACGGCTTGAGTTGGGTGCATTACGATGTAAACGAAGGCAGTAGTTGAGCCAAGAATAGGATTCATTCCTCGATTGAAAATTCGAGAGAACACTCAACTTCTCTATATTAGGTCGAATAAAGTCATTGGCCAATGAAAGAGACATATTTTGAATATGGTCTAGTTGTCGACTAATAAAGATGAGATAAAGTGATTAAGCCATTTAGATAGTCACTTGACAAATCCTAAGCTTAATCGAGTGTGTCGTGAATGAAATAATTTTATTATTCCACATAAAGGTAAAGTTTGTTGAATTCGTATAAACGTATTTCACATATTGAGTTCGTCATATGAAGCCGTCTAGGAGTTTCGTATGAACCTTAATTAGATTAATGTCGATATGTGAAGGCCTTTAGGGTCACACTATATGCGATTGTCTTTTCAATCTAAGAGTGTATTGAGAAAGTATTAAATATTCGGTTAGGAACTGAAATATTTAATTTATAATAATTATGGAATATATTTCTATTTGATGAAAATTATTTAATTAAGTCAAGATTGGATTTTGAACTTAATTAAATATGTTAATATAATAAAGGGGCTTGGATAAAAACCTAAAGAAAGTACTTGGGCCTAATTAGTCTTTTGTACTTCTTTTAGGTTTAGGTTTTCCTTTTACCTATTATATAAACAACACAAATCCCATAATTATGAAGTTAGTAAGTCAGACAAAACATGGGATTCAAGACTTACTTTCTCTCTTCTAACAAAAGAATTCCTAGCGTTCTTTGTTAGATAAATACACTGGAGTTGAAATTTGCAATTGTAGAGACAACTCGCGTGGACCATAGTTATTAATCCAGCATACAAAAAATTGTAAGTATTCCTGATTATGTTTTGACATTCATTAGATTATCATATAGCTATACCAGTTCATTGTTGGGTAAAAATTTAACTTCCGTTGTGCGAACATTGTGTTCATGACCCAACAAAATCCAACAGTTCTTTCAAAATACTTCTAGAAATGGAACACACCGATTGTAGGAGAAGAAAAATGTGTTTCAAAGAATACGAATAAGACTGTATATGGGAAAGCTAGCAATGACCTTCTTGGCATAATACATACACATGGCCTCAAACTTGATCTCGACCGGCAAGTATGTTCTTCAACTTTTGATGTGCACAAGTAGGCGTCTCAACTTATATAAAGTTGAACACATAAACACAAATATTGATGTGACACATAAATTTTGAGGTGTCTAAATGATCATTTTGTAAGTTGGAGTGTTCTATTGACAAAGTGGAGACAACTTGAAATGTCTACTTATGCCTATCCAAAATTAAAGGTCATATTTGTCTGAGGCCAATACTTTTTATGTATTACGCCCCTTTCATTTATAGTGAAACTTACAATAAACAAGCACATGAGTAGTTATGTAGTAATTGTCGTGTATTTATGAAGTTGCATAAATGAAGGTGGTTGGTGAAAGGTGAAAAGTGAAAAAGGTGGAAGCTATTGGTAGTGTAAAGTGTTGACAATAAAAGACATGTCTTTTCATTGAGATATAGTTCGTGAAAGAGATCATCATTATAATTGTAGCTAACTTTGTGCTACAATGGACGACACGAGATACATTATCCTTACTTAGCATCATTGAACTATATTTAACTTCAAACAAAAATATGCTCACTTTGTCTTAGTCTACAAAAGGTGTTGCTTGTTTTTCATCTCAATTAATCGCTAAATGAATTTATATGGCACGTTTTGCGTCTTGACCGACAATTCGACTAGTTTATTATAAGAACTTAACCGTTACTATTATTGCTAATAATTAGAGAAAATTAGAGCCGTTAAAATGGGCTGGCCAGCCCATCCGGACTAGTCCACACGAGATTTGGAATTTGACATGCCATGCCGGGTTGGGCCATCTTTTTTATGGGCCTTAAAACAGCAAGCCCAATCCATCACTACGTGGGTTGCAGGCTTTGCCGGGCTAACCCACCTTTAAAAAAAATATATTTTTGATAATTTTTTAATTTAAATTCTAATTTAAAATATTTACAAGATAATATTACATGGTGTTACCACTTGCTAATCAAGTTTCAATTCACAAATAAAATTATTCTAATAATGCTTATTAAGTTTGGCTTCAACTAAAGATTTGATTGTATAGCTTTGGTATGAAATCTCTACCATTCTATGCATGATTTTGGGTATAACTGAAGAAAACGATCTTGTAGGACCAAACCTTCTACGAACTTGAATAACTTTTGACATTGTTCACACTTAACATATTAATAACTGATATCACTCGAACCAAATAGAGATATTAATAACAAACTAAACAGTTAATGAGTAGTGATACAACTAACTAAATAGGAATATTAACCTATATTTGTTTCAATAGATCTCAATAAAACGCAAAAGAAAATGATAATATTTCATCCATTTAAAATAAAAATAAACTTCTCAAAGAAACTTCCATGACACTTATGATGTATCCAACACCAACACATCTTCATTAAGCACATCTGATTATGCTTGTGACAAGATTGTCTTAACATCTTCACTTTCTTTCTATTTTTTTAAATTTTATATCAGCGGTCTTACTCGAGTCGGGCTAAAAAGTCTCGCTCTTAAATAGGCTCCAAAAATTCAAGCTCAACCCTATCAAATCACAAACTGAGTTGGGTCGGCCCATGGGACTTAGCCCACATTGACAACTCTACTAATAATAAGTTACTACTATTTTTTCACTCTTAAACTTGCACCGAAAACTTACTTTAGCAATTAAACTTTATTTACAATTATTTAATTTCATATTCTTGTCGATAGTGTATTAAATATCACCTTAAGTAGAAAAAGTGTACTCACCTTCTTGGAAGCAAGTGAAAAGGAAAAGAAATTAAAAAATTAATAAAATAATACACATGTCATTTTTTAATGGTCAATATATAATTAATACTCTTTAATATTTTTTCTTGATTATATGAATTTTATATATTAATATTTTTTTAATTATATGAATATTTTATTTTGAGACAAATAAAATTTGTGGGTCTCACTTTTTCTTTTAAGTTTTTTTATTTCTCTTCTCTATATTTATTGTCTTCTCAATAAATTGATGACTATAAATATAATAATTTTATATAAAATAAATTGACACCGTCACAATTTGTAACTTTGGGATAATTACTTGTTTCAATCCAGCTAATACCAATTTGTAGATCGAAAGTGCAAAATCATCTGATTCCTCTTTATGAAGTAACCCCTATTATTCCTCTTCTCATTGTAACGATTTATATGGACCTTGTTATAACAGCAGGTCCATGAGCATATGACAGATGGCTTTACTTTTTTAAGGTGGGTTGTGGGGCGGGGGAGCAACAAGAAGAAAGTGGGTTGTGGGTGGAAGGACAGGAAGAAGAAAGTGAGTTTGGTTGTTTGGTTTGGGGGAGGTGAAGAATAAGAAATGGAGAAAGTGATTTGGTTGCGGGTGGAGGGGTGGGAAGAAGAAGTAATGAAATTGGGACTTTTAAAAAAGAAAAAAGATTAAGAAAAATATAAAAAATAGTAAAAAGAGTAAACATTTAAAATTTAATTGATTATTGATGTGGCGTTGATGTGGAGGAGTATGTTCTATACAATTAATTGTAAGATTGGGTTGCACAATATAATGTGAGTTTAATTCACGTATAAATTATTTAGAGGATAAATAATTATAAATAAAATTTAATTGTTCGATGCAAGTTTAAGATTGAAAAGAAGTATTTTCTCATATTACTGACAATAAGTTGCTCTCATAAAATGGCACCAGGGGTACCATAACTATGAGAGTTGTGAACTTGTGATGCACCAACATATGCCAATTAGAGGTATAGACACTAAATATCATTTAGACATTTTTTTTCCTTTACTTATTTCAATAATAACAATGGTCATGAGGTAGACTCTTGGCTTCATTTAAGTGGGATAACATATAAAGGGTTATACACAATTGTTTTAAACAACTAAGTACATAACAATTCCTCATAATTCAAATGTAATACTTTATTTAAAAATAAAACTAATTGCTGGGCATATATTTTATAAATTGTTAAATATTAAGCGGGACATAAAATTATTAAATAGTGTCACACACATATTATGAACTTCCACATTGAAATCATCAAATACATGCACATAAATTTTCTGATAGTCATATATATGAATAACACCAAACATCTGAGCCTATACATTATCCTAATTCATTCTCATTAGTACACCAGCAATGAATATTAATTTTAAAACATCTTATCCTTTTTCCTTTTCTATGAATATCTACCTTTACTCCACTTGAGCACATTGTGATGCATCCTGTTGCTGCTAGCTTAATAATCATATGCTTAGATTAAAGTTTTGATGTTTTGAGAAATAATGTACCCAAGACAATCAACTGAGATATAATGAGAAAATCATTTGAAGAATAGATATTCAATCAGATTTCTAAAGAACTTAGTGAAGCAATCACAACATTCAATCAGAATTGCTCAAAGGAACTAGGGTTGTGCATATTAACGGTTAAGCCAATAACCCGAATCGATTATTAAGTTATTGAGTTAATGATTTGGGTTAATGGGCTATTGATTCGAGTATCCGGTGGTGTCCTATGGTTATTGGGGTATCGGTTCGGGTCTCGGTTTGACCACTTTTGTTAACGGGTAACCAGATAACTATTTATTTAATTATAATTATACCATTCCATTTATAAAGTTACTTGACTAGACTTTCATATTGAATTACAATTATACCAACCATTCTTTTTTATGAAGAAATCGCTAAGAAAGTACAACATGAGTTTCATCAGAGCATCTCGTATGGAAGATGTAGCAATAATATTACTTATTTGAGCTATTTGAAGTTCTTTTCAATATTTTACTCTTCTTTCATTCCTCTTGTATTCATTAAAACTGGTCAGATTCTCCTGCTTGGATTTCACAAATTGGTACTTTTAAGAGTTCGATCTCTACTTCGATCATATGCTTTAGATTCTTGCCTCAACTTGATGGACTATTGTGTTGTGTAATGTAACATGTCTCTTGGTTCATTTTTTGTCCAAGTTTATTTACGTCCTTCCTATTTCAATTGGATAATTTTGTTCGAAGCTACTTTCAGTTTTGAAAATGAATTCTTTGCTTTTGAAAAACTTTTGTGTGAAGTCTTAAACGGTTAAACCGATAACCGAACTGATAACGATCAACAATCGATTAAATGATAACCCAATAATCGATATCTTAACGGTTCTTTAACGGTTTAACATGTCTACAAACTGACGGCCGATAAATTTAACCGATAACTTTCAAAACCGAACCGAACGACCCGATACGCAACCCTAAAAGGAACTGGTCTTTACGCAACTGGATAGTTAAGCTATTTCATGCCGACTCGAAAAAAATGAAATATTTACTGATTTCTATTCTACGAAGAGTTGAACTTCAGTTGTGATAATATTCTAAAACACACCATAAGTTGAATAACATAAAAATTAACATTCAAGTAGGATAAGGAAGCTGACACACATTAACATTATTTGTTACCTTCTAAGTTATTCTATTAACTTATTAATTTGCAATTCACGTTTACTTACCAAATCATAGTATTATGTAAATATAATTTTATCTTACCAGTTGAGTCGGTAATACTTCGTTCTCACGGTTGTCCATTGAAAGAGCAATGACAACTTCAAATTATCTCGTGTAATGGTGCAATAATGTAAACAAGGCAACACCAATTTGTTTGGAATGAAATACAAGTTCATCTTACCTTCGTTTATATGTTGTACGATTGTTACTATGAATCACAACTTGTCTAAAAAATTTATACCGACTATATATACTAAACATAGACCTGTGATGTGCACGGACACCAAGTATCTAGTAATGTAATTAACCCTTACTTATATATGTGTTACACTTGAATGCTAATTTTATTCTTCTCATAGTAAACTATTAGCATGTTTGGCTAAGTTTCTAAAATTAGCTTATTATTAAAAGTATTTTTTCAAAAAAGTACTTTTGGAGAAAAGTAATTTGTGTCCAATTAATTTTAAATACATTTTTGAGCAACAATTAGTGTTTGACCAAGCTTTTAAAAAATGTTTCTAAGTGTATTTTTCTCAAAAGTGCTTTTCAATAAAATATTTTTGTGCAAAAACTATTTTTTTAGCTTCTGAAAAATTGCTTCTGCTATTCCTCAGAAGCACTTATTTTCTTCAAAAAGCTTGGTCAAACACCTCGTTTTTTAAAAAAATAAGCACTTATTGAAAAAAATAAGAATTTTTGGGGAAAAATAAGCTTGGCCAAACAGGCTATATATATTCTCCGATTTTATTATATCATGAACCTATTTCTTTATGGGTGTGTTTGGTATGGAGGAATTTTTTATTTTATTTTTCTATGTTTGGTTGGTCAAAATATCTCTAGGAAAACAAATTTTCTTAAAAATGAGTAAAATGACTTTCCTAATGGAAGTAGGGAAAACAAGTTCCACAAGTGACATTTCAAATTCATTGTTGTCTACCCACTCATCCAATGCCCCAAACCCCTTGATCATCCCACCTCCCACCACCTCGGAACCCCACTCCCCACCACATCTCTCCCCATAATATTTTGTTAGATTACATATAAATGCTCTTGGGATAATATTTTTTACTTAGTTGCCAAACACTAGAAAATAATTGAAAGACCCACTTATTTTCTAATAAAACATTTTCCATCATATCAAACACACCCTATATTTTGTTCAAATTCTTCAAATGATTTGAGTGTTAGGATAGTTAAAAGAAGAAGAAAAACAAAAAGAATACGTATAGGGGGGGGGGGGGGGAGGGAACTAATAAGCAGGAATAGAAATAACGTTTTGATTTCTTGTGAAACTTTTCTTTTAAATTTTCCGTCATTATAAAATTAAAAAAGCTTAGTACATATCAAAATAAATAAATGTATGTGCAAAGTTATAGGGAGTTAAAATAAAATAAGGACCGTTTGGCTGTAACAATTATTCAGTTTTTTTATTATTAATTTTTCACTTTATTTAAAAATCAGTGTTTAGCTATGAAAATTTCAAATCTAAATTGACATTATATTTCAAATTTGAAAAACAACATATGACACGCTTTGCAACTCACTTTTCCCTTTTCAAGTTGTATTTATATACATTCAAGCATAAATATTATTCTAAATATTCATTGCAAAAAGTATAACCAAACACAATTTCAACTCCATATATTCCAAATAAGATGAAAAATATTTGAAATTTATGGCCAAACACCTACTAAGACTATTTTAATATACAAATTCGAATTGGAAAATTAACATACAAGGGGGAGAAAATTGTCCATTTGGAGATTAGATATGAAATAATAAATAAAGAGCGAATGTGTTATAAGTCAAAATACTAGGAAAGGTTCTTATAATTCTCCTGAAACAAAAAAGGATATAAGTGAATGAGAATTGAATCTTCTTCAAGAAATATTTTTCCAATTTGGCGTAGAATGAACCCACCAAAATTTATACTCTTCTTTAGGGTGTGTTTTGTATAAATAAATGAGTTTTGTATTTATTAAGTAAAAGTTATTGTCCCAAGAATATGTATATGTAATCTAGGGAAATACTATGCGGATGGGTGGGAGTGGGGTGGCGGGAAGGTCAAGGGGTGTGGGTTGGGAGCATTGGGAGAGGGGAGGGGATAATGAGCTTGATTTGAAATGTTGAAACTTGTTTTTCCTATTTCCATAAAAAAAATCATTTTCCTCATTTTTCTAAAGAATGTTTTTCAAAATATTTTTACCCTTCAAACATGAGAAAATTAAAAAATATTTGTATTCATACGAAACACCCCGTTAATCTCGAATGAGATTAGAAAATGATGAGCAAACATGCACTGGATTGAAAAAAATTATTACTGCAAACAAGAAAAACGATAAAGAAAAAGCTTCTGTAACATTGATCCAAAACAATTGTAATATCCTACGTATTATGCACATTTAGGTAGTAGAGCAGGTAGGCATTGTTACAAAATAATTGTAATATCCTACGTATTATGCACATTTAGTTAGTAAAGCAGGTAGCATTGTTCCAAAACAATTGTAATATCCTATGTATTCTGTACCTTTCGGTAGAAAAAGCAGATTACTAATTCAAGTACCCAATTGAAAGAAGGGATCTTATCAGCATCCAATCTTCATTACCCTGCATTCAGCCGCTTCTCCATCAAAAAAGAAAAAATTATGAATTGGTTTTCTTTCTCCACATTTATATTTCAAAATATCCTGCAAAGAAAGATACATCGTTGATTAGCAAAGACATCTGATTTCAAGACCTCTTAATTACCATGAATGTAACCTCAAAGTTGCTGGTGGTATACATACAGGGGCTTGGCATGTTAACATGCTTTCTGTTTTTCTCTGTAAAACTCTTCATCTGAATTTATTAGTTAATTAACACGTAACAGATCTGGTGTGACCATTCTGTCGTCATTTAAGATCAATGATTTCACTCCGCGTGGCAACCACTATATGTTTACGGTGCTGAAATATTAAATGTATTCAAATTTTACTTTATTTAATTCATGAACTAGAGTATTAATTAAGTTTCTTAATTTTTGAAATACATATATGAATTTGTTCATGTATTTTGAAAGAAGCAAAGTCTAGTGGTGTTGTTTAGTGTAAATTAAATTAACGAAGATACATGTCACTAATCTAGATACATGGCGTAGTTAACTTATAAATATTTGTATATGCTAGAGTTTATGCAAGTCATGAGAGAGAAGCATTGCTACATGAACATGACGGAGGTATAATATTTATTTTCATTGGTAAGGATTGTTGCAAGTAACAAAATGTTACCTATTTGTTTCAATACACTATCTTGGTTCTTCTTGTCAAAAATATTATTGACAAGTATGAATATTTGAGTAGTTTAATTCAAAGTGCTAAAATATTAGGCAAAATTTTATTGTGTAATAACATAAATATATGTAAACATCAAACCTTATTCCATGATATTTACATGAGGTTCCTCTTTAAGATAGTCCCCGAGAAGGTTTAGTTGATCCATGATTTATGTTTCATTTTTCGTTTTCTTTTCGTTTGTTTCGAGATTTATTACATTCTTAATGCCATGATCAGATAAAGAAATAATCAAGTATTTTAGTTGGCAAAAGACATTAGATTGCACCCTGAATTATACTCAAAATGTTGATTTGACACTCCAACTAATTGGATGACATATTATACCCTCCGTGACCATCTAAAAGTGAATCTAATGACCTATTTCTACTTTCATAAAACATATATTTATAGAAATTAATTTTAAAAATATTAATTTATAGCTTTGCATCACAAAAAGTTAGATAAAGAGCTTTAAATAAAAATATAAATGAATTTTATTAGAGTTTATGGTATCATGTTAAATTTTGGCTCTAACCTACAATAATTTTGTTGAGCTGCACCTGAATTAATTGTTGGGGTGTGCGAACAAAGTCCCACATCGGAAGTGAAAAGGAAAAAGAACCTACATATAAGGTGTATGATTCTCTTAATGGTGTGAGACCTTTTGGAGAAAATCGTGCGGGTTTGGCCCAAAGCGGACAATATCACACCATGTAAGAGTGTCTTGTGTTATTTTATCCCAACAACTGGTATCAGAGCTCATGGTTCACGGGACGAGTATGAAAATGGCGGAGTGTGGCATGGCTTAGTGTCTTTTCCCGTCTATTTGGCCGGTGCAGTACCTTTACCCGTAATTGAAGAAGCAGCGGACTTTGGTGGCCATAAATATTCTGAGGAACACACAGTTAATCTCCAAATTAGCCCATACTGGTGATGGGTTGTGGAACTTAGTTCGAGGGAGAGATTGTTGTGGTGTGCTGGACTTTAAATAACGATGTTGTTCTTGAATTATTTTTCCAAAACAATTCAAGACAACAAGCCCGTTCAATTCTAGGTTACAATCAAATCGTGATTCTACATCAAATTAGTTAATCCCTTAATCTAACCCGAAGTATCGTTAGTTGACAAACCCAAATTTGTAAATCTTTTCCAAGAATAAACAAAAACTAGGTCATAAATAATTGCGCACTCAACAAATTGATATGTCAAAAACGTAGTCAATTAACTAGATAGAATCCAACGAATAATAAGAATCATTGAAGAATCATCCAACGACTTGATTTATGTGTTCAGGTGCTTAATTAGAACAAGCCTTAGTTCGAGTGGTTAAACGAAATTTACTGGTAAGTTTAAGAGACTATCAATGTATTAAGCCTTTATTTTTCTTTCTTTCTCTAAATAAATCGATGTATCTCCAAATATTAAAATGCCCTTTTCCGGCACACTTCTCTATTTTTCTTTAGGATAATTAACTCTTTCGTTCCTCTACTTTCTGATTGAAATTGAAAAAAGGCCCGATCTCACCAAACTGGATCAAAGAACTACCCTATCGGGTATTTGAAGTTTAAGTTAGAAAAAAGAAATTATGTTTGAATATGAATTTTACTTGAAGTTAAAGTCGAAATATTATGAATGAAAATATTTTTTCCTTGAATCATAGGAATGACAAAATCAATAGATGCTGGACGTAAAACTTAAATACTTCACTAATATTTTTTCAATTAAAGATTTCGTATCTTAAGTTAAAACAATAAACAAACATTATTTAAATACTTTTAAACAATGTTTGGTTCGTCACTATGTCCAAATACCTACTAAATAATGGCAATGAAGCTACAAGCTGTGAACAACAACACTCACTTCTCAGGAATGACGAGGTTCGAGGGTTAACACATCTAGTATTAGGTGGCTACTCAAATATATGTTTCGTAATATTTTAGAATAGATTTTACATATTAAGAAATTTTTGAGGAGAAATATTGTTCGACTCAAAATAATAGCGTCATTCATGGTTAGTGCACCTTTTCTGATATGGCTATTGAACTGGAACATGGTGTACTAGGCTAAATTCAAGGTTACAAATTTTGATCATCAATTCAATCTCTTTTTTTCCCCTTTCAAGATTCGTTGAGAATATAGAGGAGACTTGAAAGTCACGTCTCTGTTCTGGTGAATCACTTTCCATCTTTAATTCTATGTTTCTTGTATTGCTCTTTCAGCAATGTATCCTGAAGATACAATAATGAGTTCAACCATATTACTATTTCAGTCATTCTTTTTCTTGTGTTGTATGGCATAGCTCCTGAACAATGAGCTAACTAAAACCAGTTAGAGAAGAATTACTCCAAACTAGATATCTGGAGTATTGAGTAGCTTCGGTTTTGCTGTGACGAGTACCACTTTTTAATGGAAGAAATTCCGAGTGGGTTTCTGGCCCAACATTAGTTGACACACATGTTCGAAACTCCAGGGAGTATGAGCCTGGCCTTCTACCAACTAGCAACTTAAATACCAGGCTTGTCCACATCCAGATTCGGACCTGTGACAGTGCGCCTAACCCACACATCACGTGTTGCATCCTTGCCTCTGAACCAACGCCCTGGGTGCTTGCTGTGCTGCATATCATTAACAATTGCCGAAACAGAATGCTTTCATGGACTAAAGAAGAAAGGAAATAATGAGTTGATGGAGCTCCACTATTAATGCTTACAAGTCAATGTTCATGAAAATGTACCTGAGAAGGTAAAAATGCGAGACTGATGAATTCAAACATACAAAGGAGAAATCATGCCGGGATTAATCACCTCAGGTGAGTCAACTGCCACGAATGCTATTACCTAGCACTGACCACCAGGTGCACATAAAAAGATCATTATGCTTAACAAATTAAGTTGAAGGGATACATACTATGTAAGAAACTAGAAGCACTGCCAGAAGATGGAGGAGGCAAAGCCGTGGAGAGAGCACAGAGGTGACGAGAGCTCTTTTTACCATGCACAACAAAAATCGTGCAATTCTCATCACTTGCCAGGCAAAATCAGCTGAGGGGGAGTCAGGAAGAAGAGGTGATTAATGTCCTAGCTACAGTCACATGTGAAGTTGGACTGAACCGTCTTTGTGTTTCAAGGAGAGATCTGCAAATTGTTGATCGAGATCCCTACTAGTGGTGCGCCGATGGCTGGATGACGATTTCTGTTGCTGCTGTGACTGTGGCAGTTGTTGTTGCTGATACAATGCTCGTAGTCTTCCTCTTTCTCTTTCCAGTACTTCATGCTCCACTGCACAGATCATGTACAAGGTTTAGTTCCGAAAAGATAATAAAATAAACTTTCTACTATATCATCTTAGCAGCTTTCTAGTCACCACTGTCCCGAAAACAGAACAGTTTTTTCCTATTTGAGGTGCATCATTAATTCAACTATGAAAGTTTCTCAGCCATAGTCAAGGAAAAGATTAGGCTCTAGAAAAGCTTGATTTTCTTTACTCGAGTTTCTTTTTCTTATTCTTTTTTCAGATATTGGAGAAATCACTTTGAGACCCCAACATCACTTTGCGAGGTCAGCTTGTTTGCAACTCCGGGAAGTACGAAGCCACCCCCTACCCTCCTTCCAACTTAAATACTCGAGTTTCTTATGGTTAATCCCTTGCATTCTTTTGTAAAGGTAGATTTTGTTCGAATTATCCGTCTCTTCAAGAGACTTTTAATGTGGCCCACATATTAGGTAATTAATTACCTTATCTTCCAATTAAGTAATAAATCAGATAATATTATATTATTTTGCAAATAATCCGGCGACTCTTTTTTTATGGAAGAAACGTTATCTTTTGCTGAAGCAAGTACATTGACATAAAGTATATGATGGTTAGAAACTAAGTCAAGAGGCAAGATGTGATTTTTGAGCATACTAGTACTACTTTGATTAATTGTTAATCTTATGACTAAAGGATTACCGACTAATATCTTCCAGGATCATGTACCTATAAGGGGCTCACTAGCTCATTTTAGCCTTGCTTTGTTCTTTAACATTTTGTCTAGACACTATTATACATGATATTGCACATTTTGATTTTTCATTTATTAAGTTGTGATCATCGGATCAATAAAGTTGGACTCTAAATGATTTATATAAGTTCATCTGTAAAGTTGTTGGACACTTTATTAGAAGTTGGAACAAATTGTGCATTCTAATACATGAAAGGAAGTGTTTGCTTAAGAGCACGACCGCCATATTTCATGTATCAATGTATTCTAGTTAAAGATGTTGCATAACTGTTCACTTGAGTGAATATAAAGTTCATGACCATATTACCGTGTTTTCACACAGAATTATTTCATTGTAATATGTGAGCCAAGTAGGAGAATGTCAGAATTATACATCTTTTAAGAGACTTTTAATGTGTCCACATATTAAGTAATTAATTTATTGTCTTCCAATTAAGTAATAAATCAAGAAAATATTATATGATTATGCAAATATATCTGGTGATTTAGGAGTCTCTAGAGCAATTGTATTTTACTGATAAGTCCCTAAAGTTAAGGTTTTTATTAAGAGTCTCTAGCCTACCTCTATAAACACATGCGACACCATTAATCTGGCAAGTTCTTCAGGGTTACTAACGTCAGATCAGAGATGATTTTGACTCATACTTGAACAACAATAGCTGGAGACCACTAGTAGGTAGACGAGTGGTCTCCTTATTAGCAGAATTAGTTAGTAATCACGTATTTTCTTTTCTTCAAATGTGTATTACTATATGTTGCCTCGTTTGCTTTTTATCTTGCTATCTTGTTGTCATATTTTCTTGATCCCATGCTTCACATCATTGTCTTTTATTTCGAGCCGAGGGTCTATTGGAAACAACCTCTTTATCCCACAAAGGTAGAGGTAAGGTCTGCACACATCCTACCCTTTCTAGACCCCACTTGTGGGACTACACTGGGTATGTTGTTGTTGTTGGCTCTGTGTATGATTTCTTTCAACAGATTTTGCATTGTCCTAGAAGCAGAGACCCTTTCTCACATCTGAACTAACTTCTAAAAGCCAATAATAATGTAACCCCGTTGTTCAATAATGATAAAAGTATGGTAACCACATTTCTTTTTTGCTCTGTTTCTTTCCAAATGAAGCAAGTAACTCTGAGAGGTCGTCTGGTTTTCATACATGTTTCCATGGTCAAACCTCTAAAAGACTATTTTGAGAACTCCAGTAGTTGTAACATTCCTTCACAGTGAAAATCTTTTCCTTGAAATTGCCCCATAGGATTTTGTCTTGAGATTCTGCCATCAAAGTTCTTTGTCCCATTGTTGTACGAGAGAAATAAATTCATCAAATTCCCAATCCTGTAGGTTTCTTCTGAAAATTGGTGTCCAACAATTGTTGTCTCTATATTGAGCTAATGTTGCTTCTTTGTTAGAAGCTATCAGAAATAGTGAAGGAAATGAGTCTTTTACTAGAGCGTCCCCAAGCCTTTTGTCCTGCCAAAATCTAATCTTGAGCCCATTTCCAGCCTTGAATGAGACATTCTGGAGGAATTCCTCTTGGAGACTACTGATGTGCTTCCATACTCCAACACTATGATATTAATTACTTCTCTTTGCAGTCCAATGGTCTTGAATACCATATTTAGCCTTGATGATTTTCTTACGGTACCCTGCCTCATTTTGACCATATCTCCAGAGCCACTTCATGAGAAGGCTATTGTTATGAAGCTTAAGATTTCTGATCTCCAACCCTTCTTGGCCTTTGGGTTGAATAATTGATTGCTATTTGACCAAAGAGAATTTGTGAGTAACACTGTTTCCCTCCTATAGATTTGTTGATAGTACTCTATAATACCATCCTTGATCCTTTCGTTATCCTCAATTACTTCATCCCCTATTTTGAGGTTGTCAATGGAATCGCCCTTTCTATGAGAATTGGCCATTCTTTGAAAACTTTGTATTCTTATCCCCTTCTTTCAACCATAAACATCTTGATTTTTGTCTCTATGAGATCTCTTCAGCAATTGCTATTTGTTGTAGTTCAAGTTTAAGATTCAATGTCTTGCTTTTCTCTTCTGTAGAGAGAGTTCTGTGTAGAGAGTTCTGAATTCAGCTAACTGATCCAGCTTCCCAGTTTCTTAAGTGTCTTGTTCCTTTGAGTCTTAATTCTCCATAAACCTCCCTGTTTCATATAGTAATGTCTTTCTTGAGATTCCTTAGTTTTTGCATTAACACAAAGTCTGGGGTGCCTGATACAGTGTAAGAATTCCACCATCCTTCTACCATGTCCATGAAACCCTCAGCTTGCAGCCATATGTTTTCAAATTTAAAATAGGAAGGTGTGGCCTCCCAATCTCCTCTCCAGGATAATTAGTTTATGATCTGAAAATACTCTAGGTAGAGGGTACTGTTTGATAGCTTTGAACTGCTCACTCCATTCGGGCGAGATGAGGAATCTATCAATTCTGGAGGCTGGGAGAGACTCCTCCCCTCTTGACCAGGTGAATTGGGCTCCCTGAAGCGGAGGATCAATTAAATCCAGATCCTGAATAGTATTGGAGAAGCCCAACATAGCCCTTGATCTTCTAGCACAATTCAATCTTTCCTCCACAAATTTGCAAATATTGAAATCCCCTCCTATGATCCATAAGTCAAACCAAAATTCCCTGATAGATGCTAACTCAAGCCAAAGATCCTCCCTTTCTAGATTGGTATGAGGACCATAAACGCCAGTAAAAACTCATTTGAAGTCCTCAGCAAGACTTTCAAATCAGCATGATAGAGAGAAGGCTCCTACTTCAGAATCAACACCTTTTCAAGTTCTTTTGTCCTACATGATTAGTATCCATCCTTTGGTACCAATTGTTTTGACTTCTGCCCAAGAGATCCATCTATTTCCACAAATTTGTCTGATTAGAGATGGATTCCAAGCCTCTATTTTGATTTCCTGCAGACAAATAATATCAACTCCCCATTTGTGAAAAAGAGATTTCAAAGTGTTTCTCTTATCTTTATTGTTGATACCCTGCACATTCCAGCTGAGTGTTTTAACTCTCATATGGAATGAGCCTTGTGACCTGCCCCTTTCTTTCTTCCCGCTCCCTTCCTGGAGACCCCAATATAATTTTTTTAAGTTCAGTAACTACTTTGCTTTTCCCTTTCTTTAATTCTCCTGTTTTATTTTTTTGCTCAAGAATCTGTGTTTTCCTTCTTTCCTCCATTCTCATAATGATATCTAGAATTCCATGTTCAAACCTAGCAACATTCACCCCCACATTTTGTAAGCCTTCATCATTGTCAACTTAGTCCATTTTGAAGTTTCCACCACCGCAGGGGTATCAACGATTTGAATTTGAGGATCATCATGCTAAGGCAAATGAAGACTATTGAAGGACTGAGATGAAATATCATAGTCAGGCTCATCAGGTCCTGACAGTTCTGAGAAAATCAGCTTGGGGATATAAGTGTCCATCGGGTGTCCTGCATGGTCTGCTTCATCATCTGCTTCAAGCTGAGAAGGTGTCCCCTCCATGAGTTCTAAATCCCTAAGATTAGATGCTTGAATTTCTAGTTCAAACGGATCAAAAGAGGAAAAAGCATCGAAAGAAGATGAAGCTCTGAAGCTGCATGAGTCTAGCTTTGATGCAGATGCTCTCCATACTTGCGTCTTTTTGTGTTGCTTGTAAGTGGGCCTTTAGTAAAGTAACCATTGTTCAAAGATAATGAAGCTTTCCCTTTGTAGTGTTTCTTACTACCCTGGCTTTTAGAAGAAAATTGGGTCGGGCCACTTGTAATTAAATTCTTTGAATTCTTTATTTTCTCCACAAGTTCTTCCACGTATGTCTCACGTGGTTTATTAATGGTATTTGCACGTGGAACTGGAAAAGAATTTGACCCCATCTGATTACCAGCCTTACCCAAACCAGTCGAAGGACCAGCGGGTAAAGGAAAAGACCGGATTCCGGAAATTATTAGCAGTTCGAAAACTCTATCATCAAATTCAAAATTCAAACTTGCTGAAAACTTCATGCATGACTTTTTGACGCAGATACGAGCCCACATCAGATGGGTTATGTTCTTCGTATCTTCATCAACACTGATAAAACCCCCACAACGAACCCCTATATGTTCGAAAGTGTCAATTGACCAAGCATTTAGGGGAATTCCAAAAACTTTCAACCAGATGTTTTCCGAGCTACTACCAGACTGTGAGGAAATAATGTCATGTGACCACCAAGATAAAGAGAGATGTCTTCCGCCCCAGAACCAATTCCCTGCCTTTACTCTTATTGCCTCTTGCTTGGTAAGCTCAAAGAGGAACTGATTGTGGTCTAGAGGTTTGACTTTGATGCCAGCAGTTACTCTCCATCTACTAATGAACCATTTTCGAATAGTGTCAGGATTGGGACTGTGGTAAAATGGATTATTGAATGTGCCGACTAAGCTTTTGTGCAAAGGATGCTTTTCATTCAACTCTACTTTGTACGTTCTTTGACTTACTTTTGGCCATCTCTCAATGTTGGTTGCTGCGTGATACGATTTTGTCAATAGGGGGGGAGAAGGTTGTGTCTCTGTTTTGATGGATTTCTCCAACAATCGAAGGATTTTCTCCGCAATATCTATCATCCACTGTTGATATTGATCTCGGGGATGATCACTACAGCTTTAAATGAACCATGTCATACTTATATGCGAACAAATCTACCATAAACGTTGAAGTTTTGGTAAACTCTGAAAAGATTGTGTTGTTACTTCCTTCCCCACCTTCTGTATGGTCGTCCAGAACCTTTTGATGCTTGTATAAGGGCTTCGCACACTCATCTCAGGTTACGAATATTCATGTTGATCTTGCTTGTGTATCTCTTGCTCCTTTCTATTAACGAAAACCAGTTGTAATGTTTGTCCCCGTACTTTTAAGTTCGAAAGATTTATCCCCACTGATGAAAAAAAGATTAGAACCCTGCATTTTCCGGATGGGTAGTGCTAGTCGTCATTGATAGAGGCAACTCAAGTGTTTTATACTGATTGTGATGCTCACCGACAGTAACAAAGGTCGCCGGCGCAGATGGAAATCGAAAAAGAAAAAAAAATTGGACTGCACAGAGATCTGGGTTATGCTACAGTAGTGTACAATGCGAAAATACTGTTCACTCCGAATATTGTTCATTCCGAAAGGTTGACCCCTGAGAAAAGATATGTCTGAAGGAGATCTATCTAGATATCTCACCGGAGGGCAGTCACAAGGAACCATGAAGCTTCAAAAAGAAAAGAAAAAGGGAAGAGAGGAGAGAGAGAAGGGGAGAAGAGATAGGAGAGAGGAGAGATTTTTTTTGGTTTGAGGTAAGTATATCCTTTCTGTAATTACCACTAATATCCCTATTTTTCTCCCAGAAAACAAGTCATTTGCTAATGAAGTTAAACATTGCTCAACACAATGTGTTTCCAGTTTTAGGAAAACAACACCCACTTTTCCAGCTCATCTGAATCCAAACCAAACCAACCTTAGAGATTTTTATTCACCATGTGAACATATTCAAATAATCCTTCTTCCTTGATAACCATAATTTCCAATTATATAGGTTTAGACTCATATTAGCTGCATATTCAACTTTATAACACTGGAAATAACAGGTACAACAATAAAGTACAACAGATAACGAAGAAACTTACAATGCTTTATCAGCTGTTCTTGAGCTAAATTTTCTAAGCGCTGCTTTAGGGCTTTATTCTCCATGCTGAGAATAAGAGTCTGCTGGTTAAGGAATTCAAGCTCGGCGGACACCTCAGAACCTTCAGCCTGGAATCAAAACAATGATCAGATCAGCAATTTTAACAAAATACAACATCCATAATACATCCATTTACCACTGTATATTACTTTACATACCTGCAGAGCTTGAACATTTCTTTCCAGTTCAGATATGTATTGAAGCTTCCTAACTCGTGAACGTTGAGCAAACTGTCTGCATTAGATGGCACCTTGTCTTAGTAAACTTCAATATATGTTAAATAACACTGGAAAATGTTCAAATAAATAATACAAATAGTAGATATGTGTCAGTTGGAAAATTCCATAATAAAAGAGGAGAACATTGTAGACCAAACATATACTTCCACATCAAAATCAAAATACTCCCTCTGTGTAGATGGCGGATAACCATTTGATTGGGTGAAAAATTAAAAATATAATCCTTGAATAAGTTGAAAAATTGAAGTTAGCTAGAAAAATATGCTAAATAAGAATTGAAATGCATCAATAGTGGGGTAACCGGTAATATGCAAAGTATAAATCACATAATGTAAAAAGCGATATAAGTTGTCTTAGGATTAGATTTGATTTATTGAAGATGGGAAAGGTTACTTTTAGGAAAGGCTTCCAGGAAATTCCGGATGATGAAAAGAAAACAAGGTCAAGTAAGTTGAGATGGTGGGAAGAAGAAATGTTTCTGACATGTATATCATTCCTGTAGCATAAAAATGAATATCTTGTTAGATGTTAAATCCACCTATTTTTGTCAATGTCTATGGATTGATAGGATTTGATCACCATAGGCATTCCTTGAAAATTTTAAAGAGAACAAACTACCCTACAAGGCTACAACTTTGGCCGAAGGCCTGTAGTCTGTTCAATATATATCAAAGTTTTAGAAGGTAAAAACTTAGAATCACGATACTATCACTGCATTTATTAGAAGATTCAGAAGAATAACATGCTATAAGTACTTATTAATGAAAGATATAATCCTATTTATGGATCTCATATCCTGGTTAATGGTTATAAGTCTCCAACTAACCAAAAGACCCAGTAAACTGATAGTATGGCCATGCAATGAAAATAAAGTAGAACGATAGACAAACCATCCCAATAGAAACAAAGATCTGTATCTTAAAAACAGAAACAAAGAATTATCTTTTCTTGCTAATATCAACATACTGAAAATATTCTTATGCACGTGCCAACTATGTCCTTTGGGGTGGCTGAGATAGTTACACTTACTGCTTTGCACGTTTCATGTCATTTTCTGATGTAGAACTCTTGCTGTGAGAAGAACCCTTTTTGTCACCAGATCCAATTAGATCAGGAGTGACAGATTCAGCTAAATCCTGCTTGTCACTTCCTGCAGATTTAGGCCTCTCTCCTTCTTGTGGAGGAGATGATGATCCCAAGTTGTGAGTCTTGGCATTTTCTCTAGAAGAGGGAAAACCACGGAGATGTGGTATTGCATTTGGAGACGCATTCCTTGCCCTACTTTTTTGTTGGTTTGAGGAGTTTTGATCAACACGAAGTGTGGCATGCCGAGCATCTTTGTAATAATCAAAGTCTTGGGATCCCCAGGAAGGGACAGGAGTTATATTTCTGAATTTGTTATCATCTTGAGCTACGTAATCTAAGTTTGCAATATTAGCAGCATCAAAATATGTAAAGGAGTCACTAGATGAACGTCGATGGCCACCTCTGCGTACAGGAGTTTCTGGCTCGTTAAGAAGATCATCTAACCAAGATGGTTGTTCCTCTATAATACAGCTTTCAGAAGAAGTGCGCTGATGGTGGGAACCATCTCTGGGTTTCGAAATGCCCTTTTGGGTGACAGCAGAACTAGGGAGATAATCAACATACGAGGGAGATGTGCTAGGAAATGGGCTTTTAGGAGGCAGTAAATAGCTCTTTCCATTGTACATCATATGTCTCATGCTCGATGGCCCCTTGGAATTTTCCATAGCAAAGCACACAAGATTCCTGCTAAGGAATGAAATAAAGGTAACATATATGAAAATAAAGAAGGAAAACTATTGTTTTCAATAGTAAGAGCACAAGATTACCAATTTAAACCAATGCTAGATAAATTAGAAGCAAAACAAAAAAGAAAGAAAAGAAAAACGTAAACAAATAAACTGTCAATTCCAAAAAGAATCTGACTTTACAATAGTAAATCTTTTCAGTAATCAAATCCCATTACATCACGAGGCAGAGTACAAAAAATCCAAAAAAATCTATACAAAAGACCAATTTAACAGAAGTCAGTCTTTCAACATAATAGTAGTAGGAGTTAAGGAACTAAGAGCCATTGCCAATACTTCTAAAGTTCATGTCACTAGACGAAAATAACACACAACTCATGGAATAAAATTACACACAAACTGGAAAAGCTCGTGTGCCTCTGCAGCAGGTGAAAAGAGGATATCAGGAAATGGAACATATGAATCATGGACATTTTATATAAGGATACTAAAAGTGAATGGAAGGGGGAGGAAGAAAAAGATGAAGGATCACATTTATCACCAGCAGAGGAGCAGAGAAGAGTGAGTGTTCTCTTCAAATTTGTAAGAGCACCCAAAACAGATAGACACATTCCAAGGGAAGAACTGCCATCTTCTTATTTGTGAAATTCTTTTCTTTTTTCTTCATTGTTAAGGAAAGAGGATTAAATGCATACAACATGTCCAACAATTGATGAGCTTGCTACAAATTAAAGTCTGATCTATCAGTCCTGGCTAGATGTACCAAATGTTTCATAGAAAATTACACTATCATTTTTGGGGAAGGGACACACAATAAAAAAATCAATAAGGAAAGAAGAATACATAATATCACATCTTCTTAAACGAAGAAAAAATCATTTCTTAAATATGTTACAGGAAGCTATGCTTTGCTTAAGTTATCCTGTTTGTGGAAAACAAAGAAACACGTCTGACTTAGGGTCTGTAATTCAGAAGGAACTCAAACGGCTTTGGAATTGGACATCATTTTTGAAGTTTTAGCTTTCTGTATTTCATTGGAATTTAGAATAGTGTTGGCAGTGGTCAAAACAATTTGGTGGACAGGTACAAATTCTGGATCTAACTCTGAGGAATCCTATTACAAGCTTTTGTTCAAGTTAAGAGCAAATATCATGGATTTCGCTTAGAAGATTAGATTTATGAGTGCACCTTCTCTGGCTTGATAGCAGTTACCAAAGCATAACTTTGCTATACACGGTTGAAAGAACACATTGAATGTCAATCAAGTGCAGTAAAAATGTGTAACTCTAGGTCGCTACAAACAGTAGCTCCGTGCATCAAAGTTTTAAGGAAATAAATCAAAGCCCTGCCTTGATCGAAGAGCTTGTGAAACTAGTTGCCATTTAAGGATTGAAAACCACACATAGCAGAACTATAAGGCTTTCAACAACATTATCTCTTTAGGCAATGCTTTTGGAAACTATTAAATCAGCATCACAGAAATACAGCTCAAACTGCATTTTAAGACGGCTCGAAATGTCAAGCACTGTAGCACTTGAGGATTAATCTCCCCTGACACTTATCATGATTAACAACAACAACAACTACTACTACTACCAAGTCTCAAGGATTAATCTCCCCTGACACTTATCATGATTAACAACAACAACTACTACTACTACTACCAAGTCTCAAGGATTAATCTCCCCTGACACTTATCATGATTAACAACAACAACTACTACTACCACCAAGTCTCAGTCCTAAAGTAGTTATGAATCATCTTGTCTGCTACACTATTCCATAATTTGTTAGTCTCTTTAAAACTACAACTTCTCCAAATACATACAGATCTCTAGAAAACACCAGACATGATGTAAAATTATTATCATACACACACAATTAGAGCTTACTTCCATGTTAAACATCTAAACTATGATAAATATATTGACATTACACCTACTAATGAACAATTAAGAAAACGATGATATTTTCCCCCAAATCTCAGGCTTAATAGAATAACCAATTTTTTGTTTAATAAATAAAAAAAGTTACTAACGAAGATGTGAAATTAATTTTACCGATGATATATTGGTCGCTAAGATCTCAAGGCAATGTGATTGAGTGATGAAAAATGGAATATTCAGTCAATTTAGAAACACATTATATTCCAACAGTGATTTCTTTTCTTTCTTCTTTTCTAAATCTATCAACTTATTACTCCCTCTATCTAAATGATTTGAGACGAAATTTATTAATAAAGAAAGATATTTAGATTTTTGTGGTTTTAAATTTATTTTGGTATTTGAAAATTTATTAAATATAGAAAAAGATATTCTTATGAGACATGTCAAAAAAAATATTTAAATTGAGACGGATTGAATACTTTTTTTATTTTTTACATTCTCATCCCCAATCTTCTTGGATATTCTTGCAAAGGTCCCTAGTGTTTTAGACCCTTTTTCATTTTCTTTTACGCATAGAACAAATAGCATATCGTAAATTTGGAGAGAAAATGACAAATTTAGAGCAGTTTTGATTGTTAAATTTGCTAAAACCGAGTATTGTTTGCATTATAAAATAATATTTAATAAACTTTGATTATTAGATTCAATATCAACTCATATTTGAGTATTTTTTGCCGTTTCTAGTTTCTTTTTTTTGTCTAAATAAAATATGGTGCAATTTCTACGGAGTACTTTTTATCTATTTTTTGGTGTCTCGGTTTCTTATACAGGAGTAGTTAAATTTATTTTTCATAGTTTTCATAAAATTTAACAGCTATAATTTGTTAAATATTTTACAGTGATAAAAAATGTCCACTTTTCGCAAATATAAACGGCCAAAATAGTTTAAGAATATACTTAAGAGACCATTTTGAGCCTTTCCTCAACTCATAAGGGACTTTTTTTTTTGTCATTTTCTCCAAATTTGGATAAAGATATACTTGCAGCTAGTGTGTGAATAGTTTAATTATAACAAATCCTTTAAAGAATGGGCCTAAAGAGGACGAATATATACAAAGAATTGACTTCCACTAATTCTGAAAAATAGTAGTGTTAATTGATTGATTGATTTAAAAAAAATAGAAGTGAGTTGGATCGTTTTAATTCGAGCCGATATAGATTTATTTGTGACCTCTTGGTCACTAAACTGTTAACAATTTGCATTAATAATTCTGAATAAGAGGAATGTATGTGGAAAATGACTTCCAACTTTGGAACTGAAGTATTGTTGATTGATTGATAATTGATTATAGAGAGTAAAAATGAATTAGAACCTCATCAGCATTCAAAGGTTTATTTATGACATTCTAATCACTAATAATAACCTGTCTAGCTGAAGAATTTTCATCGTATAGTATATTCAAATAGTAGAAGTAATTTTTTTTACGTTTTCAACTTTGATGATGTTAGTAGTAATATCTATGGACATTAATGAGAACATTTTTCCTTTTGGATATTGTGAAGTAATCGATTGTGCCTCTGAGTTTTGTAGTGTCATTATTGTCAAGAATTATACACACGACTACAGAATCTTTACAGCTCAATTTTATTCTACCACATTATGTTATTCAATATTCGTGCATTCTTAAAAGAATTTCAGTTTTAATAACTCATGAAGTAAAAGAATTACACCTTCAATGTTATTCGACATATTCTAACGAGTCGTCATTCTTTTTTCACCAATCTACATATATTAGTTGACATTTAAGTGACGATCGTAAAGTATTTTTTGCATTACACCTCTTAAAACTTAAATTCCTTCAACCATGCATGTGTCAATAATTCATACCAAAAAGTACACATTGTAGTTTCGCTTTTATCAATGGGAAATATGTCATGTTGGCTATAATTTCTTTAGTGTACTTGATAGAAAGATAGAACCTTCCACGAGTGATATGGTTACACCAGTTGACGTTTAGATAACTAAAGAATTACCATAAAAAGACCAAACCCACTACATCAAGGGTACAGTTATTTGTATAATTTGGAGGAGAACAAGGAAGTTTGATGGAAATTTATGAGGGAACAAATAACAAAAGGTTTCCCTTATCTATTACACTAGTATAATTTGGGGAAGAAGAATGAAGCTTTTCTTGTTGGAGATTGTAAGACAAGTTTAAGAGGGAAATCCAAATGAGCAAGTATGGGACATTTTGAAGGGAAGGCTGTTCAAAAGCGATGTAACACTTTTAGAAGAATAGTCCAGGCATGAGAGGGAGTGTTAACACACATTTTGATTTTGCTATGTTTAAAGTTATGTTGGTCGGACTCTTTACAAATGTCGACGGGTGCATGTGAGGTTCTTCAAAAATAATGTATTTTTTGAGAATCCGACACGGGTGCGATAACATTTTTAGAAAGTATGAACAATATAAATTTAAGGAATATAAATATCATACACATTGTTTCTCGATAAAATTTCTCGACAAATGTCTTTTTCCCTACAGCAACCTACCGAGTCGACAACTCAATTTGTGATCCCATGAGCAAACATTATCTCTGTTGTATTTAGATTTTAAATTGCTCACCACACATACCTAATGGAGTACTACAATTGAACCCCTGCGACCTTTTTTTAAAGGAAAATAGAAATTGTCCCCATAATACTAAGCAGCATTTCCTACTTTCAGTACAAATTTGTGTCGGCTACATGCTTACTATCCCATAACTGCAATTGTATCTCTTGTCCCTGCCTTCACAAGTCTTGGACTATTATTGTCACTTTCAGCTCACTAGATCATCTTGTTGGAAATTTGCCTTTGGCGGGAGTTGCGACCGACCAACTTTAACGGCTTAAACACTAGTGTTACGTATGTTGGAGAATTCGGTTCTTCACACATGCATGATCTACTAAGTACGTAGATAACCGTAGGGCCAAGAATCGTCAAATTTTATTGAGAAATGAAAGAGATATTGGTCCACGAAGTGAGGTGTTTGAAGCATGGAAAGTGTGGTGTTGTGTTCAATTCTCCCTCATCGGTAGAGGAAGAAAGAATTGTTGTGTATATAAGACTCGAAATTGGTTTGGGGTTTGGGACCCCAAGGGGTATCCCATGTGTTTAAAGGAGGGAGGACCTAGATGTGCTTCGGTTCGAGGAAAGACCACACGCGCGCCGCCGCCGCCGGCCCGTCCGGTCCGGTTCCGGGTTCACGGGCTGTGGGTTGTGGGCCCTCTGATATTATCTTTTTGGGCCAGAGAACTTTTCCAGAAGTACAGTTTGATCCCAGAAGTTTCAGATGTACAGTTTGGACCAGAATTCTTTCAGATGTACAGTTTGGTCCATAAAGTTTCAAGATGTACAGTTTAGTCCCTGAAGTTTTCAGAAAATCGGAATTTCGATTCAGCCCAAGCACTCAATTCAGCCATTTATTTTGGCTGAATTACTCCTCCTATAATGGCCAAATCCGTTGGTCTTTCACCATTTATTTTGGTGGCTTTACTACCTCCATAATGGCCATTATTTGGCCAATAATGGTTGTTATGGGGGCAGTTAAACAGCCCTCCCTCACCTATATAAACACCCCTTATACCATTGTTGAGGCACAGAAAAATATACTTGCAATATACACGAAAATACACAAGCAAAAGCAGTTTCTTCCTACACCTTCCTTGCATCATTTCTTGCTCAATATTCTTCAAGGTAGCTCTTGAATTTCCTTTGCTCAAGTGTTCCATTGTTGTTTTATCTTGGGAGACAAATTGTCCAGGACGTATAAAGGATACATATGGGGCAATATTGTCTTAAGGACAGAGTGCCACACTCGACTCAGCAAAAATAGTTTTTTCAGTTTTTCTTGTTCATCGTTGTAATTTTCAGTTTTTCTAGTTGAATTGTAATTTTCAATTATTACATTAGCAGTTACTTCTCATTTAATGAAAATTTGTGGGCTAAAGTATCCTTTATTCTCTGGTATATTAAATCAAAGATTTTGGATTCGAACTCCAACAGAGTAAAAAAAATTAAAATAATTTCACAATGTAAGATTTCATAGCAACTATGACTATTCGGTCAAAGTTGCGTAGAAATTGTGCCTTAAGGCATAGTTCTGGAGAAATAGCCGGAAGACATAGTCTTAATTTCTACAGAAGTATGCCTTAAGGCATATTTTCTACGCAACTTTGATCGAATAGAAATAATTTTTATGAATTTTTTTTACTCCACTAGGATTCGAACCTAGAATTCTATTTTTATTTTGCTTTTTCGATGTCAAGGGCATTTTTTACCACTTTTTTATTACTCACTCCATCCAGTTTTACTTGTCCACTATACTAAAAATAGTTGTCCAATTTTACTTGTCCGCTTTAGAAAATTAAGAAATAATTTACCACTTCATACCTATTTTACCCTTATCATTTATTGTTGGGTTGACAAGTTCAAAGAAATTTTAGCGGTTGCACAACTTTTAAAATATGGTTTATTTATTTCAATCATTAGGTTACTTAGAAATAATTAGGGATGATATAGTAAAAGGGTGCTGCTATTTGGCACAACCACGTTTGGCACAACTCGATTAAAAAATATGTTGTACTCTTAATGAAGAATTGGCTCCAAACCATCTTTTTTCCCTCCAAAATATTTCCCTCCAAGACTAACACATAATTACACTTCGGCGTACTCAACTTTTCCGTTTTCCCAACACCTCGAGTAGATGATTAATCTCGTTTCTATACATACATATTTCATACTTTATACATACACCTACAAAATTAACTCCAATTTTATATGGCCTACTAATTAATTCAAATTTTATTCCATTTAAACAATAGAAAAAGCCATTTTATACCATTTAAACAATAGAAAAAGCGCTAATTACATACAACAGTTGCCTCTTATCATTGTCTCTTCTTCGTTTGACGAAATCACAAACATAAAATAGACCCAAACAATGAAAATTTGAATAATGAATTAAGGGAAACCTTGAATAATATTTTAGGGATTGCAGAGAATGACAGTTTGCTAGCTAATGGTGGTGGTGGAGAAGGTGAAGATTCAGACGGGAGTTTCATTAGTGGTCCAGACTCATATGTGGACAGCAAGGATAAAGAGCTCAAAATGTTGTGTCTAGAGAAAGAGATAAATATGTCTGATAAATGGGGAGGAAGACGAAGAGAATCCTATGTCGGGTCAAGATGAATATGGGGATCATGTGACAAATGAAGATGAAGATGAAGATGGATAAGGAATAGATGAGGAGACATTTACTTATCAAGAATTTTTATAAGGTCTTATTGAAGGGATGACATTCATAAGTAAATATTTAATATTTGTATTTTACAGAGAGCACGCCAGATTGAAAAGGTTTGGTATGGTGAAAAAAACATCGGTCAAAATATGTAGTGATACAGTTAATTATGTTGTGTTTTGCTTGTGATAAGGGAAGGTAAGGAAAACAAAACAAACAGAGCAAAAGGGTTGACTGTAAAGCTCAAATTAATGTTGTTTTGTTGCATGATGGATCATGGCGTGTTACTAAGGTTGTTGGAGAGAATAATCATGTGTTGGATTCCACACTATCACTCTTTATGCCCTGACACATGAAAGTGAGAAAGAGGTTGAAGAGGCATCTTGTAGCTCACGACATTGCAGGCTTAAGAACTTCAAAGAGCATAAGACTCTTGAAAATTTAAGTTGGTGGTCCTGAAAATTTGAGATGTACCCCCAAGGACTGCAGAAATTACATTCTGCAACAGAGTAGGTTGAGAACCTTGTCCACCGATGGAGAAGAAATAAACGAGGTTTTTCTTGAGATGCAGATTAAAGATAGAAAGTTTTTCTATGCAGTAGACCCCGATAATTCTGACAGGCTCCGTAACTATGTAAATGTTCATACACATTGTAAGTATGCATATCGTGAGTTTTGTGATGTGATATATTTTGATACGACCTACCTTGTAAATCAATGGTTCATTCCATTTGCTGAAATTTATTGATGTGAATCAACACAGTCAATCCATACTTTTGGGATATGCTTTAATTACTAGTGAGGATGCTAAAACTTACAAATATGTTTTCTCTTTTTGGCTTAGAGCCATCATTGGTGTACCTCTAACGGTTATCTTGACAGACCAATGTGAGAGCATTAAGGCAACTATTAGAGAAATGATTCCAGATGCAATCCACATGTATTATATTTGGAACATTTTCACAAAGTTTCCTTTCAGGATAAAGTGAGTTCATGATCATAAAATTGTCAGGATTGAATTTAAATTCGTAGTCCTTGATAGCATTACTATTGAGGAATTTGTTGAAAATATGAGGCATTTACTGAAAAATATGACTTAGAAAATAGAAGATGATTCTCAAATCTGTTTTTGGAAAATGATGGGTTCATGTAAACCTAAAGCACTACTTTTGGGTTGGTATGCTGTCCACACAAAGGTGTGAGGATATGCATGCTTTCTTTGATAGCTATATTAGTGGTTCCAGCACACCGAAGCAGTTTGTTGAGTAATACGAGATAGCCTTAAGAGTCAAGTATGATAAAGAGTTAGAGCTGAATTTACATCTAGATATACAGAAGCAAGAGTTTTCTCTGGATTCGAGTGGAAGGAACAACTACAAACTCATTACATTCGTACGATATATGATCTTTTCATGGTACAGATACAAAGGTTGTTTCACTGTGAGTTGAGCATTCATCAAGATGTTGAAGTAGTGTATGGGGTGGAGAAGTACAACACTACAAATTTTTCAATTAGAAATGATTTCTATAGGAATCAATTTGTGTATGTGGTGGAATACAGACCAAGCGGGCCATATTTGAAATGTAACTGCAAAAAATTTGAATCTACGGGCATAGTGTACTGCCATATACTAGAAGTTATGACACACAATAGGATACAACGACTCCCCCATAGGTATATAATGAGAAGGTGGAGAAGAGATATCATTCGTTCTCACCTAAAGAAATTATTTCCTGGAGGTTACCCCACTATGACTGATGAGTTCAAAAAGTATAATGTATTGAATAAATAATTTGACATGGTATGTGATGTTGCATTGAAAAGTGATGTGAAAATTTGAGACTTTAAAAATATAATTAAAGCCAGATTGGCTGCATATTTAAATTGGGAGGATGATATGATTGTGCCAGGCGTTAGTGGTGATGAATCAGATTATGATGATTTAACATACATAATAAATCCAAGAGAGGTTCATTCACTTGGAAGGACACCAATTAACAGACATAGAGGTAGACGTGAAAACATATCTAGGCGAGGGAGCGGACGAGGGTTTGGCGGTAGAACTGGAGGTGATAATAATAGTGGTACAAGTACAACAAAACGTGCATGAGGGAGTGTGGGAACTGTACCTAATGCCAATGGAGATAATGTCAATGGAGTTGATAATAATGGTGGTACAAGTGCAACAAGACGTGCACGAGGGAGTGAAAAAACCGAACCTAATTCTAATGGAGATAATGTCAATTGAGGTGATAATAATGGTGGTAGAAGTATAACAAGACGTGCACGAGGGAGTGCAAGAACTGAACCTAATGCCAATGGAGATAATGTCAACGGAGATAATTCCAATGAAGGTGATACCAATGCAGGTGATAATAATAGTGGTAATATAGGAGGTAGGAGTAATCGTAGAAGCACAAGAGGTGGACCTGTAGGGGTGATAGAAGTGGTAGTAGGAATAATAGAAGTAGTGAAAGCGGGGATGTTGAAACAGACCAACTAGTGGTGCAAGGATAAGTGGTACATGTTGGGTTACAAGAATTTGCAAGAAATGGAAATTACAAGTAACTGTTTATGTAAGAATTGAAATTACAATTCAACTAGAAAACTGAAAATTACAATATAACAACAAAACTGAAATTACAATATTTGTTGAACAAGAAGACCGGAAACTGCTTTGATTTTTGCTGAGTCGAGTGTGACACTCTGTCCTTAAGACAATATTGCCCCGTATGTATCCTTTATACGTTCCGGACAATTCGTCTCCCAAGATAAAACATCAATTGAACAATTGAGCAAAGGAAACTCAAGAGCTACCGTGAAGAATATTGAATAATGAAATGATGCTAGGAAGTTATAGGAAGAACTGATTTTATGGTTGTATATTTTCTTGTATATCAAGTGTGTCTCAACAATGGTGTAAGGGGTTTTTATATAGGTGGGGAAGGGAATGTTTGACTGCCTCCATAACAGCCATTATTGGCCAAATAATGACCATTATGGAGGTAGTAAAGCCACCAAATTAAAGGAGAAAAATACCAACGGATGCCATTATAGGAGGTGTAATTCAGCCAAAATAAATGGCTAAATTGAGTGCTGGACGTTTCTGTTCGTATCTACCGAAATTCTGAATTTCTGGAAACTTCATGGACCAAACTATACATCTTGAAACTTCAGGGACCAAACTGTACTTCTGGAAAAGTTCTCTGGCCCAAAAAGATAATATCAGAGGGCCCACAACCCACAGCCCGTGAACCCGGAACCGGACCGGACGGGCCGGCGGCGGCGGCGCGCGTGTGGTCTTTCCTCGAACCGAAGCACATCTAGGTCCTCCCTCCTTTAAACACATGGGATACCCCTTGGGGTCCCAAACCCCAAACCAATTTCGAGTCTTATATACACAACAATTCTTTCTTCCTCTACCGATGAGGGAGAATTGAACACAACACCACACTTTCCATGCTTCAAACACCTCACTTCGTGGACCAATATCTCTTTCATTTCTCAATGAAATTTGACGATTCTTGGCCCTACGGTTATCTACGTACTTAGTAGATCATGCATGTGTGAAGAGCCGAATTCTCCAACATACGTAACACTAGTGTTTAAGCCGTTAAAGTTGGTCGGTCGCAACTCCCGCCAAAGACAAATTTCCAACAGTACAAACTAATAGTGCAAGTCGTTGTGTGATTTTTTATTGTCAATTATATGATCTTGCAAGCCAAGTGTAATTAAATTGGAAGTTGAATTTTGTATCTCAAAACTGTGTAAATGGTATGGTACTAGATGATGCATTCTTTGTTAGTATTGGAAGTACTAAATAATAACTTGCCTAGTCTACTTGTAATTGGAAAATTTTACGCATATGCAAGTAGTATAGTTTATTTATTGCGTACCAAAAAGAAGTTGTGCTAAATATAATAGCAGTCACTAATTCAATTGAAAAGACATTGAGATTGCATTTATTATTAAGTTTGAAATATTTTTAATTGCGATAACGTTGTGAGTTCAATTTTTTTCGTTTTGAAACTCACTTTGAGAGGAAAAGTCAAAAAGTGCATTCAAACCCTTTCTATTTATTGAGGCAACCATCATATCAAACATTGCATATATTTTCTCCTTCATAATAGTCGTCACAAATGCCAGGTCTTACTCCGATAGACCCAAACAGATGGTCCCTAATCCGTTTTACAATCACGCTAAATCAATCTTATGCAACATTGGATGATGCGGTATGTTTATTTTCTAGTACTTTGTTTTGTTAATTCAACGTTAAAATATTTTTAAAAAAAATTATTTATAGTGGTTGTCAGGGAATATTGCTCAGTTTATTCCTCCACAAGTAACGAAAACTACTATTTGTCATTTGGATATCGTTTGAACAGCACAAGTTTTACCTTGTGGAAGAAGAAGGAGAATCAAATTTGGTTGAAAGGATTTCGTTGAGGAGACCGATTTTCAAAAGGGAGACGTTCTTGATATAATTTTGTACAAAAGCTCGCTACAACATGTCAAATTTATTGTTGTTAATAATGAACCCAATCTGGATGAATTTTGATGGCTTAGTTTATGCTTGATTATTTTGAATTATTATGTTGGTTGTTAGACTTCTTTTGCCTATTCTACATGTTAATGAAAGTAGTAAATTTCTATCTATTGTGTGCAGACCCAAAAAGACACACCTTTAACAAGTTCAAAAAGACTATAGCAACATAAACAAACACGAAATCTTGCATTACAATAGGTTGTTAATACATTAAGTTCATGAACCCCCACAAAAAAGGTGATGGATAAAACAGCCAACAGAACACAACTAGATCATCTTAACATATTTCCAACAAAAACTAAACCATCCCACCACCAACATCTTTCAAAACAAAAAAAATTAAATCATCCCACCACCAACATGTTTCAATACATAAAGTAGATCGTCCATACTAAAGATCAATGTGGACGCCACCAATATTATTAACTTCTTTCAATGTAGACCCAAAACTTGTGCCTCAGCTCCCAAAGTTCTTGCCTAACATTCTTCAAATAATAAGTTCGTTCTTTCACTTGAGCCTTCAAAGTCGCAATCTCCCACAATGGATCAAGCAGTGGATTCTCCAAAGAGCCTTGAGAAACTGAACTTCAATTTTGAGAAGACATTTGTTTTTAGAAATTTCTAAAAATAATTTTTAAGAAAGCGAGTGATTTTTTGCTTGTTAGGGTTTGATATTTAGAGGGGGAAAACACTTAATAGGGTGGTTGTTTTTCTCATCTGCCAAAAAATTCTTTTTACAAACTCAATACACAAAATTGATGTGGTACACCGACTTGTGTGAATTTAAATTTATTTCAATTTTTTTTCTTTTAATAAATTTACTAGGCACTCCTTTGCTAAGGAAAGTTCAAGTATCCTACATCAGACGGAAAAAATTAAAGAAATTAAGTGATATTTTATAAAATTTTGGCATAACAATTACTTGTCTAATGAAAAGGATAGGAATGCAAAATAACATACCTTAACAAAAAGTACAATATTGATAATTATTAACTTGTCTAATCGAAAGGAATAAGAATGTAAAATAGCATACCCTAACATAAAGTAAAATAGTGCTAATTATTAACGTAAAATATCATCCACATAACAAAAATAAACTTAACGATAGGAACCTAATACGCACTACAATGGAGGGGGAGGGGTAGTAACATCATTTGCATTCAACTTAGCAAAATATAATAGGGCACTGAGCATCCTCTCCAATCTCCATCCAATTGCACTAAAATGTCCCAGAAATGTTGAGTGACGTGTCTAACCTCGTTCAATTAAGATTCTAAGATATTTAAACGGTGGATGAACATATCATTGGTAAGAATGATCCAATTTTTTAGTGTATTTGACCGTCGTGTAATAAAAAAATATGTGTTATCCAACTTACGCATGATTTTTTTAGTGCGACGTAGTAGGCGTTGTATTTCTGCAAATAAAAAAATTTAATAATTATCCCTAAGGTTGAATGTATGAAACCCTAGTTTGACTACTTTGTTGAAAAATGAATTTGTTAAACATATAAAACTCTTATTGGACTAGTACAATATAAAAAAGCATGTACTATACATGTTGCTGATAGAGACTGGTTAGATTATTGATTTGAATGACAACAATGAGAATAAGAAATGTGGTGCAGTGTTCTCTTTAAATAGGTCAATATTGTCAATCCAATCGGAACAGTCAGGTTGAACTTCAATTAATGACTGGCACTTATTGCAATACAACTAATTCCTATTAAATATTATAATTTTAATAAATAAAAAATTGAACGCAAATTTCTCATAAAATTGAAATTGTTCTGATATTAAAATTCTGATGACAAGGAAAATAAACTCATTCAACCATGTGAACATATAAACTAAATTAAAATGGGACATCAATTATGTCTAAAATAATTTATCGGGGAGGAATAAGTTTTGGGGGTCATTGTTAGGCTTGTTGATAGAAGGCAATATCATTCTCTTCAACCTAGTTGCAATAGCTTTCATACGCATCAGCATCATCATCTCCTGCTTGTGGGTCATTTGATCCACACGTCGACTTAATATAGCAATTTTCACTCTCAATTCATGAATCTGACAAACGAGCAACTGAAGTGGATTATTCATTGAATACAAATAGACTTAGGGCCGAGAAGAGTTAGAAATATTTATTGAGTTACTCATTTAAACCTGCAAACAAAAAAAAAAAGAATGATATAAACAAGGTGGATGTAAATGAAGAGTAGTAATGATACCTTTTAAAATTTGATTTGATAACATGTCTACCGAAGTTTTTCAAGATTGCTTGTGATGATTATAAGATCTTGTATATAGTAGGATTTAAATAGAACTAATAAAAGTGAAAGGTCTTAAAAATTAAGAACAAAGGACGCGTACCCAATAGTAATTAGTGACTTGTCTTAATGTATGAAGAAATCTTTCTTTTGTCATATCCAATATGCGCTGATGCACATAAAATCATAATTATCACCGCTATGTTTTTTCCATTTCCCTCTCAAATGAAACAATTTCTCAATTTATGTAGTTTGTAAATTTCATCTCTAGTTTTACATATAATATAGTAACAACATGTATACAATAACAATATAGTATTAAAACGATTAAAGAAACTAAAATATATTGTCTTTATTTTAATAAAACTGTATATTGCATTTGTTAAATAATATGTGAAATTAAATATTCCATTAACTTTAATAATAGTATTAATCCGACTAAAGAATCTAAAATATTTTGTATTTTATTTTATATTGTATATTTACAATTTTCGTGATTATTGTATTTGTTAAATCGACTGACATAAAAAAATTCTTTGAAGTGTTCATTTGGTTCTTATGATATAATATGTGAAATTAAATATTCCATTAATTTTAAGAAGAGTATTAATCCAACTAAAGAATCTAAAATATTTTATATTTTATTTTATATTTATATATTTCATATTTATTGTATTTGTTAAATCAACTAACATAAAAAAATTGAAATATTTAATAGTACTCTAAAAATAATATTTGGCACAACATAAATTTAGCCATAAAATTTGCATAATTTTATATAAAAAAAAAATTCTCAATACAAACACAAAAACATCCCCTCATATCCAAACCAAAACAACAAAAATCAAACCCCCAATACATTTTAAGTACAAACTAATCCTGACAAAAACATTCACATACAGGGTGGGGGGGAGGGGGTCACTAACAAACCCTAATCAACCGTAGGAAAACGAGGAGGTGAGGGGGGTAAGACTTCCTTAAGTTCGAGGCCAACACCTCCGATTGTAGCCCTGATCATCCTCTCCATGTTCTCTTGTGTGGCTTTCAACTCAGCCTACTCCTCCATAATCTTATCTAGTTTGTCAGCAATGTCACAAACTTAGACGGATTGATGGCGTTTCGTACTTGTCAAAACCACTCCATTGCTGATTGTCAGCCATTTCTGTGCAAAGAACAAGTAGAAAAGATTAACTAAAAGAATAAAACAAGTAATACAGTTTATTAAGCGGAAAAAAATAGAAGATGAACAATTTAGAAAACCTTTAGTAGGTATCTTTTAGAACATCGTACTCGAAAAGTTGGAAATGAATTGTATTGTTGGAATAAGCTCTTTATATATATTTAAAGATACAAATTTATTAGAAAGGGCAGTTATATATATTTATCCCTAGTTTTAGTGTAAATTTATTCTAATTTTTTGAAGTTGGTTAATATGAAATATCAAAAGTTTAATATAATGATAAATTACAACCTTTATTAAGTTTATTATGATCAAATCATGAATGATTAATTTAAATGCATGACAGCGTGTACAAACAAATTGTAACATATTATTAAATTAATTATTTTACTTTAACATATTATTTTTAATTTTAATTAAATTGAATCAAATTGGAGCTCAACATACAAATCAATTTGGTGTCACACATTTGTGTTAGCTTGAATTGAATCCACTAACCATTAGTGGTTCAATTGGATCAAATTGGATCTCAATGTTGAAGTTGTTCTAATGATTCAATTGGAGTCAAATATTTGTGTTGACTTTCTTAAATTTGATCAAATTGGACCTCAACAACTCTTAATCTTGATTTAATGGTTCAATTGAAGTCACGCATACTTGTGTTAGCTTGATTTGATTCCGCTAATCATTAGTGGTTCAATTGAATCAAATTAGATCTCAACATTGAAGTTGTTCTAATGATTCAATTGGAGTCAAATATTTGTGTTGACTTCCTTAAATTTGATCAAACTGGACCTCAACAACACTTAATCTTGATTTAATGGTTCAATTGAAGTCACACATTTGTGTTAGCTTAGTCAAATTTATTATTTTATTTTAACATATTATCTCAAAGTCAAGTTAATAAAATAGAGCAATCAACATATAATGATCATAGCTAACTGGTAAAATTAAAGATCAATGTGTGATAATTCAATATTAAACACTTTTCAAAAGCAACTACATGAAGGTATTATCTAAGTATTACATTAAGTTGAGTACTAATCAGTTTGAATATTTTTTCCTTAAGTCGCAAATTTAAGTATACACATTTTTTTCTTATGATGCAACTGATAGAGAAAAATTCAAAGATTTTGTGAAAGAAGACAACTTTTGAGAGGGAAAGTGAAAAGTTGTCTCTCTCAAATCTCTTTCCTATTTAACTACGTTTTCTATTTCCTATTCTCACATTCAACTTTTCACAACTCATATTTGCTACAGAAAAATAGTTCTTATTAGATGACATCATTCAAACTGATTGATTAGGGATGGCAATTGGGCGGGGCGGGCTGCGGGAACCCCCTCCCCCGCACCCGTACCCGCCAGAAAATTTTATACCCGCCATTTTCAACATCCATACCCGCCTAGGCGGGTATATTCCTAAATCCACACCCGCTCCACCACTCAAGTGGATATCCGTCACCCGCTAATACCCGCCTGTACCCGCCTGCCATATTTTGTAATCAAATCATTTTTGATCAATTAGTGATCAACATGATCCCAAAAATTATCCAAAAATTTTGAGTCAAGAATCAATACTGTCACGGTCTCATTTTCTTTGGGAGATGGGGATGAGAATTCCAGATTTTTTCACCATAAGAATTCCCCATTTTTTTCACATCTTCCCCCTTGCACAACAAAGAATCAAGAAAATAAAATTTTCAAGAAAACCCAAAAATTATCCACCCATATAACTATATATTACAAATGTAGACAAAACTCAGATATTATTTCAACTATATAAACTAAAGTTTTTTAACTTTTTCAATTGAACTCCACAAACCCAATAGGTAAAACTTAACAAATGCACAAAAATTGACCTCACCAAGACAACCCCAAAGCACAAAGCAAAGACATCAATATTTCCCAATATTTCCCGATCAACATCTCCTTTAAAGAAAAAGGCAGAGACTTCGAGAATGAGAGAGTGAGGAGAGACGATGTGAAGGGGAACGAGAGAGAGGGAGGCGTGAAGGACTGAAGAAGCGTAGGGTTTTGAGTTTTGTTGGAGAATGAGAGACTTGTCGTGACTTATGGGCTGAAGGCACGACTTATGGGCTGTTAATATTTTGGGATTGGGGCGGGTATAAGGCGGGCGGGTAGGCGACGGGTAGGCGGGTATGACTGCAAATCCACCACCTACCCGCTTACCCGTGACGGGTACATTTTCAATACTCATATCCGCCTACTACCCGCCAAAGTTATACTCATACCCGCCCCAACTGGGACGGGCGCGGCGCAAAATTATACCCACCTGTCATTCCTACGATTGATTCAAGAAGTCCTCCCACCCCCGTTTTATAGTCACTTTAACAAGATCTTACTCAACACAAGATGTAAACATATTTATCATTATTTTTATTAATTATTTTTTGACAAATCAAGGTTAAAATAATTGTTTTTTTCTTATACAGTGGTTGCCAACGAATATTTCTGACAATATTCCTCCTCACCCAATCTTGACTTGGATTCATCATCTAGATACAATATGGACAACACAAGTAACACCTTGTAGAAGAAGAAGGAGAATACAATTGGGATATGAGATTTGTTGAGGAATTTGGTTACCAAGAAGAAACTGTTCTTGATATGGTTATGTATAGGAGCTCTGAGAACATAGGAAAATTTGTGGTTGTCAATGACGACTCAATTCTATTGAATGTTAGTTGAACTTATTTTTTATGTATTTTGAATTAGTGAATGTTGTTTTATGTTATTATGAAATGGTTTTTATTCTATTTAAGTGTGTATTTCATTTAAGTTTGTTTTTATTCCAATTAAGGTTGTTACTATTATTAAATTTTTTCAAGGTTTGTAATCGAAAAATCAAGAAAAACAAATGAAAAATAAAAGTAGTTCAATCGTCCGTTAAAAGATAAAGAGATATGAAATATTTGAGTAAGAGAATAAAATTCTTTGACAAGATGAGACAAAATTGACAAGATGACACATGCAAGCCTCTTGACAAGATAAAGATGAACTTACTAGTATATAATATTTTTTGAAATATGCATAAACTAACTCGTATATGATTTTTTGATTAATTACACAAAGTTGTATGAACTTACTAGTATATAATATTTTTTGAAATATGCATAAACTAACTCGTATATGATTTTTTGATTAATTACACAAAGTTGTATGAACTTACTAGTATATAATTTATTTTTTGATGCCTTACACTGATATGCATAAACTTACTTGTATATGATTTTTTTTTATTATTAATTACACAAAGTTGTATGAACTTATTAATATAAATTTATTTTTTTGATGACCTACATTGATATGTATAAACTTACTCGTATATGATTTTTTTAATTAATAACACAAAGTTGTATGAACTTATTAGTATATGATTTTTTAAATATTAATTACACAGTTGAATGAACTTACTAGCAGATGATTTTTTAAATTAATTAGACAGTTTTATAAATAAAAAAAGATATGATTTTTATGACTTACGCTGCTATGAATTTTATTTGATTAATTAGACAAACATGTATAGTATACCATATGAATTTTTGTACGACTAAAAATAAGTTATATTCACTCGTAAATTATCAATGGAAATTTGTTTACTTGATATGCCACAATTGACAGATTTTTAAGAAATCTAAAATGTTGATAAATGATAAACAAGGTGCACACTTGTTTTGTTCCAATGTCTACTTTTAAATTTGGACAATGAGCATTTATCTAAGTAAACAGGTCATCAAATCTAATTGGTGCATAATTTGAGGGATGCAACACCAGGACTTCCAAGGGGGTCACCCATCCTAGTACTACTCTCGCCCAAGCACGCTTAACTTCGGAGTACGGATGCGATCCTTGTTGGAAATTTGCCTTTGGCGGGGAGGTGCGTCCACCCATATTTAATGAATTAAACACTAGTGTTCCGCATGTTGGAGGCTTTGTCTCTTCTCACATGCATAATCTACTAAGTGAGTAGATGACCGTAAGGCCAAGAATCGTCAAATTTTGTTGAGAAATGAATGAGATATTGGTCTACGAAGTAAGGTGTTTGAGGCATGGAAATATGGTGTGGGACAAATCTACCACATCGGTGGGAAAAGGAAGAATTGCTCTCTTTATAAGTCTCTAAAGTGACAAAGGGTTTGGAACCCCAAGGGGTATCCCATGTGTTTAAAGGATGGAGGACCTAGATGTGTTTGGGTTCAAGGCTAAGCCCACACGCGCGCTGCCGCCGCCCGTCCGTGTGGGTTGTGGGCTGTGGAGACATTCTGATATTATCTTTTTGGACCCCAAATTATTTAATATTTACAGTTTGGTCCCTAGAGTTTCTGAAAAGTTAATTTTGGGAGTGACGAAATGCATAAACTTTCTCCCTACCGTTTGGGCTATTTTTTGGAGCATTAACCAGCCATTACTTGGCTGTTAACTCCTCCATAAACAGTCCTTCTTCAATGACCATAATCAGTCATCCTTCAAGGCCATGAACAACCTCACTAATGTCATTAAACCTGCCATTAACAGCCCTCACAAATGGCTATTAACAACTTTGTTTATGGCAGTTGAGGAGTCCCTCCTCCATGCTATATATTTATGCGTTTCGGCTCAATTATGCAACACTAATAGACACGAAACAGTGATGAAAAAGATTGCATAACAGTGAGGAAAGACACACATATACACAAGATATACACAATAGAGACACACTATATACACAGAGACAAAACAGAAGAGAAAACAGAAACTCTTCTTTCCTTTTCCATTTCTTCAGCAAGTCGATTCGTATTTATTTTCTTCGTCAGACTCAACCTATTTGCTTTGTAGCATTGAGATTAAAGTGTTGTTTTATCTTGAGAGACTATTGCCCGCTAACGTAAAAGCATATATACGGGGCAATCTTGTCTTAAGGACAGAGTGCAATCACTCGACTCAACACAGTTGTAACCATCCAGATTTAGTGTTTCTTGATTTCAGATTATCAAGATTCAAGATTCAATAACTGTGCGGCAGTTCTGAAGATTGACTATTTATTTATCCATTCGAACACTTGTAATAGTTATTTACTTTCCGTACTGCTTTATAATAGTATAGCCAACAATTTAAGACAAGATTGTATTGTATTAGTAATTAGTGTTCGAAAGATGTCGGTCAAAAGTTGTGTGACCAAATCTGGATATGGCTGTAGTTTTCTAGTGGAAGAGAGTGATGATGATGATGTTGTTGATTGTCAACGTGTTCATGGTGTCACCGCTCCCAAGAGTGGTGGGAACAAGCGCTCACGAGAGGCTGAGGATGTCAACTGGGACAAGAGGAGAAGGCTGAAGATGTGGTTCTATCTTGCAGCAGAAGGCCTATATCTGTCCCATACAAAGGATCCGAATTATGGTAAGGACGAAATGGACACTCAGTCCGATGAAGTAACTGAAGTGGGCCAGAATCCGAAATTGGGATAAGTAATTTTTCTTTCTTGTCAAGAATAAGATTAAATGATGTCTGATTAAAAATGGCTTAAAAGTAAGGAGGAATATGAAAATGTTTTACGAAATAATTTATATTCCTTACGCTTTAAAATCAGAAGTTTAATCTCTTCTTCTTTCTTGTTTAAATATTGGATTTTGTAAACGACTTAAAAAGATCCGTTCTTTTAAGTGTAATTATTAAAAGTGTGTAAAGTATGTTCGCACATACGAGGGGGAAAGATGCGCTGACAGTGCGAAAACGGTTACCACTCTTAAGTAAGCGCCAACAATTGTCTGGGCACCAATCATAACGAAAGAAGAGTAAAAGCTAAAGACGTTGAGCCTGTCACACTATTTGGCAGAAGATCCTTCATAGGATGATATTGGACACTCAGTCATACAAAGCCTCCGGGCGACTGGAGTGGGCCAAAATTCCTTTGATATGATGATATTGGACACTCAGTCATACAAAGCCTACGGGCGATTGGAGTGGGGCCAAAATTCATTTTATATGAAAAGTAATGGACACCTAGTAAGGTGGGCCAGAGTTTTCAGGTCTTAAATGATCTAAAGGCCAAAAGAAAGGCAGAAAAGAACTTGGACACCCAGTCTGCCAAAGCAACTGGAGTGGTCCAGAGTATACAGATCAAATATGATCCGGTTACGCCCTAGCCACAAGCAAGAGGTTATTCATGTGAAGCAATGCCACCTCTAAAGTAGAAGGGGTTGGAGAGGTTGTCCTCAATAGGACTTCAGGGAATGAGATCACTCTAAAATGAGGTGATACATGTCCCAAACTTAGCTTAAGGGAAGCTGTTGGTAAGCTGGTTTGAGACTAGTCCAACAGGTCTGTAATAACTAAGAATGGTATAGTATGTCTGTAGCCAAATGAATGATATGTTTGTAATCCGTGCATCTATGTCATCATAGATTAAGACACGTTAAATAAAAAGTCATTCAAAAGCTAGCGAAGTTGAGAATGTTGTCTTCTTTCGACATAAACCCTCAAAATGAATGTGAGGTAGGCGAAGGGGCAAAATCACCTTTCCAAATTTCGTCAAAGGAATAGTGAAAGAAGCACCGCTCCTCTAAAATTTAGGCACACCTTTATGGGTGATTTAAAGTTTATACAAAATAAAGGGGGGAGACAAGCACTTTGTGACCTTCATTGATGATGGTACAATATATTGTATCCTTTGTTTGTTGAAAAGCAAAGATGAAGTTGTTGAAGCGGATAAGCGCTACAAAGCAGAAGTTGAAAATCAACTAAGCCTATGGATTGAGAGAATTCGTAGTGATAGAGGGGGAGAATGTGAAGCATCGTTCACTAAATGACTGCTCATTACTCACCTCAGTCCAACGGTTTTATCCAAGAGCAAAGCCGTACGCCCAAAATATGTGGGGCAAGGGGATCCTTACCGCTAATGCGATTCTCAACAGAAATACGCATAAGGATAAGGATAACTCTCCGTGTAAAACATGGAAATGATCTCACATACAAATGTTGTGATGCGGAGTGGCTTGGTAAAAGTTGGAATACCGAAATAAGTCAAGTTGGACCTAAGACTATAAATTGCATATCTACTGGATCTGCAAATAACAGTAGTACTTATCGCCTCTTGGTATCAAATAATGCTGAATTCCTTGGAGATAACTTTCCTTGAAAAGGAAAAAGAAGTAATTGCTCAAGGTTAACAAGAACCCGCGAGAGCCTGACTATCCGAAACTAGACGTTCCGTATCTACAAGACTTGAAAGTTGTTGGCTATCCGAAACTTAATATTCCAGATCTACAGAACTCAAGGATTCTAGATGTTGAACCGAGACGGAGCAAAGAAGGGGACAAAGACTTGTTCCAGTCCTTCTAGCTTGTATGGTTGAGAATGAACCATGGACAATTAACAAATAATTGTCATCTCCAAAAGCGCTGCTTTGGAAAGAAGCTACAACGAGAGAAATAGATTCCATCATATAGAACCATACTTGCGTAATGATTGATTTTCCTCTGGGAAAAGAACCTTTGGGTTGTGAAAATAGATACTCAAATGTGAGTACAAAGTAGATGGATCTACTGTCGAGTATAAGGCCTCGGCTACTTGTACATGTGCTCCCCTGTGAGTAGCTTAACATCCTGGGCCATTGCAGTCTTGCGTGGCATGGATGTTGAAACAGCCTTCCCAACCGGAGAGTTGGAAGAAGAGGATCAGAGTTGGTTTGCTGGACTGTTGGGCTTCTTCCTGAACTTTCATTTTGGTCCCTAAAATGTTTTCATTTTGGTCCTGAAAGTTTAAGATAAAACAGAAACAATGAATCTGACCACAGAAACATTGACTCTGAAGTTAGAAAGCCAACAGTTGAAAAACCAACAGTCTGAGAGTGGAAATTATATTGAAACAAAAGATATGGGTATAATAGATGACATCTTAGGAATTAGATTTCTAAGACATCTAACAGACTGGTCTAACTCCAAACTCAGTTGTGAGATAGTTGACAGTCTCATTGAAGCCACCAATGGATATGAATCATAGAACTGATTGGAATCATGGTGCACCCATAGACAAGAAGCGATATGCACAGATCACGTGTAGTTCAATGTATTGTACACACTACAACCGACCTGGTATCGGCCTACAAACAGATCAGTTGAACTAAGGTTCACTTATGATTTTAATAAATGATCAATAGAAGGCGTTAAGTTGGATATGACGATATCTGAATTATTCGCTTATCTACGGATTATGGTAATCTGGATGTCCAGCGGTTCTGGAAAACAAAGTGATGCAAACTGGACATCAGATATGAAGAACACCAATGCCACAGGTAAATGTGTATAGTGGGTCTTGGAAAATTCTCTAAAAAAATTTGCATCGACCGATTCATGATGGAATCAGAGTTTATCGCTTTATACAAAGCATGAAAGAAATTGAGTAACTTCACGACTCATTAGAGGACGTCCCTTATTGGAAGAAACCCGTGCCTTCAACAGTTATACACTGTGGCTAGCCGGTCGGCTTCAGAAAGGACACGGATGACGGCGTCTGGACATATCTGTCAAGATCTGTCGGAGACATAAGACCGTATGGCAGTTGATCATCACGGGTGTCACTTCCTTACTAACTAAGGGACTACCCGGAGATCAAGTGTTCTGTCTGTCTAGGGGAATGGGCTTAAAACCCAAACAATATGAACCATTACGGTAGTAACCCAACCATATTGATTGGAGATCCCAAGAATTTGGTTCAATGGGAAAACTAAGTTGCAAAAGGTTCAATTGAGCGCTTCGGTGGAAGCAAGAAGCACTTCGGATGATGATTTCTATACGGAAACATGAATCCAAAACCGTTCCCGAGATAGACATTAAAGTGATACCTACATGGTGGGTAAAGGTTAAGCTTCCAAACCTTTAAACGATCCTCAAACGATTGAGGTTAAGGTTGGGAAACTTTTAATGATTCCTAACACTCGTGAAATGGGGTATAGCAGGATACCTTGTAGGAGATCACCTATTTAAGTGAGAGGAAGGCCACCTCAAATGAACGCACTTAAGAATCCAAGTGTGTCCACGGCCACAACGGACAAAACCATAAGAATGAAAATGATTAAGGAGAGTTATTGTGTTGGTATCATTGTCTTGGCTTATACTAAACACTAACGGTTAAAGACATCACGTTCACTGCGCAGTAAGTAAGTCCGATGATATTTAACTAGGGAAGGTTCAAAGAGGTAGCTACCTCTCCTGATGCAATATCTTTTCGTTGAAAGATTGCTGAAAGTATCCACCTTGTGTGTGCGCCAAAATCTCTCTTTCATAGAGGGGATTGTTGGAAATTTGCCTTTGGCGGGGAGGTGCGTCCACCCATATTAATGAATTAAACACCAGTGTTCCGCATATTGGAGGCTTTTTCTCTTCTCACATGCATAATCTACTAAGTGAGTAGATGACCGTAGGGCCAAGAATCGTCAAATTTCATTGAGAAATGAATGAGATATTGGTCCACAAAGTAAGGTGTTTGAGGCATGGAAATATGGTGTGGGACAAATATACCACATCGGTGGGAAAAGGAAGAATTGCTCTCTTTATAAGTCTCTAAAGTAGTAAAGGGTTTGGGACCCCAAGGAGTATCACATGTGTTTAAAGGAGGGAGGACCTAGATGTGCTTGGGTTCAAGGCTAAGCCCACACGCGCGCTGCCGCCGCGCGCCGGTCGAGACCGGGCTCGGGTCACGGGTCACGGGTCGACCATAATCAGCCCTCCTTCAAGGCCATGAACAACTTCACTAATGACATTAAACCTGCCATTAACAACCCTCACTAATTGCTATTAACAACTTTGTTTATGGCAGTTGAGGAGTCCCTCCTCCATGCTATATATTAATGCCTTTTGGCTCAATTATGCATCACTAACAGACACGAAACAGTGATGAAAAAGATAGCAAAACAGTGAGGAAAGACACATATATACACAAGATATATACAACAGAGACACACTATATACACAGAGACAAAACAGAAACTCTTCTTTCCTTTTCCATTTCTTCAGCAAGTCGATTCGTATTTGTTTTCTTCGTCAGACTCAACCTATTTGCTTTGTAGCATTGAGATTAAAGTGTTGTTTTATCTTGAGAGACTATTGCCCGCTAACGTAAAAGCATATATACGAGGCAATCTTGTTTTAAGGACAGAGTGCAATCACTCGACTCAACACAGTTGTAACCATCCAGATTTAGTGTTTCTTGATTTCAGGTTATCAAGATTCAAGATTCAACAACTTTGCGGCAGTTCTGAAGATTGATTATTTATTTATCCTTTCGAACACTTGTAATAGTTATTTACTTTCTGTACTGCTTTACAATAGTATAGCCAACAATTGACCTTCAACATCAGAATTTTTATTTCCTTATTTCATCACGTGTAATGTTTATCAATGAAGGTCACAAAATTGTATTATATTAGTATTAGTGTTCGAAAGATGTCGGTCAAAAGTTGTGTGACCAAATCTGGATATGGCTGTGGTTTTCTGGTAGAAGATAGTGATGATTATGCTGTTGAAGGTCAACATGTTCATGGTATCACCGCTCCTGAGAGTGGTGGGAACAAGCGCCCACGAGAGGCTGAGGATGTCAACTGGGACAAGAGGAGAAGGCTGAAGATGTTGTTCTATATTGCAGCAGAAGGCCTATATATGTCTCACATAAAGGATCCGAATTATGGTAAGGAGGAAATGGACACTCAGTCCGATGAAGTGACTGAAGTGGGCCAGAATCCGAAATTGGGATAAGTAAGTTTTCTTCCTTGTCAAGAATAAAGATTAAATGATGTCTGATTAAAAATGGTTTAAAGTAAGGAGGAATATGAAAATGTTTTCACGAAATAATTTATATTCCATGCGCTTTAAAATCAGAAGTTTAATCTCATCTTCATTCCCGTTTAAAGATTGAATTTTGTAAACGACTTAAAAAGATCCGTTCTTTTCAGTGTAATTATTAAAGTGTGTAAAGTATATTCGCACATACGAGGGAGAAAGATCCGCTGACTGTGCGAAAACTGTTACTACTTAAGTGAGCGCTAAGAATTGTCTGGGCACCAATCATAACGGAAGAAGTCTAAAAGCTAAAGACGTTGAGCATGTCACACTATTTGGCAGAAGATCCTTCATAGGATGATATTGGACACTCAGTCATACAAAGCCTCCGGGCCACTGGAGTGGGCCAAAATTCATTTGATATGATGATATTGGACACTCAGTCATACAAAGCGTAAGGGCGACTGGACTCGGGCCAGAATTCATTTTATAGGAAAAGTAATGGACACCTAGTAAGGTGGGCTAGAGTTTTCAGGTCTTTAATGATCTGAAGGCCTAAAGAAAGGCAGAAAAGAAATTGGACACTCAGTCTGCCATAGCAACTGGAGTGGGCCAGAGTATCCAGATCACATATGATCCGGTTATGCCATAACCACGGGCAAGAGGTTGTTCATGTGAAGAAACGCCACCTCTAAAGTAGAAGGGGTTGGAGAGGTTGTCCTCAATAGGACTTCAGGGAATGGGATCACTCTAAAATGAGGTGATATATGTCACAAACTTGGTTTAAGGGACGTTGTTGGTCAAGCTGGTTTGAGACTAGTCCAATAGGTCTGTAATAACTTAGAATGGTACAGTATGTCTGTAGCCAAATGAATGATATATTTGTAATCTGTGCATCTATGCCATCATAGATTAAGACACGTTAAATAGAAAGTCATTCAAAATCTAGCGAAGTTGAGATTGTTTCCTTCTTTTGACATAAACCCTCAAAATGAATGTGAGGTAGACGAAGAGGCAAAATCACCATTCCAAATTTCGTCAAAGGAATAGCGAAAGAAGCACCGCTCCTCTAGAACTTAGTCACACCTTTATGGGTGATTTAAAGTTTATACAAAATAGAGGGGGGGAGACAAGTACTTTGTGACCTTCATTGATGATGGTACAACATATGTAATCCTTTGTTTGTGGAAAAGCAAAGATGAAGTTGTTGAAGTGGATAAGTCCTACAAAGCAGAAGTTGAAAATCAACTAAGCCTATGGATTGAGGAATTCTTAGTGATAGAGGGGGATAACACGAAGCATCGTTCATTAAACGACTGCTCATTACTCACCTCAGTCCAACGGTGTTAGCCAAGCGCAAAGTCGTACGCCCAAAATATGTGGGGCAAGGGGATCCTTACCGCTAATGCGATTCTCAACAGAAATACGCATAAGGATAAGGATAACTCTCCGTGTGAAACATGGAAAGGATCTCACATACAAATATTGTGATGTGGGGTGACTTGGTAAAAGTTGGAATACCGAAACAGGTCAAGTTGGACCTAAGACTGTAAATTGCATATCCACAGAATCTATAAATAACAGTAGTGTTTATCGCCTCTTGGTGTCAAAGAATACTGAATTCTTTGAAGATAACTTTCCTTGAAAAGAAAAAAGAAGTAATTGCTCAAGGTTTACAAGAATCCGTGAGGGCCTGACTGTCCGGAATTAGACGTTCCGTATCTACAGGACTCAGAAGTTGCTGACTATCTGGAACTTAATATTCCAGATCTGCAGAACTCAGGGATTCTAGATGTTTAACAGAGACGGAGCAAAGAGGGGACAAAGACTTGTTCCAGGCCTTTTAGCTTGTATGGTTGAGAACGAACCATGGATAATTAACAAATAATTGTCATCTCCAAAAGAGCCGCTTTGGAAAGAAGCTACAAAGAGAGAAATAGATTTCATCATATAGAACCATACTTGCGTAATGGTTGATCTTCCTCTGGGAAAAGAACCTTTGGGTTGTGAAAAAAGGATACTCAAAAGTGAGTACAAAGTAGATGGATCTAGTGACGAGTGTAAGGCCTCGGCTACTTGTACATAGAACAGCCTTCCCAATCGGAAAGTTGGAAGGAGAGGATCAGAGTTGGTTTGTTGGACTGTTGGGCTTCTTCCTGAACTTTCATTTTGGTCCCTGAAATGTTTTCATTTTGGTCCTGAAAGTTTCAGATAAAACAGAAACAATGAATCTGACCACAGAAACATTGACTCTGAAGTTAGAAAGCCAACAGTTGGAAAACCAACAGCCTGAGAGTGGAAATTATATTCAAACAAAAGATATGGGTATCTCAGATGACATCTTAGGAATTGGATTTCTAAGACATCTATCGGGCTCGGGTCACGGGTCGTGGGTCGTGGGCTGTGGGAAATGAAAGAGATATTGATCCACGAAGTAAGTTATTTGAGGCATGTAAATATGGTGTGGGACAAATCTACCACATCGGTGGAAAAAAGAAGAATTGATCTCTTTATAAGTCTCTAAAGTGTTTAAGAGTTTGGGACCCCAAAGGGTATCCCATGTGTTTAAAGGAGGGAGGACCTAGATGTGCTTGGGTTCAAGGCTAAGCCCACACGTGCGTAGCCGCCGCCCGCCCGTCCCGTCCCGTCCGATCTTGGACTTGGGCTCGGGTCACGGGTCACGGGTCACGGGTCTTAGACTGTGGGGACTTTCTCATATTATCTTTTTGGACCCCAAATTACTTAATATTTACAGTTTGGTCCCTAGAATTTCTGAAAAGTTGATTTTGGGAATGACGGAAGGCAGAAACTTTCTGCCTACCGTTTGAGCTATTTTCTGGAGCATTAAACCTGCCATTATCAACCTCCCTAATGGTCATTAACAACCCTCCTAATGACTACTAACAGCCATGTTTGTGGTAGTTGAGGAGTCCCTTCTCCATGCTATATATTGATGTCTTTTGGCTCAATTGTGTTGCACATACAAACATGAAAATAACAGCACAAACGGTGACGAAAAATAGTATGGAAAGAGACACATATACACAAGATATACACAACATAGACACACTATATACACAGAGACAAAACATAAGAGAAAGTCAGTCCAAAAACGTTGGACGAAAACAGAAACTCTTCCTTTCTTTTCCATTCCTTCAGCAAGTCGATTCGGATTTGTTTTCTTCGTCAGACTCAATCTATTTGTTTTGTAGTGTTGAGATTAAAGTGTTGTTTTATCTTGAAAGACTATTGTCCGCTAACGTAAAAGCATATATACGGGGCAATTTTGTCTTAAATTGTATTGAAGGTCAATTGTATTGAAGAGGAGAATAAAAAATCATCGGTTATATTGTAAAGCAGTACGGAAAGTAAATAAATATTACAAGTGTTCGAAAGGATAAACAAATAGGACAATGCTTAGAACTGCCGCAAGCTTGTTGAGTCTTGCATCTTGATAACCTGAAATCAAGAAACAACTAAATCTGGATGGTTACAATTGTGTGTCGAGTCGAGTGATTGCACTCTGTCCTTAAGATAAGATTGCTCCGTATATATGCTCTTACATTATCGGGCAATAGTCTTCCAAGATAAAACAACACTTTAATCTCAACACTACAAAGCAAATAGGTTGAGTCTAACGAAGAAAACAAATACGAATCGACTTGCTGAAGAAATGGAAAATGAAGGAAGAGTTTCTATTTTCGTCCAATGTTTTTGGACTGACTATCTCTTCTATTTTGTCTCTGTGTATATAGTGTGTCTCTGTTGTGTATATCTTGTGTATATGTGTGTCTTTTCTCACTGTTTTTCAGCACTGATTTGCAGTGTTTTTCGTCACTGTTTTGCACTGCATTTTTCTGTTTGTATGTCCAACACAATTGAGCCAAAAGGTATCAATTAATAGCATGGAGGAGGGACTCTTCAACTGCCACAAATATGGTTGTTAATAGTCATTAGGAGGGATGTTAATGGCAGGTTTAAGGCCATTAGTGTGGCAGGTTTAAGGCCATTAGTGAGGCTGTTCATGGCCATTGAAGGAGGGCTGATTATGGAGGAGTTAATCAGCTAAGTAATTGTTGATTAATGCCCAAAAATCAACTCCAACGGTAGGCAGAAAGTTTCTGCCTACCGTCGTTCCAAATTCAACTTTCCAGAAACTCTGGGGACCAAACTGTAAATATTAAGCAATTTGGGGTCCAAAAATATAATATCAAAAAGTCCCCACGACCCGTGACCTGAGCCCTAGACCGGACCGGATGGGACGGAACGGGCGGGCGGCGACGGCGCGCGTGTGGGCTTAGCCTTGAACACAAGCACATCTAGGTCTTCTCTCCTTTAAACACATGGGATACCCCTTGGAGTCCCAAACCCTTAAACACTTTAGAGACTTATAAAGAGATCAATTCTTCTTTTTTCCACCGATGTGGTAGATTTGTCGCACACCATATTTTCATGCCTCAAATACCTTACTTCGTGAACCAATATCTCTTTCATTTCTCAATGAAATTTGACGATTCTTGGCCCTACAGTCATTTACTCACTTAGTAGATTATGCATGTGAGAAGAGACAAAGCCTCCAACATGCGAAACACTAGTGTTTAATTAATTAAATATGGGTGGACGCACCTCCCCGCCAAAGGCAAATTTCCAACAATCCCCTCTATGAAAGAGAGATTTTGGCGCGCACACAAGGTGCCTACTTTCAGCAATCTTTCAGCGAAAAGATATTGCATCAGGAGAGGTAGCTTCCGCTTTGAACCTTCCCTAGTTGAATACCACTGGACTTATGTACTGCGCGGTGAACGTGATGTCTTGAACCGCCAGTGTTTAATGTAAGCCAAGACAATGATACCAACACAATAACTCTCCTTATTCGTTTTCATTCTTTTGGTTTTGTCCATTGTGGTCGTGGACACACTTGGATTCTTAAGTGCATTCATTTGAGGCAGCCTTCCTCGCACTTAAATAGGTGATCTCCTACAAGGTATCCTGCTATACCCCACTTCACGAGTGTTAGGAATCATTAAAAGTTTCCCAACCTTAACCTCAATCGTTTGAGGATCATTTAAAGGTTTGGAAGCTTAACCTTTACCCACCATGCAGGTATCACTTTAATGTCTATCTCGAAAACGGTTTTGGATTCATATTTTCGTTCAGAAATCATCATCCGAAGTGCTTCTTGCTTCCACCGAAGCGCTCAATTGAACCTTTTGCAACTTAGTTTTCCCATTGAACCAAATTCTTGGGATCTCCAATCAGTATGGTTGGGTTATCACCGCAATGGTTCATATTGTTTGGGTTTTAAGCCCATTCCCCTAGACAGGCAGAACACTTGATCTCCAGGTAGTCCCTTAGTTAGTAAACAAGGAAGTGACACCCGTGATGATCAACTGTCATACGGTCTTATGTCTCCGACAGATCCTGACAGACATGTCCAGACGTCGTCATCCGTGTTCTTCCTAAATCCGACCGGCTAGCCACAGTGTATAACTGCTGAAGGCATGGGTTTCTCCCAATAAGGGACGTCATCTAATGAGTCATGAAGTTACTCAACTTCTTTCATGCTTTGTATAAAGCGATAAACTCTGATTCCATCATGAATTGGCCGATGCAAGTTTGCTTAGAGGATTTTCCAAGACCCATCATACACATTTACTTGTGGCATTGGTGTTTTTCATATCTGATGTCCAGTTTGCATCACTTTGTTCTTCCAGAACCGTTGGACATCCAGAATACCATAATCCGTAGATAAGCGAATAATTCAGATATCGTCATATCCGACTTAACGTCTTCTATTGATAATTTATTAAGATCATCAGTGAACCTTAGTTCAACTAATCTGTTTGTAGGCCGATACCATGTCGGTTGTAGTGTGTACAATACATTGAACTACACGTGACCTGTGCATATCGCTTATTTTCTATGGGTGCACTATGATTCCAATCAGTTCTGTGATTCATATCTATTGGTGGCTTCAACGAGACTGTCAACTATCTCATAACTGAGTTTGGAGTTAGACCAGTCCGTTAGATGTCTTAGAAATCCAATTCCTAAGATGTCATCTATTATACCCATATCTTTTGTTTCAATATAATTTCCACTCTCAGACTGTTGGTTTTCCAACTGTTGGCTTTCTAACTTCAGAGTCAATGTTTCTGTGGTCAGATTCATTGTTTCTGTTTTATCTGAAACTTTCAGGACCAAAATATAAACATTTCAGGGATCAAAATGAAAGTTCAGGAAGAAGCCCAACAGTCTAGCAAACCAACTCTGATCCTCTCCTTCCAACTCTCCGGTTGGGAAGGTTGTTTCAACATCCATACCACGCAAGACTGCAATGGCCCAGGATGTTAAGCTACTTACAGGGGAGCACATGTACAAGTAGCCGAGGCCTTACACTCGTCACTAGATCCATCTACTTTGTACTCACATTTGAGTATCCATTTTCACAATCCAGAGGTTCTTTTCCCGGAGAAAGATCAACCATTACGCAAGTATGGTTCTATCTGATGGAATTTATTTCTCTCTTTGTAGCTTCTTTCCAAAGCATCGCTTTTGGAGATGAAAATTATTTGTTAATTGTCCATGGTTCATTCTCAACCATACAAGCTAGAAGGACTGAAACAAGTCTTTGTCCCCTTATTTGCTCCATCTCGGTTCAACATCTAGAATCCTTGAGTTCTGTAGATCTGGAATTTTAAGTTTCGGATAGACAACAACTTTTGAGTCCTGTAGATACGGAACGTCTAGTTCCAGACAGTCAGGCCCTCGCAGGTTCTTGTTAACCTTGAACAATTACTTTTTTTTCCTTTTTCAAGGAAAGTTATCTTCAAAGAATTCAGCACTCTTTGACACCAAGAGGCGATAAGCACTACTGTTATTTGCAGATCCAGTGGATATGCAATTTACAGTCTTAGATCCAACTTGACCTGTTTCGGTATTCCAACTTTTACCAAGTCACCCCACATCACAACATTTGTATGTGAGATCCTTTTCATGTTTCACACTGAGAGTCATCCTTATCCTTATACGTATTTCTGTTGAGAATTGCATTAGCGGTAAGGATCCCCTTGCCCCACATATTTTGGGCGTACGGCTTTGCGCTTGGCTAACACCATTGGACTGAGGTGAGTAATGAACAGTCGTTTAATGAACGATGCTTCACATTCTCCCCCTCTATCACTACGAATTTCTCAATCCGTAGGCTTAGTTGATTTTCAACTTCTGCTTTGTAGCGCTTATCCGCTTTAACAACTTCATCTTTGCTTTTCAACAAAATAAGGATTACATATGTTGTACCATCATCAATGAAGGTCACAAAGTACTTGTCTCCCCCTATTTTGTATAAACTTTAAATCACCCATAAAGGTGTGACTAAGTTCTAGAAGAGCGGTGCTTCTTTCGCTATTCCTTTGACGGAATTTGGAAAGGTGATTTTTCCTCTTCGCCTACCTCACATTCATTTTGAGGGTTTATGTCGAAAGAAGGAAACAATCTCAACTTCGCTAGCTTTTGAATGACTTTCTATTTAACGTGTCTTAATCTATGATGGCATAGATGCACGGATTACAAATATATCATTCATTTGGCTACCGACATACTGTACCATTCTTAGTTATTACAGACCTGTTGGACTAGTCTCAAACCAGCTTGACCAACAACGTCCCTTAAACCAAGTTTGGGACATGTATCACCTCATTTTAGAGTGATCTCATTCCCTGAAGTCCTATTGAGGACAACCTCTCCAACCCCTTCTACTTTAGAGGTGGCGTTGCTTCACATGAATAACCTCTTGCCCGTGGCTAGGGCGTAACCGGATCATATTTGATCTGTATACTCTGGACCACTCCAGTTGCTTTGGCAGACTGAGTGTCCAAGTTCTTTTCTGACTTTCTTTTGGCCTTCAGATCATTTAAGACCTGAAAACTCTGGCCCACCTTACTGGGTGTCCATTACTATTCCTATGAAATGAATTCTGGCCCCACTCCAGTCGCCCGTAGGCTTAGTATTACTGAGTGTCCAATATCATCATATCAAAGGAATTTTGGCCCACTCCAGTCGCCCGGAGGCTTTGTATGACTGAGTGTCCAATATAATCATATGAAGGATCTTCTGCCAAATAGTGTGACAGGCTCAACGTCTTTAACTTTTAGTCTTCTTCAGTATTGGTGCCCAGACAATTCTTGGCGCTTACTTAAGAGTGGTAACAGTTTTTGCACAGTCAGTGGATCTTACTCCCTCGTATGTGCGAACATACTTTACACACTTTTAATAATTACACTTAAAAGAACAGATCTTTTTAAGTCGTTTACAAAACCAATCTTTAAACGGGAATGAAGATGAGATTAAACTTCTGATTTTAAAGCGTAAGGAATATAAATTATTTCGTGAAAATATTTTCATAATCCTCCTTACTTTAAACCATTTTTAATCAGACTTCATTTAATCTTTATTCTTGACAAGAAAGAAAAATTACTTATCCCAATTTCGGATTCTGGCCAACTTCAGTCATTTCATCGGACTGAGTGTTCATTTCCTCCTTACCATAATTCGGATCCTTTGTCTGAGACAGATATAGGCCTTCTGCTGCAAGATAGAACAACAGCCTTCTCCTCTTGTCCCAGTTGACATCCTCAGTCTCTCGTGGACGCTTGTTCCCACCACTCTCAGGAGCGGTGACACCATGAACATGTTGACCTTCAACAGCATAATCATCACTATCTTCTACCAGAAAACCACAGCCATATCCAGATTTGGTCACACAACTTTTGACCGATATTTTTTGAACACAAATACTAATATACGGGGCAATCTTGTCTTAAATAGTCGGTTATATTTTAAAGCACTACGGGAAGTAAATAAATATTACAAGTGTTCGAAAGGATAAACAACACTTTAATCTCAATACTACAAAGCAAAAAGGTTGAGTCTGACGAAGAAAATAAATACGAATCGACTTGGTGAAGAAATGGAAAAAGAAGAAAGAGTTTATGTTTTCATCCAACGTTTTTGGACTGACTTTCTCTTCTGTTTTATCTCTGTTGTGTATATCTTGTGTATATGTGTGTCTTTCCTCACTGTTTTTCGTCACTGTTTTGCAGTGTTTTTCGTCACTATTTTGCACTGCATTTTTCTATTTGTATGTCCAATACAATTGAGCCAAAAGGCATCAATATATAGCATGGAGGAGGGACCCTTCAACTGCCACAAACATGGCTGTTAATAGTCATTATGAGGGCTGTTAATGGCAGGTTTAAGGCCATTAGTGTGGCAGGTTTAAGGCCATTAGTGAGGATGTTCATGGTCATTGAAGGGGGGCTGATTATGGAGGAGTTAATCAGCCAAGTAATGACTGATTAATGCCCAAATATCAACTCCAAAGGTAGGCAGTAAGTTTCTGCCTTCCGTCGTTCCAAATTCAACTTTCCAGAAACTCTGGGGACCAAACTGTATATCAGAAAGTCCCCACAGCCCACGACCCATGACCCGTGACCAGTGACCCGAGCCCGAGACCGGACCGAACGGGATGGGCGCGCGGCGCGCGTGTGGGCTTAGCCTTGAACCCAAGCACATATAGGTTCTCGCTCCTTTAAACACATGGGATACCCCTTAGGGTCCCAAACCCTTAAACACTTTAGAGACTTATAAAGAGAGTAATTCTTCATTTTTCCACCGATGTGGTAGATTTTTCCCACACCATATTTCCATGCCTCAAACACCTTACTTCGTGGACCAATATCTCTTTCATTTCTCAACTAAATTTGACGATTTTTGGCCCTACGGTTATCTACTCACTTAGTAGATTATGCATGTGAGAAGAGATAAAGCCTCCAACATGCGGAACACTAGTGTTTAATTCATTAAATATGGGTGGACGCACCTCCCCGCCAAAGGCAAATTTCCAACATAATTTAAGCATGGGTGAATTTGATAGCTCAATTTATGAATGTAATTATTTCAACATAGGAAACCTAATTTACTACAGTTTTGTTGATTACAACGGTTGCAGAAAATGAGAAATAAGTAACTGCTAAGTATTCCAACAAAATGAAATTACAACAAACTGAAATTTCAATAAACTGAAACAACAAACTGAGATTACAAGCACTTTGTTCTGCTGGGTCGAGTGATGTCACTCTGTCTTTCAGACAAGATTGCCCCGTATATATCATTTTATGTTCTGGACAATAGTCTCTCAAGATAAAATAGCAACTCCACAAATGAGCAAAGTAAACTCAAGTGTTACTTTGAAGAATTTAGTGTAATGAAATGATGCTGGAAAGTAGTAGGAAGATTTATGTTTTTCGTTTATGTGTGTAGTCTCAACAATTGAGTCAAAGGCTTCAATATATAGTGCATGGATGTGACTTGTCAACTGCCCAACTAATTGTTGTTAATGGCCATGTAATGGCAATTAGTGAGGAGTAATCCATCCAAGTAAATGACTGAATTAATGTGCAACGTATTGGAGCTTTAGTCAGGAGTTATTTAGCCAAATAAATGACTGAATTGATGTGCATATTAATGGAGGTTTAACGTTCCAAAAACCAACCCAAAAGGCACAAGTTCTCTTTCCAATTTTATCTTACCTGAAACTTCAGGGATCAAACTATAAATATGAAGTAATTTGAGTCCAAAAAGATAATATCAGAAGCAGCCCAAAGCCCACGACCCGAGCCCGGACGGGCGGGTGGCGCGCGTGTGGACTTAGCCTCGAACCAAAGCACATCTAGGTCCTCCCTCCTTCAAACACATGAGTTACCCCTTGGGGTCCCAAACCCTTAGCCAATTTTGAGACTTATAAATAAAACAAATCTTCCTTCCTCCACCGATGAGGGAGAATTGGTCTATACCACATTTTCATGCTTCAAACACCTCACTTCGTGGACCAATATCTCTTTCATTTCTTAACGAAATTTGACGATCCTTGGCCCTACGGTCATCTACTCACTTAGTAGATTATGCACGTGTGCAGAATCAAAGTCTCCAACATGCGGAACCCTAGTGTTTAAGTCATTAAAGATGAGGGGACGCAACTCCCACCAAAAACAAATTTCCAACAAGTTTTGCATGATCCACTATATAATCTCTAGAGGCCTTTCTAATATTGCACGCAAAACTTATCCTAAATTAATAACAAATTACAATACAATGGAAAGAACACCTAAGAGAAGACTCAGTTTAGGTCTATGTGCTTCTCCAGATGTGATAGAGAAGCTATACCACACAAAAAAAGAAAACTATGAACCAATGGAGGATGAGCTAACTGAGCTCATACATAGGTTAATCAAGATGAGAAGCTGAGATTCTACCGAAATGATATTGTTGCTTGCCCCCTTTCCCTCACAAAATCGTATGAAATATACGAGAAGCTATTGAAGAACAATCCCCCAGAGGCCTATGACATTGATGGTGACAATGACTCATCAAAGGAAAATCCTTTACTTGGGACTGGAAACGTTGTTTCTGGAAATGGATGCACCATGGTTTTTGATATTTGAGATGATGCTCGTTAATGACAGGAACATATGCATGTTTTTGTCTTTGATATATGGAAATGCTATGTCATCTAAATATTTTATTTTTGTTGTTTTGTTTTAGCTTGTTCCTTATTTGTTTGTTTGGAATGAAAATGTTTGTTTAGGAATGGAACAATGTGTCTCTTTTAATATGCATATAGTTAATCAAATGTTCCAACTGAATAATTAGGTGTGAATAAACTAACTAAGACGATGTCATAATTTTATGTGAAAACACTAACACTTCACAAAATATTTAATTTTGATTACACGGATTCTTATATTTTTATTTATCCACATTAGATAATTTGATTAAAAATTGATCAAACACACTCAATATACATATTATTTGGACAAAGTGATGTACAAAAGTTTAATCAACTTAAAAATAGAAGAAAAGAAATAAAATAAGAGAATAAAAACAACACATGAGTTGCAACAATTCATTTTTACACTCCAAATGACGCATTGGTTAATCAATCGGTGCAACAATGAAAATTGTGATGGTTTGGCTTAGTACATAAATATATTTAAATCAAGACTACTCATGAAACATCCCTACACAATCAGAAAAAATACAATTTAAAAATCACTTCAAATTCATCTACAAAATGGCCACATCCTAATGGTAGACCACATGAACACCCCTACCGTATTGCTAATCATAACAATGTTGTTAATGCAAATATCCAACTATCTTAAGAGATTGATGATCTAAAAAGATAAATAAATTTTTTAAAGGCTCTTTACAATACTCTTAGTAGAGATAATGATGAACTGAAAAGAGAATTGCGCTTTGTAAGGCAGAAATTATTTTAACACATCGGTGAATTCGACAATGGGGCAATTTATAATAGGTGGTGAAGTAGGTGTTAATACTAGTGATTTATTTATGTTTTAGTGTTGTTTTTTCTGTCATGTTTTATGATATTTTGGTTGTGTTTATGTTGTTTTATTTTTAAGTTTTGTAGTATTGTGATGGTGTATCGAAATGAGCGTTCAATCCTAATGAAATATCTAAGCCTCTGTTATTGCCATATATTTTCAGATTGTTTTGTTTCGTCTTAATCATTTCTTCAAATTTTATTTTATTTATTATTTAATTAGTTTCTTGCTATGAATTTTAGGGATGTATATTTAATCTAAAAATTTATTTTGTAACAATTTGCAATATCATACCAAACAAAGCAATTTGCAAGACCAAATAAAACATAATATTATTGCAAATTAAATAGTATTACAAATAAAATTTTCAGAAATTTTCAATCCAACTACAATTCCAGTAAAAAAAAAGTGAACCTAGAGGTATTTTCATCATGATCTTCGACATTTTCAACAACCCCAAATATTTTTTCATATGATTTCTCAGCTGCTACTTTAAAATTATATTTTGGTAATGCATTTATGGTTTCTTCATGTGTTGCATGTCAATTGTGGATGTTTTCTTAAAAACAACATAAAAATTATCTTTTTTGGCCATTTGATCTTAACCCTAGACTGTTAAGAAGAAAGTGAGAAAGAGAAAAAAATGAACTAGTTGAATATTGATCGCCTATTGCAAATATAAGGGTAAGTGGAATATTTCTATGGACGTTATACACACCTATTTGATGACTAATAAAAAATAAGAAGTATATAAATAGCGTATATGAAAAGTATTAATATTTACAAGAGTATAATTATTCATATGAAAAGTATAATTTTGATATTAGGGTTGCACGTTTATCCCAACTGATTGAGCATCGAGAAGAAAAGAGTAATAATGAAAGAGTGTATTTTTCTTTTTATTTCCCCCTCTTCTTTTTCAAGAAGGGCATTACCGAAATAGAAAATGAATTCAATGATCAATACATCTTCAAAGGATATCTGAAATTACATTAATACTCCTGATTTGGGCGAGTTGTGCCAAGTTGTGACAAAAGTGGTTGTGCCAAATATAATTATCCATAGTAAAATTATTATTCTATTTTTAGCTTTTTAATAGGCTTGTCAAATCAAAATATGATAAGTAAAAATGAACGAAGGAGTACTTAATATGCCGAAAGTCAAAAATTAAAGATCATCAATTTGAAGGCAAAATTTAAAGGTCACCCCAAAATTAGAACATTCCTGCAATGATATTGGTCGTTCTTTTTTTTTCCGCGCAGATTGCCCTTCATATTTGCTGGTCTTTACCCCCCTCAAATAGCCGGTTTTAAATTTTTTCCCCTACTTCTTATTTAATGAAAATTTATAGGCCAAAGTACTCTTTATTCGCTGGTATACTAAATCATAGATTTTGGGTTCGTACCCCAGCAGAGTAAAAAAAATTAAAATAATTTCGCAAGGCAAAATTTCATAGAAACTATGTTTATTAGCCAAAATTGTGTAGAAATATAGCTGGACAAGACATACTCTTAATTTCTACAGAAGTATGTCTTAAGGCATAGTTTCTATTCAACTTTAAATGAATAGATATAATTTTTATGAAATCTTATCTTGAGAAATCATTTAACTTTATTTGACTCGACTAGGGTTCGAACTAGGGATGGCAACGGATCGGATCCTATTAGATCCAGATTCATTTTTTATACATGGATCCAGATTCGGGTCCATAAAAATCAGATCCAAATCTGAATCCATCGGATCCACGGATCGGATCTGGATATACATGTAAATTTTTTTGGCTTGAATAATATTCCCACATGTTGAAACTTTTATGACAAAATGAAACACAATCTGATTGGAAAAAAAGTGATTGAGTTCATTCAATCAACCTACACAAACATGACACCATTTTTCCAAAATACTGAACAAAGTTTTAGCATCACAAAAAAATAAAGACGATTGACTTCATTAGTGATGTTGAACAGGTTGCAACTTTGAGCTAATTTTTGGAGGCTTTAGTGATGCTCCACTTGTAGTTATACTGATTGACTTCATTAAACAACATAAAACAATGTCAGTCATATATCAAAAGTCCCAGTTTTTTTTTTTGCTAATCAAACAAATGAGAGAAAGATACTTAAGGCTTACGTCTAGCAGATTCAAGAAAGGAAAATTTAAAGAAGTGTGATAATTTTGTTAGATGATATTAATCTCCCTTGGGGAGTCTTTCATTAATATCAAGTTATATATAAAGTACAATACTCATCCCTTATACAATATGAATCCTAAGCCTATACAAAAGAGGAATCCTAGTCTTACCATAATTATATTTACATAATATATAGAAATATTCTAATTATGGGTAGGGAATATATTATTTCATATATTTACACGTTTACACACCCCCTCAGTCGGAGCGGGAGGAGGCCAGACGCTGAGACTGGATCTGAAGTCAAGAAATAACTGTCTGGGAAGTCCTTTGGTAAATATGTCTGCATACTGATAGGATGATGGAACATGTAACACTCTGACATGGCCTAACACAACTTTCTCACGAACGAAGTGTAGGTCTATCTCAATATGCTTGGTTCGCTGATGTTGAACCGGATTATGAGAAAGATAGATGGCAGAGATGTTATCACAATACACAATAGATGCCTGACGCAAAGGACACTGAAGTTCTAACAGTAAATTTTGAGCCAACAAATCTCAGCTACTACATTTGCAACGCCTATGTACTCAGCCTAAACCTTTGGAGCGAGATAGGGTAACTTGTCGCTTGGCGTACCAAGAAATCGATTATCCCTAAAAAAACACAAAGCCGGAGGTGGAGCGTCGCGTGTCCGGACACCGCCCAATCTGCATCCGTATATGAAAGCAACCTGTCTGCAGTGCAGAGGGTATAGGTGCAAACCATAATCAAGAGTGCCCTTAATGTATCGAATGATACGCCAAGAGCATGAAATGAGACTCTCGGGGGCATGCATGAATAAGCACACCGCCGAACAAAGATAAGCTATGTCGGCCTGGTGAATGTGAGATCTTGAAGTGCACCCGCAAGGCTCCTATACTGAGTAGGATCGAGACTGGAGCACCATCCATAGCACTGAGCTTAGATTTGGAATCAATCGAGTAGGCACCTCTTGCGCTTCACCATCTTAGCCCTCAGACACAATCTCTTCTGCATACTTACGCTGACACAAGAACATATGATTGGCAGACCTGGTCACTGATATCCCCAAAAAGTAACTCAGCTTCCCCAAATCAGTCATTGCAAATTCGGACTTGAGCAAGACAATAATCTCATTTTTCAATCCTTCGGAGGAGGCAGTAAGAACAATATCATCCACGTAAAGTAATAAGTAAGCAGTGCTACTACCTCGATGAAAAATGAAAAGTGATGTATCACTCTTGCTGCATACAAACCCAATCTGCAAGATATACCTGGCAAAGCGATCATACCACGCACGGGGCCTGCTTCAGGCCATATAGTGACTTACGGAGACGGCACACATAGTGAGGAACTGCTGGATGGGTGAACCCTGGTGGCTGATACATGTAGACTGTCTCTCTCAGATCCTCATGTAAGAATGCATTCTTCACATCAAGCTGATGGATCGGCCAGTGTTTTCCCATGACAATGCTCAAAACTGTGCGGATGGTAGCCAGTTTGACAACCGGGCTGGAGGTCTCACCACAATCAATGCCCTCCTGCTGATTTGTGCCATTAGCCACAAGACGGGCCTTATACCTCTCAAGATCCCCATTGTCTCTGAACTTGTGATGAAATAGCCACATACAACGAATGACATTCACCCCCTCAGGTCTAGGTACTAGATCCTACGTGTGTTGTTTAGTTAAAACATTGAATTCCTCATATATAGCCGCATTCCAATTAGGGTCTTGTTTGGCCAATTTTGGGTTCTTTGGAAGTGGAGAGATGGTTTGGGCAGACAAGTTGAAATGGACTTTGGGTTTGAAGATTCCATGCTTTGAACGAGTTTTCATTGGATGGGTAGGGACAGTGGATGGTGGAGTGGTGTTTGAGACAGGGGGTAAAGTCGGATAAAGAGAAGGTGGGGGCGAAGCCGTCGGCGCCTTGCTCTGGATCGAGTCGCGGCGCTAGAAGGTTGTGAGCTTCTCACGAAGTTTGGGCGCCGCGGCTCTGACGACGGAACAAAGGATGTGAGTTGTTCGATTATGAGGGGAGAGATGGCAGACTCGTCAAGAAATGAGTAGTCCTGTTTTTGAAATTTTGGAAGATTCAAAAACGGGAATGTGGTCTCGTCGAATGTGACGTGACGAGATATGTGGATCTGACGAGTCGACAAGTCATAGCATAGATAGCCCTTATGGTTCGGCGGAAATCCTAGAAAGACACATGGAGTGGACCTAGGAGCGAGCTTGTGAGGGGCGGTGGAGCTAAGGTTGGGATAGCACAGATAACCAAAAATCTGTAGATGATCATTAGAGGGGATTCTATGGTAGAGGATTTCGGTAGGGGTCATATTGTGAAGAGTGCTAGTAGGGAGAATATTTAGAGTGTATTCTGACATTTTAGCAGCATAAACCCAGAAGGGTGGAGGGATGGAGGCATGAATCAATAGGGTGCGAATCATATTGTTAATGGTGCGGATGATTCTTTCAGCTTTATCGTTTTGTGGTGAGGTGTGAGGGCAGGAGAAGCGAAAGACTATGCCATTAGTGGTACAAAAGCGGTGAAACATAGAGTTGTTGAATTCACGACCATTATCGCACTGAAATGATTTTATGGCTTTTCCAAATTGTGTTTGAATGAACTTGCGAAACTTAAGAAATTTAACAAACACTTCCGATTTAAATTTAAGAGGGTATAACCAAACGTAGTGTGAAAATTCATCAAGCAACACAAGATAGTATTTATGACCGAGAGAACTAGAGATATGAGATGTCCATAAATCGGCATGTTTGATATCAAAATGAGCAAATGTAACACTAGTAGATGATTTAAACGGAAGACGCATATATTTGCCTAAAGAGCAAGAAACATAATTTTGGGCAAGTTTCCCATTACAAGCAATGAAATTGTTGCCTCTAAGAAAATTAAAAATTGGGACTCCTGGATGACAAAGCCTAGTATGCCAAGTTGAAGAAGAAACAAACGCTAGAGTGACGGGAGAGCAAGATCTGGCAGCGGAGGTGGAAGTGAATGGATAAAGATCCCCCGTGCTATTGCATCTCGTAAGAGGTGTCCCCGTATGAAGATCATTTACAGTAAAACCAAAAGGGTCAAAATCCACAGAGACAGAATTATTACGAGTAAATTGGCGGACAAATATGAGGTTCTTAATCATGTGTGGGGCATATAGGGTGTTTTTGAGGGAGAAGGGTGGATGAGGAGGTTGTGTGTATGAGGTACCATAACCCTTAACTGGAATGTGTTGTCCACTACCAACTGTAACATATTGAGGATGCTTTAAACTAAACAGTTTAGGAATAGTACCTGCAGACTGGGTGACGTGAGATGTGGCGCCTGAGTCCATGTACCAAGTATTGTCAGGCTGTTGCATAGAGAGGGTGTTGAACGCCTGACCCAACTCAGTGGGTGTCATGCCGGAGGAGGGCTGCGGGACCTGACCTTGCATGAAGTGGGCCTGCTGTGGGGCTGGAGCGGGGCCTAACAAACTGGGGTAAGAATACGGATTGTATGGCTGCTGGTACTGGAATGGACTTGGCGCCGCGGCGCTGTAGACGAACTGCTGAGGAGCCGCGGCCCAGTTGTTTTGCGATCTCTGTTGCTGTTGCTGCTGTTGGTTCTGTTGACCGCGACCCTTGCCACGACCACGGCCTCCTCTACCGTCGCGGCCTTTTCCACCCTTGCCGCCGCGGCCCTGCCGCTGTTGGGAGTTGTCTGGTGGCGTCTGATCTTGGGGTTGCGTGTCGACAGCTAACACCTGCTGGGCGTGCTCATCCTGCTTAGCACGACGGGTTTCTTCGAGCAACAATTGTGAGCGAGCTTTGTTAAAACTCGGTAGTGGATCTGCATGTTGAATTATGGTGGCCAAAGTATCATATTCGCCCTTAGTAAGGCCAGAAATCATTTGTAGCACCATTTTATCGCCGATGTGAGCGTCGATGTTGGAGAGTTGATCCGCTAGAATTTTAAGCTGCTTGCAGTACTCAGAGACATTGGAGAAGTTTTCAAGACGTGTTTTGTTGAACTGTTCTTCCAAATACATGGCACGAGTGTGCTTGTTGTCCTGAAAAATTTCCTCCAAACGATTCCACAAGTAAAGGGCTGTGGAGTCAGATTTCATGATAGTAAGGAGCAAATCCTGAGAGATACTACCATATATTCATTGTTTGACGTCGGCGTCGAGACGATGCCAGATAGAATCATCAACCTACGTATGGCGCAGAATAGTGTCATTAATATGGTCAAGCACGTTATAGAGACATGCATGATTGCGAAAAAGTTCAACCCAGGGAGAATATTGGTTGTTTTCTTGATCAAGAATAATGGGAATATGGTTCTTGATGTTGGAAACTTGATGAAGCGGGGTGAAACGGGGGTGATGACTTTGTGGTGGGATTTGTGGAGGTAGAGGCGTCAGAAAGTGTGGAAGAATCAGGGATAACCATTTAGAGAAGAGAAGAAAGGAAGAACAAAACCCAAAAAATAAGAAGAAAATTCGGGAGGGCCGCGGCGTAGGAAAGGTAGCCGGCGGTTGTGGAAGAGAAAGGTTTTTAGGGTTTTATTTATTTGGCTCTTGATACCATGTTAGATGATATTAATCTCCTTTGGGGAGTCTTTCATTAATATCAAGGTATATATAGAGTACAATATTCATCCCTTATACAATAGGGAATCCTAAGCCTATACAAAAGAGGAATCCTAATCTTACCATAATTATATTTACACAATATATGGAAATATTTCTAATTATGGGTAGGGAATATATTGTTTCCTATATTTACACGTTTACAAATTTTTTCTTTTTATAGAAATGAAAATATGGAAAACTACAGAGAGCATATAGGCAAATGAAATGAAACTTCAAAGACAAATTACATGGTTGTGTGACTTGTACCTTATCCTGGTTCAACCGTTTACCCAATACATAAATTATGAAAAAAATTTAAGAAAATACTTATAAAATTACATTCTAGGTTATGGATATATTTAATAAAAACGGATCCACGGATCGGATCTGGACCGGATACAGATCTCAAATACAAGATCCATATCCAGATCTGATCCGTCAGAAATGGATTCGGGTCCGATCCGAATCCGTCGGGTCCAAATTTTGAAGATCCATATCTTATAAAACAGATCTGGATTCACCGGGTCCAAAATCGATGGCCATCTCTAGTTCGAACGCAGAATTTCATTTTTTTTTTTAAATGTCAAAAGCGTTTTTAACCACTTTTTTTATTATACTCTCTTAATATGCCGAAAGGTAAAAATTACAGGTCACCCCAAAATTAATTAGAGCATTCCTGCGAATTGGCCTCGGTCGTTTAGCTAAACAACCCGGCCTGTTCCACTTTTCTAGAACCGATTCTCCATCTTTCTCCAATCCTTCACCGCTGCTAAACCCTAACAAAACCCTAATCCTCCATTTCAACAAACCACCATCCCTAATGGCTCTCTCCAAACACACCTTCTTCACCCATCACCTCAAAACCCTAACCAAACCCAATTATCTCCGCCGCCCACCACCACCACCTTCCTTCATCTCCCTCCGTCTCCTCTCTTTCGCTACCCCAGAAGAAGCCGCCGCCGAACGCCGTAAACGCAAACGCCGCCTCCGTATTGAACCCCCTTTATCCTCCCTCCGTCAACAACAACACCAACCTCGCCCTACAAACCCTAGCTCCAATAATAACAACCCTAACGCACCTAAAATCCCCGAAACCGTTTCCGCACTTTCCGGTAACAGACTTAACTTACATAACAAGATTCTTAAGCTCATTCGCGAGAATGATTTGGATGAAGCTGCGTTGTACACGCGCCACTCTGTTTACTCCAATTGCCGTCCTACTATATTTACTTGTAACGCCGTTATGGCTGCGCAACTCCGTCAATCCCGTTACTCCGATTTACTATCGCTTCATCGGTTTATAACGCAAGCTGGTATTGGAGCGAATATTGTTACGCATAATTTGATATTAACTGCTTATATGGATTGCAGGAAAACTGATATGGCTATGGAACATTATAAGCAGTTGATTAATAATGCACCTTTTAACCCTTCGCCAACTACGTATCGGATACTTATTAAAGGGCTTGTTGATAATAACAAGATTGATAAGGGGATGGAATTGAAGGAGGAGATGTTGTCTAAGGGGTTTAGTGCTGACCCAATTGTGTATAGTTATTTGATGTCGGGACAAGCTAAGGGTTTGAATGCTGATGGGGTTTTTGAGCTTTATGAAGAATTGAAGGAGAAATTGGGAGGGGATGTTTCGGATGGTGGAGTGGTTTACGGGAGTTTAATGAAAGGGTATTTCTTGAGGAGTATGGAGAAGGAGGCTATGGAGTGTTATGAGGAAGCTGTCGGTGAGAATTCTAAGATTAAGATGAGTGCTGTGGCGTTTAACTATGTTTTAGATGCTTTAAGCAAGAACGGGAAGTTTGATGAGGCTTTGAAGTTGTTCGAGAGGATGTTGAATGAGCACGATCCTCCAAAAAGATTGGTGGTGAATTTGGGTAGCTTTAATGTAATGGTGGATGGTTATTGTGCGTTGGGCAGGTTTAAAGATGCGATTAATGTTTTTAACAGCATGGGAGAGAAGAGGTGTAGACCAGACACGTTGTCTTACAATAGTCTGATTGAGCAGTTGTGTAAAAATGACTTGTTGGGTGATGCTGAGGAGCTTTATAAGGATATGGGAGAGAAGGGGGTTAGCCCTGATGAGTTCACGTTCGTTTTGTTGATGGATACTTGCTTTAAAGAAACTAGGCCTGATGATGCGGCTGCGTACTTTAAGACCATGGTTGAGTCTAAATTGAGGCCTAATCTTGGGGTTTATAATAGGTTGGTTGATGGTTTGGTTAAAGTTGGTAAAGTTGATGAAGCTAAATCGTTTTTTGATTTGATGATGGGAAAGCTGAGGATGAATGATGATAGCTACAAGTTTATGATGAATGCATTGTTTGAGATCGGGCAGCATGATGGGGTGCTTAAGATTGTAGACAGAATGTTAAGGGAGGATCCAGCTGATTTCTCTGATGAGTTGCAAGAGTTCATTCGAGAAGCCTTGAGGAAGGAAGGTAGAGATGAGGAGTTGACCAAGCTTATGGATGATATCGAAAGGGAGAAGAAAGAAGCTGTAGCCAGGGAGGCTGAAGCAGCTGAAAGAGCAAAGGCTAGTGCAAGAGCGGCTGTTTCTTCTTTGATAAATAGTCCTAAATTGTTTGGAAATAAGGAGCCTGAAGAGCAGTCAACAACTGCTGGTGAGACTGTCAACACCAATGATGATGACAAACAAGCAGTCCCTGAAGAAGAGGCGAGTGCTCAAGAGAATGCTGTAGAGGCTAGTTCCACTGGTGAGGGCGCAGAGGCTGAGAACATGGTTGCTACAGAAGCTAGAAGTGATAGTGCACTTTGATCACCTAATGAGAAAAAAAGTAGGTTTCTTTTCATGCTGCCACACTTGCAAGCACGAACTATGATCCTCTTTTGATAAATTACTACTGGAACATTGTTTGTAATTTAGATGGAAATGAAATGGATGATTTTTTATATCACCTTTGAAGTAAATGGTGAGTAACAAGTTGTAACGCAGCAACATCTGGTGTAAACTAACTCGTCTTACTTCTTGTTGCACTAGTATCCAAGTTATTGTGTGAATGTACTGTGATTATAGTGTTACTAACAAGTTAAATGTTCTTGATAACATACGTAAATTTTATGAAGCATTAGCTTCCGATCTAGGTGTACAGTAGATACTCTACAGTATTCTACTAAACAATTAGGGACCAAGGGAAGCCAATAGCTAAGACTCTTAACAAAATGCACTTTAGTCTTTGACATTAAATCTGGTTTCTAAATGTTCATAGAGTTAACAGAGAGAACGTGCCGCAATGTGAACAATGCGCAGGCTCAATTTTGTAAATATGTTTAGGTTTATATTTCAATTATTTGGCTTCTTCTACCTACATTTGATTCGCCTTTATTGTAGTGGGCACTCTGGCGGATTTGACCATTTCGTTTATCATTATTATTACCTTTTTACTACAGCCGTTGGGAGATAGAATGATCATTCCAATGAAGCCCTGATCGAGATTCTTTCTAATATCACGAGTTATTCGAGCATCGAGATGAAAACTATGTAACACACAAGGAACTGTAAGATGGTTATTAACAATTGATACGACTAAATCTTCAGGGACAATGATATGTAGCTGGGCAGAGCATGAAGTTAGGACGGTGCAAAGATATTGCTGTCTCTCTTACACCCACTGTCACACGCACATAAATCCACAGGAAAAAATAGGGGAGGGAGAAGTAAAGGAAAAAAAAAACAATCACTCCGAGAAATAAATTAGCTACACAGATTTGGTATGCACACTCCACCTTCTGGATTTTGCTGTTCCTTCCATATCCTTCCAGTAACTCGAAGTTTCAGCTCCTTTCGATCCCCTCCAGACAAGAAAAGTGCCATGTTACGTTGGATTATTAGACCATCATGACTGTCCCTGACCTTCCGGTGGCTATCTCGAACACTTCTTGGTGTTCCCTCCCATATGAGCTTTCTACCATTTCCACCTACTTCGAGACTATAGCTGTAATTGCGTGCCTCAGTCTCATCGCCCATAAATCGTAGAAAGGCCATATAAACAGGGGCCATACCAAGCTGGAAGGCCTCAAAGTGGAGACAGAAATACTGCCCAAAACAATGAAAGACCTGAGAAAGGAGCAACAAGGATTGGTCAATGAGAGTGAACTTGGGATACGTCAACAGATAAGAGGAGCATTTTCTTGTTTCAACGTCTTAAGATGTACAAAATGGCAGTATTCAAAATGTATGCCACATAAGATGTCTTGTATTTAATATATTAAAGTAAAATGCCACAATACATCTCCTTTGACATCATAAAGGCCATTGTTTTCTTTTACTTGAAGACCGTCATAAGGATTCCTTTCTTCCTTCCTCGTTTTCAGAATCTCAATATCCAATAAATAAAAAATATCAGCCCTTCAATAGAATGATATAATACTGTCCAAATACATTCCTTGAGACAATCTCTAGGAAAGGATCAAGATACCCATAAAAGAAAAGATGCAAGAAAATGTTGTAGAAAGAAGCACAAGATAATGCAGGGGTATTCCCAAAACTTTAAGAAATGCCATACTATAATTTCGTCATCCACGGGTTCCCATTTTAATAATTCATCCACAGATTTTTATAGGTCTATTTGTTAGCATCCTGGTGGTTACGGTGAATGAAAAGGATACTTGAAAACTTTCATAATCCGAAAACATCATGAAATACATAAAACATGATGCTCACCATCAGTATGGAACTCCAGAAGTTAAAAAGTTGCTAGACTTACCGTCAGCATCCATGTGGCATTTTCTACTTCTCGAGGATTTGACTTCACATAACGATGGTTAAAAGTGCATCCCGTGTGCATATCCACTTTATGATCATCTCTTAAATGTGCAACCAAATAAGGGATGTCACCAGTCACTGAGCACTCTGATCCAGCATATGGGCAGTTGTATGGTCTAAAATTGCACAGTGCCTCATGCTTGAGCTTACTGTAATATGGGAATATTTCTGGGCATCCCAAAGAAAAATATTTGCAAGGCAGTTCAAGTGACTCTGCAACCTTCTCCAGTGCTAAGCACCTTATATCACCAAGCTCTTGTCTACATGTAGGACATCGATTGTGCACCCTTGTTTTGCAGGTAGAACAAAGTGTATGTCCATTGTGACACTGCAAAATAAACAAACTTTAAGTCTTTCACCACTGTAAGAACTCTAATTTCATAAAGACTAAATGAACAAATGCATAGACGATTGTCACGGGTCACCCAGTTTATGCACCAAACCAATAATTTACTTCCAGCAAGTAGAAGAGAATACACATATTCATTAGTGGTTATACAAGCCCAACATTCTCTAAGCACATGCATTACGATTTATGGCTCTATCTAATGTAGGAAAGCAGGCTCCTAAAAATTTAGCCAGCAAAGCTTTCTTTTAATAATTGATACTCCCTCCGTCCCAATTTATATGATTTATATGATGTAGTTTGACTGGGCACGGAGTTTAAGAAATAAAGACTTTTGAATCTTGGGGTCTAAAACAAGTCAAATATATTTGTATGGTTATAGATCATCTCGCTAAGCATAAAAGATAAAGTTTAAAGTTAAATTGTTGCCAAATAAGAAAATGTGTCATTCTTTTTGGGACTGACTAAAAAGGAAAGTGTATCACGTAAATTGGGACAGAGGGAGTAATAATTTGGTAGGCAAAGTATCGGTGACAAGTTTATACTCATCAAAAGAAGAATCAGTGATAAGTTTCCAGTTTGATCTCAACAGGAAACAAACCTTATGCCTTTATTCTGTAAGATACAACCAATATGAATTTCAATCAAGTCGCCTGAAATATACTCTACCGACAGGCTTACTATAAATGAAATAGAAAGACAGCAGCACCTATATATGCTGAGGAGTTCCTATTTCTGCTTATAGAATTCAGTGGGATTCAATATTAAGCCATGTTGAATGTCAATCAAGTCAACTGAAATATACTCAAAGATTATACCAACTGACATGCTTCCTATAAATGAAGTAGAAAGACGATACCAGTATACGCTGATTAATTTCTAATTTCGGCTTATAGAATTCCTAGTGGCATTCAAGATTTCCTTGACAGCCATAGTTGAATTACGCTCACTGAGAGTACCACTTATAACTTATCCAAGATAATTTGGACATATGACTACAGAGTGGAGCAATACTTTTTTATTGATAAGTGACTACAGAGTGAAGCAATATAATTTACCTTCTAAATTTGTGGTTATACAAACACACCAAACTTTCTCATATACTTTATTTTCCATCTTCCGAAGCCTCTCATTTTCTGCTCAGCGAGGAGGATTCATGTAATTATTTATTTATCTTTGAATGGGGGTGAGGGCGGTAAGGGTCTGCCATAGATTGAGTGCCTTCCTGACAGAAGCCTCATTTCTTTTCCCTGACATTCCTATCCCACATACGTGAACATCTATAGGACAAAATTCATCCAACTTCCAAGACTACACTAGTTTGACCCTATACAATGCTCCAAGAGCCTAAAAGGCTGCACAAATCTCAATCAAAGACAATGAGCTTCAAAGAGCAACAATAAGCAGAATATGACTCTAACCAATCTATACAGCTGGCAGATGTGACAGCAGTGTAACTCCCCCACAGAGCTGCCATACTAAGTCACTAAAGGGAGTAAATTATGCTTTTCATGGCGGTGGTGTTTGGACCTGCTAGAGCACACCTAGACTATTCCATTGTGTACCTACTACTACCTCCACTAGCACAAGGATCAAGTAACTCTGCCACCAAGGCTTAGACCGATGGGAGGAAACACCAAGCATTTTTTTCGTCTTTGCTGAAATCTGACCCTTGATCTCAAACGGTTTTCACCAAATTCATTGACTATTAGGCTACATCCTTGGGTGCAAGGAACTGACTAAATCTTTCTCGTTTTATCCTTCTCATGAATGGATTCGAATTAAAGTACAGTCATAAGGCTGATATGTCTATTTAACAGGCAGCAAATCATCTCTCTTCATATTCATTAATAAATTAAGTAACTAAGTTCATTGCAGAACAGTCAAGCTCATTTGCCGAACAGTCAAAAGTATACATCATATCCAATAATCTGCAGTCAATTTCGAGAACTCAAGCTGTGACAAGTTGACTATCAAAATTCTTCAAATATTCTGAAATTGATAAAAACTTAATCAAATGCTCCAAAGGCACACTTTCATAATCCTCAGCATACCACAGCCAAAACTATCATGCTTTTACCTCAATCTAAGGTTTCCATAATATTATTGAAGAGTCAAAAGAGCACTTCAAAATTCTAACTCAATCAACTTTAACTTTAAGGTTAAAATAGCACAAAGTTTCTTTTTTTATGATGAAGTAAAATAGCACAAAGATTGACATACCCTTTCTAACACATTTGCATCATTGTCCATCAACAGAACAGTAAGAATTACTCCTACTGTCCCAATTTATGCGATATACATTCACACCCACATAAACATCTATGACTTATTTTGGACCACAAGTTTTAAAAGTCTTCATTTCTTTCTTTCTTAAACTCCGTGTTTAATCAAACTATATGGCATAAATTGGGGACGGAGGGAGTAACATTCAAGAAATGAAAAACCCAAAAAACCAACCTTTATATCGGGAAAAACAAAAACAAAACAAACGAATCTCACAAAGAGGAAAAGGGACAAAAATACAACCAATAAAAAAAGAAAGAAATAATACTAAGAAGTCAGAAAAAGGGAAGACCTGATGAATTGGTGGATACATAGAATTAGTGCAAACGGGGCATTCAAGCAATTCATGAACACTAGTAGGGGCAATTCCGGAAGGAATAATATTATGAGTTTTTGTAGAAGAAAATTGATGATGAGATAAGTGGATCTCTTCATCTTCAATACCATCAGTTGATGAAACACACTCAATGCTCTCCATTTCCATTGCAACCCGGGTTTGACCCGATTACTATCAAATAGAGAAGAAAAAGATTCAATCTTTCTCTCCACCCAATAAATTACAAAGTCACCAATATTCACATTTCTTCATATTCAAACACAAATTTGGAAAAGGAAAGGAAATATGGGTTTTTTTTAGAAACCAAACCAAACAAGGCCTTTTCTTTTTTCTGTCAGAGAGAAATGAGGATCACCGTTAAATTCCCGACATAATTTGTTGTTAGATTAGATACTTTATCTGACGGCCAATGTTTTTTATTTTTTTTTCAATTGAAATGATTATTGCTGAAACCTATTTGGCTATTTGATGTGTTTTTTTGGGTTTAATATACCATGTGGAATTTTCCTAATACAGCTATTTGCCAATTTGGCGCTTATTGTTTTTTGCTTTTTGGACTTGCAAAATGTAAGTATCAAGTTACATAGCACATTTCAAATTTTGAGAGTTCAATTTTTCAAATTTTGATGTTAATTTAAATATGAATTTTTAAAATTTTAATATTTAAAATTTTTGTAAACAATATTATAAATTACAATGATCAATAATTTAAAATATTTATAACATACATCAAAATATTACTATGATCAAAAGATAAATTTGTTTGACACTCAAAATTTGAAAAGTGTCACATAAATTAGGACGAGGAGAGATATATTACCTCTATTTGATTTAACTACTTGATAGAAAAATAAAAATAAACGGTGGGTCAACGAGGCCATATTTTTGTCACTCTTGGCAAATGATCACTTACACCCAAAAATTTGCAATAATCAAATAAATATACTTGATATGTATCTTTTACAAGCATTTATTATTTAATCATAGTTAATTAATAATTATAAACTTTTATTGAATTTTATCATTTAATCTATATATAATAGTAAAGCTGAAAATGGACACGGTGATGTGCCATGTCTCATTGGCCAACATTACTATTTATCTTTTTTCTCATAATTTTGGATTTTTTCCTAATTTTTGGTCCCAAAAAAAACTCCAAGAAAGTTAATGATACCTAAGTTAATGATCTCAAAAGTCACGTTGTATAGCACTATTAAGTGGCTGACCATAATCGGCATTAAAAGTCTTTATGATGGAGAGAAAAAAATTGAAAATTAAATTTTATTAACTGGGAACAATTAAGGTATTAATTGTACCTTCATAATAAATAAAGAATAAATATAGAGGAATAAAGTAAACCAATCGTTTCAAAGTTGATACTTTCATATCCTTTGGCTTTTCAATTTCTCCAATTTTTAAGGTGAACTTTTTATGATATGAGTATAAATTGGATGTAACCAGAGCTAATCAATCTCTCACCAACTGTAGAAATTTCAAACGCATTGGGAGGGATTTTTGCAGCCTTGGTACCTCCAAAAGGAATATATCTTAATGGTGATTTTGGATTATTTTTGATAATTTTTTCGTATGACTATAATTTCTTCAAAAACAGGTTATGTTGTTGTTCATACAGATGGTTGTCATATGCAGCAGTGACTTTCTATACCTTATTTCTACTGGTTGGTCTTCTCTTATATTGACTACAACAACAACATATTCAGTGAAATCCCACAACGTGGGGTATGGAGAGTGTAGAGTGTACGCAGACCTTACATCTAGCGGTTGTTTCCGAGAGACCTTCGGCTCAAGACAAGCACAAGCACAAGCATAGCAACAGAAAAAGCAAAGCAATTCTCTTATATTGACTAATTGATTTAATTCTCTTTTGCTAAGAATTATAGTTCTTACACTTATGCTATTTTCTTCCTAATTTCTTCATATTTTTCTAATGAGCTTTTGGTATTTATTTGGTTTTAGGCAAGGGTGGGAAAGAGCAGGCAGAGGGATTGATCGTAAGAAGTTATAAACATTCTTCTATTTAGTACTTATTTGTTTTTCTATTTCTCTGTATCTTTGGTAGTATGAGAGGACAGTGGTTATACTCATAGTTTGTAATATTTAGCTAAGCATGGAACAATATCTGAGTAGATATTCAAATATTGTACACTTACTTATTTGTTAAGAGTCCTACATCGGGATATAGAATGGGAACAAGTACTTATATGGACAATTTTCACCCTACAAGCTAGCTTTTGGAGTTGAGTTAGATCCAAAATCCATTCTTTACATGGTATCAGAACCAGACTCATTCCAATTCTTTGTTCACCGTTGGGCCCCCAAATTATATTATTCACGCTCCAATTAACAAGGTTTGTGCGTGCGGGGCAGTGTTAAGAGTCACACATCGGATATGGATTGGGAACATAGACTCCTTATATGGACTTGGACAATCCTCACCCTACAAGCTAGCTTTTTGGGTTGAGTTAGACCTAATATTCATTCTTTACATTATTCTTACCCATATTTGTTTCCAAATCTTTTAGGTTTTAGTCATTGATTGGAGAAAGATTAGTTACCGAGTTAGTAGTTATAAATTGAGAGAATTCTTGTATTGCTCATTATATTTGAAGATAAAATAATATCTCACACGACTAGAATTTCATTGTTGCAACTTTGTTCAGAAGTTGTTCTTCTTCTCACCTTGTAAGGATTCTCAATTTCTAAGGATTGCAATTTCAGTGCTCTTCATTGAGTAGGTTACAATGGGAAACAACGGATTTTAAGATTGAGACCAAGAAATGAAAAATAATAGATTGTATAAATTTTGATGGAATTGAATGTTTAAACCAGAATACAACATAAAATAATAAGATTATTCATACCCGAAGTTGTTTATACGGAGTATCTTTTTTGCAACAACAATTTTATTACCTCCGTGTCATCCTACGTACATGTCCATAAATGTGTTTTTATTTCTACTTTTTTTTGTTAATTGAGAGGTAATTAGTTGTTAGTTCTATTTTTTACACATCTATAGTTACAATTCTCATTTGTTTGGTGGAAACAAATGTTTTAATTTAAATGTAGGAAACAATGTCTTTACAATAATTTTATTTATATAATAAAAAGGTGATTCGGTGCACAAAGTATCATGGCACTTCAAAGAGCTACCCTAATTACAAAAAAAGTTTATTATATGTAAACGTGTAAATATAGGAAACAATATATTTCCTACCTATAATTAGAATATTTTCATATATTGTGTAAATATAATTATGGTAAGACTAGGATTCCTCTTTTGTATAGGCTTATGATTCATATTGTATAAGGGATTAATATTGTACTCTATATATAGCTTGATATTAATGAAATCTGACTCCACAGGTAAACGTGTAAATATAGGAAACAATATATTCCCTACCCATAATTAGAATATTTTCATATATTGTGTAAATATAATTATGGTAAGACTATGATTCCTCTTTTGTATAGGCTTAGGATTCCTATTGTATAAGGGATGAATATTGTACTCTATATATACCTTGATATTAATGAAAGACTCCCCAAGGGAGATTAATATCATCTAACATGGTATCAGAGCCAAATAAACAAAACCCTAAAAACCTTTCTCTTCCACAGCCGCCGGCTGCCTCTTCTACGCCGCGGCCCTCCCCGATTTTCTTCTTATTTTTCGGGTTTTGTTCTTCCTTTCTTCTCTTCTCTAAATGGTTATCCCTGATTCTTCCACACTTTCTGACGCCTCTACCTCCACAAATCCCACCATAAAGTCATCACCCATGTTTCATCCCGCCCTTACTGTTTTCAACATCAAGAACCATATTCTCATTATTCTTGATCAAGAAAAACAACCAGTATTCTCCCTGGGTTGAACTTTTTCGCAATCATGCATGTCTCTATAACGTGCTTGACCATATTGATGACACTATTACGCGCCCTACGGAGGTTGATGATTCTATCTGGCATCGTCTCGACGCCGGCGTCAAACAATGGATATATGGTAGTATCTCTCAGGATTTGCTCCTTACTATCATGAAATCTGACTCCACAGCCCTTGACTTGTGGAATCGTTTGGAGGAAATTTTTCAGGACAACAAGCACACTCATGCCGTGTATTTGGAAGAACAGTTCAACAAAACACGTCTTGAAAACTTCTCCAATGTCTCTGAGTACTGCAAGAAGCTTAAACTTCTAGCGGATCAACTCTCCAACATTGGCACACCTGTCACTGACGATAAAATGGTGCTACAAATGATTTCTGGCCTTACTAAGGGCGAATATGATACTTTGGCCACTATTATTCAACAGGCAGATCCGCTATCGAGTTTTAACAAAGCTCGCTCACAATTGTTGCTCGAAGAAACCCATCGTGCTAAACAGGATGAGCACGCCCAGCAGGTGTTAAGTGTCGACACGCAACCCCAAGATCAGACGCCACCAGACAACTCCTAACAGCGGCAGGGCCGCGGCGGCAAGGGTGGAAAAGGCCGCGGCGGTAGAGGAGGCCGTAGTCGTGGCAATGGTCGCGGTCAACAGAACCAACAAAGAAGAATAAAGAACAGAGATCGCAGAACAACCGGGCCGCGGCCTCGCCAGCTTCATCTACGGCCATGGTGCCCAAGATCTGAGCCGCGGCGCCTCTGGGTCAGAGCCGCAGTGCCAAGTCCATTCCAGTACCAGCAGCCATACAATCCGTATTCTTACCCCGGTTTGTTAGGCCCTGCTCCAGCCCCACAGCAGGCCCACTTCATGCAAGGTCAGGTCCCGCAGCCCTCCTCCGGCATGACACCCACTGAGTTGGGTCAGGCGTTCAGCACCCTCTCTATGCAACAACTTGACAATACTTGGTACATGGACTTAGGCGCCATATCTCACGTCACCCAGTCTGCAAATACTATTCCTAAACTGTTTCGGTTAAAGCATCCTCAATATGTTACAGTTGGTAGTGGACAACGCATTCCAGTTAAGGGTTATGGTACCTCATACACACAACCTCCTCATCCACCCTTCTCCCTAAAAAACACCATATATACCCCACACATGATTAAAAACCTCATATCTGTCCGCCAATTTACTCGTAATAATTCTGTCTCCGTGGATTTTGATCCTTTTGGTTTTACTGTGAATGATCTTCATATGGGGACACCTCTTACGAGATGCAATAGCATGGGGAATCTCTATCCATTCACTTCCACCTCCGATGCCAGATCTTGCTCTCCCGTCACTCTAGCGGTTGTTTCTTCTTCAACTTGGCATAATAGGCTTGGTCATCCAGGAGTCCCAATTTATAATTTTCTTAGAAGCAACAATTTCATTGCTTGTAATGGAAAACTTGCCCAAAATTGTGTTTCTTGCTCTTTAGACAAACATATTCGTCTTCCGTTTAAATCATCTACTAGTGTTACATTTGCTCCTTTTGATATCATACATGCCGATTTATGGACATTTCATATCTCTAGTTCTCTCGGTGATAAATACTATCTTGTGTTGCTTGATGATTTTTCACACTACGTTTGGGTATACCCTCTTAAATTTAAATCGGAAGTGTTTGTCAAATTTCTTGAGTTTCGAAAGTTCATTCAAACACAATTTGGAAAAGGCATAAAATCATTTCAGTGCGATAATGGTCGTGAATTCAATAACTCTATGTTTCAACGCTTTTGTACCAATAATGGCATGGTCTTTCGCTTCTCCTGCCCTCACACCTCACCACAAAATGGTAAAGCTGAAAGAATCATCCGCACCATTAACAATATGATTCGCACCCTATTGATTCATGTCTCCCTCCCTCCACCCTTCTGGGTCTATACTGCTAAAATATCAGAATACACTCTAAATATTCTCCCTACTAGCACTCTTCACAATATGACCCCTACCGAAATCCTCTACCATAGAATCCCCTCTTATTCATCTACGGATTTTTAGTTGTCTGTGTTATCCCAACCTTAGCTCCACCGCCCCTCACAAGCTCGCTCCTAGGTCCACTCCATGTGTCTTTCTAGGATTTCCGCCGAACCATAGGGGTTATCTATGCTATGACTTGTCGACTCGTCAGATTCATATATCTCATCATGTCACATTCGACGAGACCACATTCCCGTTTTCGAATCTTCCAAAATTCCAAAAACATGACTACTCATTTCTTGACAAGTCTGCCATCTCTCCCCTCATAATCGAACAACTCACATCCTATGTTCCGTCGTCAGAGCCGCGGCCTCGAGGGGAGGCGCCGCGGCGCCTGATTTCCAAGGAAAAATCTTTTGAAACACCGTCGACAGCGCCACGGCCCTGTGCTGAGGCGCCGCGGCGCCCAAACTTCAGAGAAGCATGGCAACCTTCTAGCGTCGCGACTCTTGATCCAGGAGCAACGGCGCCTCCGACGGCTTCGCCCCCACCTTCTCCTTATCCGACTTTACCCCCGTCTCAAACACCACTCCACCATCCACTGTCCCTACCCATCCAATGGAAACTCGTTCAAAGCATGAAATCTTCAAACCCAAAGTCCATTTCAACTTTTCTGCCCAAACCATCTCTCCACTTCCAAAGAACCCAAAATTGGCCAAACAAGACCCTAATTGGAATGCGGCTATGTATGAGGAATTTAATGCTTTAACTAAACAAGACACGTGGGATCTAGTACCTAAACCTGAGGGGGTGAATGTCATTCGTTGTATGTGGCTATTTCGTCACAAGTTCAGAGACAATGGGGATCTTGAGAGGTATAAGACCCGTCTTGTGGCTAATGGCACAAATCAGCAGGAGGGCATTGATTGTGGTGAGACATTCAGCCCGGTTGTCAAACCGGCTACCATCCGCACAATTTTGAGCATAGCCATGGGCAAACACTGGACGATCCATTAGCTTGACGTGAAGAATGCATTCTTACATGGGGATCTGCGAGAGACAGTCTACATGCATCAGCCACCAGGGTTCACCCATCCATCAGTTCCTCACTATGTGTGTCATCTCCGTAATTCACTATATGGCCTGAAGCAGGCCCCCCGTGCGTGGTATGATCGTTTTGCCAGGTATATCTTGCAGATTGGGTTTGTATGCAGCAAGAGTGATACATCACTTTTCATTTTTCATCGAGGTAGTAGCACTGCTTACTTATTACTTTACGTGGATGATATTGTTCTTACTACCTCCTCCGACGAATTGAAAAATGAGATTATTGTCTTGCTCAAGTCCGAATTTGCAATGACTGATTTGGGGAAGCTGAGTTACTTTTTGGGGATATCAGTGACCAGGTCTGCCAATCATATGTTCTTGTGTCAGCGTAAGTATGCAGAAGAGATTGTGTACAAGGCTAAGATGGCGAACTGCAAAGAGGTGCCTACTCCAGTTGATTCCAAATCTAAGCTCAGTGTTATGGATGGTGCTCCAGTCTCTGATCCTACTCTGTATAGGAGCCTTGCAGGTGCACTTCAGTATCTCACATTCACCAGGCCAGACATAGCTTATGATGTTCAGCAGGTGTGCTTATTCATGCATGCCCCCAGGGAGTCTCATTTCATTGCTCTTAAGCGTATCATTCGATACATTAAGGGCACTCTTGATTATGGTTTGCACCTATACCCCTCTCGCACTGCACATGTTGCTTTCATATACGGATGCAGATTGGGCGGGGTGTCGGACACGCCGACGCTCCACCTCCGGCTTTGTGTTTTCTTAGGGGATAACTGATTTCTTGGTCCGCGGCGGCAGTGCTACCCTATCTCGCTCCAAAGGTTTAGGCCGAGTACAAAGGCATTGCAAATGTAGTAGCCGAGATTTGTTGGCTCGTAAATTTCATCGTTAGAACTTGAGTGTCATTTGCGTCAGGCATCTATTGTGTATTGTGATAACATCTCGCCATCTATCTTTCTCATAACTGGTTCAACATCAAACAACCAAGCATATTGAGATAGACCTACACTTCGCTCGTGAGAAAGTTGCGTTAGGCCATGTCGAGTGTTACATGTTCCATCATCCTATCGATGCACATATTTACCAAAGGACTTCCTGCATGCTTATTTCTTGACTTCTCAGATCCAGCCTCGTCCGGCCTCCTCCCGCTCCTGAGGGTGTGTAAACGTGTAAATATAGGAAACAATATATTCCCTACCCATAATTAGAATATTTTCATATATTGTGTAAATATAATTATGGTAAGACTAGGATTCCTCTTTTGTATAGGCTTAGGATTCCTATTGTATAAGGGATGAATATTGTACTCTATATATACGTTGATATTAATGAAAGACTCCCCAAGGGAGATTAATATCATCTAACATTATATATAGATTTTTTTCTTTTTTCTTTTTGTTTCTATAGCTAAAGATGAAATATTTCTTATAATCACGCGAACTTATTCCCTAGTTATGATAAATTACTTAAATTTTTTTATGTAAACATTGAATATGTGAATGTGGAAGTCGTTTCGTATGGAATACACTTGCAATTAAATTTTTTATCATTAACTATGAATAGTTTACTGATGGATCCATTAAAAAACTACAACAGGCTTAATAACGGCATGATATACATGCATTTGTGATTAATTAGGATTTAAGTCAATATTCCATCCGTTTCATAATAAGTGATTTTTTAGATTTTTCAATATTTTTCAAAATAAATGATATTTTAAGATTTTAAGAAGACTTTGGGCAAATTCTTCCAAAATTACTCTTATTTAAATAGTCAAGATTTTCTTTTTCTAGAAAGTAGTAAAACTTGATTATGGATAAGTTAGTAAAAATACTCCTAATTTTTTAAAAGTGAATAATTTCTTAAAGGGTGTGCATGAGCCTAAAAAATCACTTATTATAAAATGGAGGAAGTACTTTGGTACACCTAATGTTATTATTATCCAAATTAAGCAGCAAATGTAAACAATCCAACAACAAATACTTTAAAAAGAAAAGCAAAACATTCTTTATTGGAGGTTGCAAGCAGGTGACGCCATGATGTAGAATTGGACAAATGGATCTCTTTTTTCTCACCGTTCTTATTTAAATTTCATATCAAATACGATCTGAAATTATAAGTACATGACGCACCACAACAATAAAGTCGAAGGCATGGATATGTTTAAAAGAGAGCTTTTAACATTTTTAGTCAATCGGCCAGAAATAATTTTACAACGCCTATCGGCTAAAAATAATTTTACCCGCCTATCCGTAACAATTTGTAGCCAAATCGTCGGTATATACTCAATATATAACAAATGTAAAATAAATACATATACAATAATAATATACTCAGTGAAATTTCACAACGTGGAGTTTAGGGGTGGCTAGTGGGCCGGGCTCGGGACCGGCGGACTGGGTTTGGCGGGATCGATAGGGCCGGGACGGGAAAAGGGCGGGATCGGGTCGGGTCAGGCGGGATCGGGATCCCGGTCGGTTTTTTTAAAGTCTAAATTAAGTTTCAGAAAATAGCTCCTCGTCTAAATCTAATGGTGTTGTAGAAAAATGTTCAGTATCAACAAAATCATCTTGTGTAGGAATAGGATTCTGTCTAGAAATAGGACTCTTGTCCTTGTTTCCCCTACTAGAAGAAGCATGCCCCCTACCCATAAGCATACGTTTAAATTCTTCCATTATAAATTTATAATTATACTAATAAATAATTAAAGTAAATGAAATTAAGTGCGCTAAATAAAATAAACAGACAATAATAATTTAATGAAGGAAAGAAAGTATCAAACGGCGACGTGTAATCGAGAGGTTGAAAATTGAAACTTTGCTCGATGAAAGATACTCAAGCTAGTTGCCAACTTCACTCTCATTTCCCAAATGAATAAATAAAATTGAATATTTAGTAGACAATGTAGACTTGTAGAGAGATAGATTGAGAGATTGTAGGAAGATTTGTGAGAAAGATGAAGAGAAAATGAGATATTTATAGTTGGAAAATTGGGTTAAAGTATAAATATAATAACTTATGAGTTAAAAATAAATATTAAAGGGGTAGGGGGGTTGGGGGAGGCCAAAAATGGTCGTTGCACAACGACCAAAATATAAAATGGCCGTTGGTGCAACAGTTATTTTTGCAAAAGGGGGGTTTCGGGCGGGATCGGGATCGGGTCGGGACTGGCGGGCCTGGGGCAGGCCGGGACGGGTCGGGACGAGACCTTGTCCCGTCTTGGTTCGAGTCCCGATACCGCGATTTTTTTTAAAATACTCGGGTTCGGGGCGGGACTGGGCCGACCCGGCCCACTGGCCAGCCATAGTGGAGTCTGGGGAGGGTAGAGTGTACACAGATCTTACCTCTACCTTGGTAGGTAGAGCAAGAGTAAAGCAAGGAAGAGAAACGGTCAGAAAAATTTAAAGCGGTATGAAAATGCTAGTATCAAACGTCATGATAGCGCATTCCGAAAAAGTAAGCAGTAACTAGCGCAAGTAAATAAGCTAAACAAAGTACATATCAGTAGAAAATAAACTACAGTGGACTATAAAACAATATTGTGCGTATTAGTATGATAGGCTAAGCAGACCTACAATAATAACACTACCACCACCAGTTTGCAAGCGTAAGGAGGACTACGCTTGACTACCCACTACCCTTCTACCCTAATATGTGTCCTCCACAACCCCCTATCTAAGGTTATGTCCTCAGTAAGTTGCACCTGTGTCATATCCCGTCTAATCACATTTCCCCAATACTTCTTCGACCTACCTCTACCCCTCATAAACCCGTCCATAGCCAATCTCTCACACCTTCGCACTGAGGAATTTGTGTCTCTCCTCTGCACATGTCCAAACCATCTCAACCTCGCTTCCCACATCTGATCCTCCACCGAAGCCACTCTCCCTCTGTTTCGAATATCATCATTTCTAATTCTATCCCTCCTTGTATGCCCGCACATCCATCTCAACATCCTCATCTCCGCAACTTTCATCTTTTGAATGTGCGAAGTCTTGACTGGCCAACACTCCGCCCCATACAACATAATCGGTCTAACCACCGCCCTATAGAACCTGTCTCTAAATTTTGGTGACACCTTTTTATCGCATAAGACTCCAGATGCGAGTATTCATTTCATTCACCCTGTCCCAATATGATTTTGAAGCTTCCTTTCTTTGGATAATAAATACATATAAGTACATAATATAATAGACATAACATACTGGCTAAAATTGTTAGAGAAATAAAGTTTAGAGTTCGTTTTCACTGTGAGCTTTGTTGGACTGATGTGTAATAAAAATCTCTAGGTAACAGTTAAATCCTTCAAACAATAGTTACAAGATATACTGTATAAGAATTGAACTGTTTGAATAGTGAGTTTAAATGACAAAATAAATATTTTCCTTTAGGAAACAAACATAATTTACAAGTGTGTATCGTTTTGCCACATTTTCCATGCAATCTTAACCTTATTATTTGGCATGTTCTTTGGAACCAAAAACGGAATGGATAGAATTATACTATTGTCGTAGCCTGTGAGTGCTAGTATTGTTTGCCGACTTGTCATGTCATTACTTCTCTTGAGACAATGACATAGCCTTTTCAGTTACGCAAAAACAAAGAGCTTTGAAATGCACAAACTTTTTTTTTCCACTCATTTTCTTATGTCCTAGTCTTTCGAGCCGATGGCCTAAGATTAGGCCTGGCCAGTGGGCCGGATTCGGGCGAAGGGGCAGGGAGAGACGGGCGAAGGGGCGGGTCGGGTCTGGCAGGATTTGCTCCAGTCCCGTCCCGATCCTGATCCCGTCGGAATAGGGCCGGAGCGGGTTCCGGCGAATTTTCCTTTTTTTTATGTATAATAAAATACTTAATAAACAAGACAAGATAGTGTAATAAAAATATTCCAAGACTGTTTTTATGCCTCTTATATTATTTAATAGACATATGATTTTTTTGTAATACAAATACAATTGTCTAAATTACAACTTTGTGGTGTTGTCCAAAAGTTGCAAATTACATAATAAAATTGCAATTAAAAAAATTACATTCTCAAAAAACCTGTTCTAATTGCTTGATAATTTCCTGTGGTTCTTCGATTGGAATTGGTATTTGTTGGTCAAATTGATCCATGTCGCTTCCACTATCTTCGGATAAGATTTCGTTGTAGTTTTCGTCTTCTTCGTTGATTTCCGATTGACCGCACCTTCTCCGCTACCCTTGTATCCAATCTCTGAATAATACTGCAATTTACAAGCTGTCTCCGGCTAATGAGTGTTTGTGGTCTCCTATTTGATATCTGTCGGCAGAAAAAGCGCTTTCAGACGCAGTTGATGACGCTTGAATGTTCAAAACATCTCGGGCCATCATTGAAAGTGTCGGAAAGGTCTTCTCATTCCCCCTCCAGTATTTCAGCAAGTCTTTACGACCTTCTTCACTGAGAACTGCTTGGTACGGTATAGAACTCTGCAAAGCAAAAATATCAAACTCGCTAATTTTGTTAGTAGCAGTACGGCCGCACATTCTATTTCTGAGGCTTTCAATACTAGCCGTAGAAACAACATGTCTTTTGTGAGGTTGTGTTAAAGAAGAAGAAGATTGTATGGAAGTCGGTAGGTTACTAGCACTTTCTTGTTGGTAAAACCTATATACTTTTTTGCATTGGTCTTCTACGCTAGACAACACTTCTTCTTTAGTTTGTTCAATAGGTGGTGGGTGATTTAAATTTTTGAGACTTGGAGGTGGTAGTACTTCTATACAATCGTAAATAGTTTCAATTAGTGATTTAGTACCGTCTATTTTAATAGTCGGATTTAATACATCACCAATAATATAAATAGTGGGACCGTCTATTTTAATAGTCGGATTTAATACATCACAAATAATATAAATAGTGGGACCGTCTATTTTAATAGTAGGATTTAATACATCACCAATAATATAAATAGTGGAAATAGGAATAAAATATTTTTATTTTGATAAACATTTTTTTAATAGCTGTCATATAAGCTGATTTTTCCATATATTCACTAAGTAATAAAAATATTAGAGATATATAAAACAACATGATTGAAATAGTAGGATAATATATACCGAAAAAATTTTTTGTTGCTTGAAAAAATTTCTCTAAAAATACAATAAGTTCAGAAATTTTACCCAATCACTATCTACAACCATATCAGCTGAATTTTGATTATGAGAGTTAAAAAATAAAGTTATAGGGTTTCTATAGTCATAAGCAACAAGTAGTTGCTCGTATAAAGAATTCCACCTAGTGGATACTTCTTTCGAAATTTTTCTATAAGGTAGTCCACAATTGTGACAAATTTTTTTATATTCTTTTCTTCGTTGTACTCTATTACTTTTAAAAATAAAGTTTATAGCAAATTGTATTTTACTAAGAATGTCTTGAAAAAGTGATAGACTATCCTTTACAATTAAGTTATATATATGACACGCGCATTTTATATGAAAATGATCTGAAAAAGATGGAGTTAACCTATTTTTTAAAATTGTAGTAGCGTAATTGTTAGAAGAAGCGTTATCTAATGTAATAGTCATAATTTTATCGGTTATTCCATAATAATGGCACACTTGATAAATATTATCTGCTATAAAAGTACCAGTGTGCCTATCATCTATACGCTAAGATACATTTTTGCATAGACCATTTATAATCTATCCAATGACAAGTTACCGTTAAATAATCATGATCGTTAGTACTACAACCTATATCAGACGTGATAGATACTTTGCCATTAAAATGATATAATGAATAACGTAAATATTGTTGATATTCATGTGCGAATTTAAATACATTTCTCTTAACAGTTGATCTAGAAAAACCGTTAAAAGCAGGATTATATATATCTCTAATGTAATGAATAAAACCGGGATATGAAAGAAATGAAAAAGGCAAACCCTCCACAACAACTAATTTTGATATTGCTTCCCTATCTCTATATTTATTGTATTTAGAGCCTACAATTCCCCCCGTCATAGAGTTAATTTGATCATGTACTTGGTCTGGGACAATATCAGTATATGAACCTTGTCCCGATGGAGCGGGCGTTTGCGCACCCGATTTTGAAGCCTGGTATTGAGCATACCTAGCTGGATGAGCACTTACTACGTGTCTAATTAAATTCCCCGTCCCACCGTGACCTTTTCCAGTTTTAAATTTTAAAACATTTTTACAAATTTTACATCTAGCTACTTGATTCTCTACGTCCCTATAAAAAATGTTCATACATCTGATTTTAATGATCGTTTTGCTGGACCTCATCTCATACTAGGGGGAATAGGAGGCATTTCAGTTGAAGGTGCACTAGTGGGTGTGTTGTCATCAACATTAGTGGGTGTATCATCTAGATCATCGTCTAAATTAAAGTCTTCTTGAGTTCCAGAAAATAACTCCTCGTCTAAATCTAATGGTATTGTAGGAAAATGTTGAGTATCAACAAAATCATCTTGTGTAGGAATAAGATGACTAGAAGAAGTACTCTTGTCCGACTGCCCCTACTAGAAGAAGCACCCTTACCCTTAAACATACCTCTTAATCATTTCATTTTAATTATGATAATAAATAATTAAAGATAATAAAATTAAGTGCGCTAAATAAAATAAACGGACAATAATAATTTAATGAAGGAACGAATGTACCAAACGCCGACGTAACGTCGACGTGTAATCGAGAGGTTGAAAATTGAAAATTTGCTCAATGGAAGATCCTCAAGCTAGTTGACAACTTCACTCCCAATTCCCAAATGAATAAATAAAATTGAATATTTAGTAAATAATGTAGACTTGTAGAGAGAGATATTAAGAGATTAGAGAGATTGTAGGAAGATTTGTGAGAAAGATGAAGAGAAAATGAGTTATTTATAGTTGAAAAATTGGGTTAAAGTGTAAATATAATAACTTATGAGGTAAAAACAAATATTAAGGGGTAGGGGGGGAGGGGGGAGGGGGGAGGCCAAAAATGGTCGTTGCCCAACGACCAAAATCTAAAATGACCGTTGGTGCAATAACTATATTTGCAAAGGGGGGACTAAGGGCGGGCTTGGGACGGGCTCGGGGTAGGCTCCAGTCTGGCGGGCCTGGGCGGGCTCGGGACGGGTCGGGACGAGACGAGACATTGTCCCGTCCCGGTTCGAGTCCCGCTACCGTTTTTTTTTTTTTTTACTAATCGGGGTCAGGACTGGCCAGCCTTACCGGAAACCACCTCTCTACCCCACAAAAGGTAGGGGTAAAGTCTGCATACATCCTACCCTCCCCAGACCCCACTTGTGGGACTACACTGGATATGTTGTTGTTCTATCTGATCTTATCCCTATCAATTTCTTCTATAATGACGCACGATTCAAAACTCAATGAATAATAGGCTCGTCCCTCTAAAATAACAGATTTTAATCTACAACAAGGTTCAAACCTATAGAGTACACCTAATCTACCTATCAAGCAGTGCACTAGTAAAATCGAAATAGTATATCACATAATCGATAACAAACAATTTATTTGGGTTCACGAACCAACTTTTTATGTCCCGGATATACTAGTACTAAGTTTTATCTATAAAGGGTCATTTTGGACGAAGAAACGTCTTAAGTTAGTGGCAAAAGGAAACAGAAAAAGAAACAATAATTAGCGGGCGAGGTTGTTCAATAATAGTCACTCATATGATGCGGTTGCTTGCACCTTTTAGGCCTCTCACCTTTGCGTGCAGACTTGATATACTTTTACAAAAAATCAATCTTATGGTCCAAACAAATGCCAGAATGTACCAAATATATCATTGTATACACCTCATCACTCTGTCCAAAATAAGGTCCCCCACCAAATTGTCATTATTCCTTTCTATAAGGATGGTAACTTACTGAATGACTCTGCTTTCTCAAGATTCCGTAAACTTTAGTCTCCGTGGTCTCCCGTGATTCACCCGCTTTATTTACTGCTAGACTGTATCTTGGTGCTCCACCGAATTTTCTCCCGTGGGTGATAGCTAATTACACTGTTTAAGTACTAGAGCAGTAGTACTACATAAAGGGCCAGATACCATACCCAAACAAATACGCAGAAAATCACAAATAACCACTTTTCAGCCCCTTTGTAATTGAAAAATAACCATTGTTATGGAGTTTCAGAATGCACACAGGAACATCCAAGATAATAACCTGGAGTTTCACTTGTGGAATTTGAAACTCCATAACACTGGCTATTTTTCAAGGACGGGGCCAAAAAGTGGCTAGTGGGACTATTTCTACAGCAAAGACCTAAAGAGGGTCATTTAGAGAAACAATGTTCCAAACGCTATGATATTATATATAAGAGCCAAGAGGAAAGTTGAGAAGGGTGGTTCTTTCTAACTACAAAATTATTATTATTATTATTTTTAATCAATAACTTCAGAATTATAGCTAGAGTATATCTAAGAATAAATAGCAAGATAACAGTAAAACACAACAAAATGCAGTATGAAAGCACATTGAGCTTATTAAATAACATTGTCTATTTGAATTTAGATTACTGTACACAAGTGAGACCAGAAATACACCTCACAGAACATTTACAACGCAACAATGGAAGGAAGCTCTTGTTCCGCCTCCTGGTCTCCATCAGACCCTTCCATGTTTGTCTGTATTAGTGCAACATGAAAAACGTTAAATACTATAATTTGACACAGTATTTGCAAAAAACATCAAATACTAGATCATGCCTGGTTAAACTTTACCTCAGAATCCTTTGATCTATTCTGTGAAAAGTAGTGGTCTAATGCACCGTTGCCATAAAGGATTTTACCCCCACATCCTCGTGCCTCAGTTCCGACAGACTCCTCATCAACTACAACGGCATCTATTACATCATCACCTGTTCTGACATCAGGAATCTGCAAGACATACAAATCAGAAATATACTAGCGGAAAGAATGACAAAAAGAACTAATAAAGGACAAAAGCATTATTGAGGGAGTCAGGCAACAGGCTACAGTTAATTTAGAATGTATCTCTCCAGGCTATCTATTTCTATGTTTTGTTTAGATGATTCCCTCCAAATTTTCATTAATTGTTTTCTGTTTATCAGTTAAAAAAAATTGTCAGCTAAAGCTTTCATAGTATACTTGGTGAAAACCAACAAGTATTTGCCATTAACTCAGTACACACTTTATAATATTGAAATGCACAGAGTTCAACCTGCATGCTCTAAGCTCAACTACAGAGGTGTTCAGAATCTGAGATAAGCATCATGGCTTGATAAATATTCTTTTAAACATTATGTTCAACAGATTATCCCTGGGCAAAGAAAAGTAAAGCGAATCCATATTTGAATACCATAATCTCAAGCAGTGTGCATTACATAATTAACTATAATTCACATTTCCATGTCAGCATAACAACTAGAGAACATATCTTCTGAACAGTCCTCACTAGACGCTGTAGGTCAAGGGAGAAAAGGAAAGGTGTACTACATACCTCATACATAGCATCCATCAAAATGTTCTCCAATATGGATCGCAATCCACGAGCACCAGTATTTTTAGATATTGCTTTCCTAGCTATTAATCTCAATGCATCTTCAGCGAAATGCAGCTTTACCTGAGAAAGAAGTCTCCGAGTATGAGAGAAGTAACATTCTGATAAAATTGAAGGAAACCTAGAAAAGCTCCGATCTGCTCCTTGCCCAAAAAAGTTCTTAAGAGAGGCAAACACTTACCCCATTCATTTGGAACATCTTTTTGTACTGCTTCCCTAGCGCGTTTTTTGGCTCAGTTAGAACCTGCAAAGAACCAAAACAGTGAGAAGAGAAAAATCTATCTAAATATGGCATAATAGTCACATATTCTGGAAGGATCGAGAAAGACTAAACCCAATGGCATATACAATAATTTCCACCTATTCAAGCAAAGGAAGACCCAGCTTTCCATACAAATCATAATAATGTGCACAAGGGAATTAGTGCTAAAGAACCAAGTTATGGAAAACATTAGTCATTACCTGCACAAGTTGATCCTCAGTTAAAGCTGACAGACTAACAAGGATGGGGAATCGCCCGACAAACTCAGGTATCAGACCATATGATATTAGATCACTACTTTCAACCTGCATAACAGGAGAATTATGTACTATGATTAGTAAATACTTCAAAACCATACCCATAAAAATGTAAGTAGATAAAGAGCTAAATCGGTCATAGAATTATCCATATTTCAAAAAATAAAACTTAAATAGTAGAAACTACATGAAGTGCTAATAAGGGTCAGAACTCCTTCCACATTAAAGTGACAAAAGAATACATTTAAAGATACCAGTCAAATATCACTTCATTTAAGGTGACATGAAGTAAAAAAGGTCAACCATTTTGGACCAGAGGAAGTAAATGAAACACAAACACATACAACTCTGCATCTGCTCAAATTACAAATGCAGGGAAAAGACCGAATTCCAGAAAAAAAGTGTTAGGTATGCAGAATAATAATGATAACTAATAGTAATAACACAGTTTTACATCATGGCACATCAGTAAATTACTATCTCAGTTCATCTTGTAGCATACATTTGACTTCATCTGATGAACATGTAACAAATTATATTGACCAATAAGCACACCAATCCATAGACATCAGTTCCTTAATGCAGATAATATGGAGCTACATTTATGTAGTGTGGAGGTTTGCTAAGCTGCAAGGTTTCAGAAGAACTTACTGTCTCCAATAAAGATGATGTCACCGCAGCACTTGTAACACCACCAGTCCTCATGTTTGTGCGAACTGGTGCACCAAACCCTATAGAAGAATCTTGGCGCCTTGAAAACATCAACAAGTATATCAGGAATGAGGTTAATATCAGACTAAAGGAAAGAGATAAGAACTATGATGCAAAAGTAGTAAAACCTCTCTGAGATTGTTTTCTCCAAGTCAATGAAGGCACCACCACATATAAAGAGAATATCTTTGGTATCAATCTGTAATGACATAAACATTTAGGCTATGAGAAACATTTTGTCCAAAAATATGTCTGAAACTCAAATCAACAGTAAAACCTAGCATGCCAAAAGAAAAAGGGTCGTCCAACAATATGAAAAGTGCAAAGAGTTAACAAATAACTATAAAGATAAACTTAGACAAAAGAATAGTAAAAGCTCTCTTAAGAACAACTATCATCCACCCACTAACAGAAGGCTAAATGAAACAGTACAATATCTAAGTTATGAAATCAGTAAATAGCATGAAGGTAAAGTAATTCATCCTAAAGCCAAGCTCATAAGCACATCAAATTATCTTACAGGGTACAAATCTTTATCCATTTGAAGATATCCATGCTAACTGTTAAGACTACAGAGCCAAGAATTAACATTTTTGCTTCCAGGGCACTCCAAATTCTTCTTGATTGAGGAATAAATATCTTAAGCCAAAAATGAAATGCTTTTATAACCATCCTACCTGAATATTATCCCCTCTAGGGTGCTTCCGAGCTCCCTTCTCCGGCACATTGACAATCTGCACAGAAAGCTCATTATTTTTTATTTTTTGGAGGATAAGTAACAGAAAGCTAACAACAACAACATACCCAGTGAAATCCCACAACGTGGGTTTGGGGAGGGTAGAGTGTACGCAGACCTTACCTCTACCTTGGTAGGTAGAGCGGCTGTTTCCGAAAGACCCTCGGCTGAAGACAAAACATAAACACAAGCAAAGCAAGGGAAACGGTCAGACCCGGACAAGAAATTTAAAGCAGTATGAAAATGATGGTAACAAAAGCGAATAAGCCATGATAACACATTCTGACAAAAGAGACAGTAACACAGGTAAATAAGATAAACAAAGTACACTAAAGAACATATAGCAGCAGAAATCAAACTACATGGAACTATAAAGCAATATTGCGCTTATAAGTGTGATAGGCTAATCGGGCCTACAGTAAGAACACTACAACTATCATTTTATAAGCGTAAGTAGGACTACGCTCGACTACCTACTACCCTTCTACCCTAATCCGTGTCCTCCACAACCCCCTATCTAAGGTCATGTCCTCAGTAAGTTGCACATGCGTCATATCTCGTCTAATCACCTCTCCCCAATACTTCTTCGGCCTACCTCTACCCCTCCTGAACCCGTCCATAGCTAACCTCTCACACCTCCGCACTGGGGCATTTGTGTTTCTCCTCCGCACATGCCCGAACCATCTCAACCTCGCTTCCCACATCGTATCCTCCACCGAGGTCACTCCCACTCTGTCCCGGATATCATCATTTCTAATCATATCCCTCCTTGTATACCCACACATCCATCTCAGCATCCTCAGCTTCGCAACTTTCATCTTTTGGATATGCGAAGTCTTGACTGGCAAACACTCCGCCCCATACAACATAGTCGGTTTAATCATCACCCTATAGAACTTGTTTTTAAGTTTTGGTGGTACCTTTTTATCACACAAGATTCCAGATGCGAGCCTTCATTTCATCTGCCCTGCCCCAATACGATGTGACATCGTCATCAATCTCTTTATTCCCTTGGATAATCGACTCAAGGTACTTGAAGCTTCCTTTCTTTGGAATGACCTGAGTAACAAGCCTCACCTCCACGCCTGTCTCAAGGTCGCTCCCGTTACTAAACTTGCACTCCAAGTATTCTATCTTGGTCCTACTCAGCCTGAACCCTTTAGACTCCAAAATATGTCTCCAAACCTTCAGTTTAGCGTTCACTCCGCTGCGAGTCTCATCAATCAGGACTATGTCGTGTGCGAATAACATACACCATGGTACCTCCCCTTGAATTTGTCAAGAATGGGCTAAGAGCTGATCCCTGATACAACCCCATCATCACTGAAAAATGCTCCGAGTCTTCTCCTACTGTCTGTACCCTTGTCTTGGCTCCCTCATACATATCCTTGATCGCTCTAGTGTACGCCACAGGTACACCTCTAACCTCCAAACGTCTCCATAGAACCTCCCTAGGGACTTTGTCGTATGCCTTCTCGACATTGATGAAAACCATATGTCTCTCTTCCTCTCACTATACTGCTCCACCAACCTCCTGATAAGATGAATGGTTTCTTTAGTCGAACGCCCCTGCATGAATCCAAACTAGTTCTCGAAAATAGACACGCCTCTTCTCACCCTCATCTTCACGATCATTTCCCAAACTTTCATAATGTGGCTTAGCAGCTTGATACCCCTATAGTTGTTGCAACTCTGGATGTCACCTTTGTTCTTGTACAAAAGAATCATTGTACTCCACCTCCATTCTTCGGGCATTCTCGTCGTCTTAAAAATGACATTAAACAACTCAGTCAGCCACTCCAAACCGGCCCTGCCTGCGCTCTTCCAAAATTCAACTTGGATCTCATCAGGCCCGGTCGCTCGTCCCCTGCGCATCATGCGAACAACCCCCTTAACCTCCTCAACCTTAATGCTTCTACAATATCCAAAATTCGGTACCTTCTGGATTGCTCCAAATCTCCAGCACAAGTAACAGAAAGCTAATTATAGTAATAAACAAATGATGTAACCATTCATTTTTCCAATCATTACCACTAAACTATAGATTAAAACATGATTCGTTATAGCAAGTCTACTCATTAAAATAGTCAGGCCATTCTTTGATAACAACAATTACTTGGCACATCCAGAGGTCATTTGAATAAGGATACATAATAATAGAATTGTGAAAATGGGAAGGGGAAAAGAAAAAAGAAACCATTCCTTTCTTTTATAAATGCATTGGACACACAATATACAAGTAATTCTACTAGTAAATATCTTCAGAATAGAGAAGAAAGAACATTACAAGAGAAATGCACCAATTCTGGAATAAAACTAGCAAAAAGGGCAAAGGACTCGCAGTTAGCACATGCAGACTGTTGCGCGAAACCAAAAAAAACATGAAACAAGTATCATGGCCACCAGCAAGATAAAAGTTATTTCATAGTTGATGAGCCACATTCAGCCAGTCAGTGGGATCTAAAAGAATGCAGCTAACATAGTTTGGTAAGAAAAAGCAACCAACACTAAGCCTCCAACTCTCAAGTAATCGTTCTATAACAAACTGGTTATTGTCATATACAAAAGCTACTGTCTAGATGTAATGTTAATGGGCCGTTAGCAGTCAAAGTTGCATCTACATTTGCAACATTAAATAATATCCACATTTGGTAACAGATTGCGGCGATTAATTCACCATTAACAAGCAAAAAATAAGCTATACACTTACTGTTCCTTCAAGCATCTTCAACAATGCCTGTTGGACGCCCTCTCCTGATACATCTCTACTAATGTTGAGGCTTTCAGCCTGGAAATGTCAGTATAAGAGGAATCAGCTAAACTGACACATGTGAAGTGGTCAGTGAAGTTTAATCTGAAGAAAAAGAAAAAGAAAAAACGCAATAAGTCAACATTAACCTTTTTTGTGATCTTGTCAACTTCATCAATATACACTATGCCTTGTTGAGCAGCTGCTACATTATAGTCGGCAATCTGAAATAATATCAGACCAGAGTAACTAATTGATAACTCATATCAAGGCTAGAAATCACTGGAAAGGATGCACAACAGTCTTGAGTTCCGATTAAGAAGCAAGAGCATTTCACAAGTAGTAACCACTTTCCTTTCCTCCATTTGTAAGTTCGCTCAGTTAGATATTGCAGTGATTTCTGGAGAAAATGTGACAATATTGTATGATATGCAAGTAATTAGACACATAAAAAAATATATATAGTAGAAACAGAAAGGAAAAAGATTGCAGTTGGTTGTTATAGACTTCTAGCGACCTGATTGCTAAGGGACAAAATATCCTACATGTACTCCGACTTTTGTTACACAAAGTTCAAAAAAATTAATAGATCATTTTTTTAGCTCCCCCAGTAAAATAGGAAATAAAATAGAACATGTTCTTATATTCAGAGGCTTCATCTGTCACATTCTGCAAAATCATCAGATAAACAGTAATCTGCATTACATCCCAATTCCCAAAAGCTAGACTTAAAACATACACATGAGTTGGCAGGGTTGATAGGGTAGCACATATAATTTTAATTTTACTTATTCCCTAAAATACTCGAGACAGTTAGGAAAATGAGAAATAGGAATAAAACAATAAATTAAGATTAGAGGCTCCAACAGGTTTAGTACTTACAGTGAGGAGCTTATATAGAATAGATTCCACATCTTCCCCAACATATCCTGCCTGCAGACAAAAGTATTATCATTGAATGAATTTTTCAGAACAAGTATTATCATTAAATGGAAACCCACAGCTCTTCAGGACTTCTATCAAGGTGACAACTATTTTTAATGGTAACATCACATGGTTTCTGCCACTCTTACTTCTATGAAAGACTTCAGCAATTTAGCTCTGGAAACAGGGTAAGCAAGGAATAGTAAACATGCTCAGACTAAATTAACTTAGCCACCAGGAAATTCTAGTTATTTAATCTCAAGATAGACTTAAATTAACAGAGGCATCTCATTTCATGATGGCCTTAAGTTCAGATATCAAGTATCATCGATCTATCCACATGCTTAGGTGTCAGTAGTCTTGGAATAATAAAATGAAGAATATCCTATCTATTTTTGTCTTCAGGCTCATATTAATAACCCTCTGAAAGGTAGACTCATGAAGTTCCTTAGTTACACGGCCTAAACCCCGCCTCAAACATACTATTAGCAGACGGTTCCCAGGCTTATGGGATCTCAAATGTTCAAACAACTTAACACAATATATGTGCAAGAGTAACAAATATACAAGGGGGAAATTATGTATTAAAATATTGAAATAAAATATTTGGATTTTAAGGACAGGGTTGACATAATTTACATGGAAGCGAACAAGATTTAGAAAAAGATTGATTCCATGGAAAAATTATTAAGTTGAGAGTTGTTTCCTATCTCTACCAAGGTGTCAGGATAACAACATACCTGAGTTAGTGTCGTAGCATCTGCTATCACAAATGGAACATTCACCAATCGAGCCAAGGTCTTGGCAAGTAAGGTCTTCCCTGTCCTTGATATGACACCAAATACTCAAGTGAAAAAGTAATAATTTTTAACAACTAAGGATTATACTTTTAACAATGATGATGACAAATTGACAGTATTAGAGCTCTACAAATTCACTCCTCCCCCTTGCTAAGAGAAAGGCAGTCAAGATAAGTTGATTGGCTAAAAGGATAAAAACAAATAAAGGAGAATGATGTGTTCAAATTTCTTTATGATTAGTCTTAAAGCCTTCATGTGGACTTTACCCTACCTTATCCAGAAAAAAGAGCAAAATTCATGTGCACTCTCATCGTCAGCCTTAATGTGCATAACTAAATATGAAGTTATTTAGTTATCAGTGGCACATGTTTAGGTCTTTGCATAATGAAGCAACAATGAGCATTAGCATTGAGCCCATAATATCACCACTATTACCAAGTAACTAGCAATTCTCAGCATCTTCAGAAAATAATCATACGTAATTAAAGAAGAAAACTGGGGAAAGGAAAAAAGAGTTTTAGAAAACGGGGGAAAGGGAAAAACAGTTTTCTCAGCTGATGAGTCTAAAATTTCCAATACGCGAAAAGCATGTTAATGTACAATGTCTTTTTACCAAAGTTAGACCTCAAGGAGCACAATGGACCATTATAAAGATTACCTGAACCTGTTGGCCCCATTAAAAGGATGTTACTCTTCTCAAGCTCCACAGATTCGTTTTCTGCTCCATCTGCTTTTTCACTACTGTCATTTCCTGCAGGCCTAGGTTACAACATTTAAACAAAATCATTAGAAGAATAGAAAAGGCGGCAAATGCCTACATCAGGCATTTCCATCGCTGAGTTCCAATGGTCCTCATAGCTTCATCTTGCATGTCACAGGTCACATGCCAGAGGGAAGAACATAAAGTACAGGGAAGGGCGTCCGGCGAAAAGAGCATGGAAATTATGCAATGTCCAAAACTAACCACTTATGTGAAGAGTCATTATATATTCTCTTGTAATGATTATATACAGCTACAGACAGAACCTGCAATCACAAATTGAACCACAAAATTATAAAGAAAGTCATTCTAGCAGCTCAAGAATAGGCTCTTTCACTAAATCTCAAGCACCCTTGGACACAAAATGAGCTCTTTTATTTATATTGTAATCAACAAAGCAAACATAAAAACCACATACTTGACTATCTTTACCTATAATTCAAGGAATACCCCGAATTGTCAAAGCGAAAACTGGAAAAAGATTACCTTTTTAGCTCTTTCCTGTCCAATAACAAATTTATCAAGTCCTTTACACAGTTGCTTTGGGGTAGGAAACTGAGTACCCAAATTAGATCCACCCCAAGCCCCATCTTTCGACCCGGAACCAAACCCACCTCCAGAACCCGACCCGGGACCTTCCCCTTCACACACTTGAACAAACTTCACACCTGGTCTAACCACAACTCCCTCACCAGGTGGTTGCCAAATCTCAGGAGGGTCTCCATAGTTACTAGACATACTAAGTTTCTCTTTATTCTTCCTATTTAAATTCCCCGAATTCTTGAAATTATCATAACATCTGTCAACAAATGATACAGGCTTGAATAAAGATGAATTATTGTCCCATTTGGTTCTGTTACATAAATGGAAATTGGGCAAACGACTAGTATGGAAATCATTGATGATAAAGTATCTGAAGTGGGTAATAGCTATAGAGGTTGTGTGTTTGGATGATTTCGATCTAAGTACAGCTGCCATATTGGTTTACTTCAATACCACAATAAAGGGTAATCAAGAAAAGTGAAATTCTTTAAGGAAAGATTGTGTCTTTATATGTTATGAAGCAGATATGGATGATTATGTAATGAACCCAATTTTCAATATTGGAGGTTTGTTGGAAAAGGAGAGACTTTTGTGGGGTTTGGGAGATGACCCATCAGACATAAAAGAACCAAAGTTGAGATTTTTATTTTGTTTGAGAATTTTGGGATTTAGAGAAGGGAGTGAAGGAGGAATGAGGATTTTCTAGAGCAGTACAGAAAAGTATTACTCCATGTAATACACTTGCTTTTTTATCCGTCCAAAAAATCTTATTTTATAATAATTTAATTTTTAATTTTATTTTTTATATTTAATGAGATATTTATAATTATACAAATATTTTTAAATTATAAAAAAAATTAAAAATTATTTTTTAAATTTTATGTACAATTAAACTATATAGGAAGGGAGTAATATCCAAAAAAAAAAAAAAAGAGTGAAAGCAGGGAAAGAAAGAAATGGAAGTTACTTTGGGGAATATCTATTCTGTGAGTATCAATCTACATGAAGTAAGGAACGATGTCGTACTGACTCTCTTGGTTCCTTGTCATTCTTTCCTCGTTTCTTGTTTGAGTTGTTGTTTGGGGGAGGAAGGAAAGGTAGGTAGGTTCAACTTCATTACTAAATTCCTAACCTTTATTGATCTTTCACCAAATTTGTCAAGATTTAGAGATTTTTTTTATAATTATGATGTTCGGATTAACTTAGCTTATGTCTTGATTATTTTACTTCCGAGTAATAAAAGATATTAAATAATTTTGTTCATCAAAAAGTAGAAAGAGATGAAGAAATTTTGAAAAAAATCAAATTTAACTTTTCACTTGTTTTATATAAATAAATCAAAGATGAGAGCAAATCATTTGTGTCTCCATTTGGTTACATGTGTTAATGGTACAGACCTACTAGAAAATGTGGCTTCTTCTTTTCCTTCTCTTTTCTCTTTCTCCGGTGAGCTTTTCTTCTTCCTCTTTTCTATTTGTTCAGTTTGTTCTTCTCAATGCAATTAATCCTAGATATACTTTCTGTTTTTTTTTTATGATTTTTCAAATTACACACAACGATCATCACTTTCTGATTGTATTAAGCTTCTAGGGTTAGCTTTTCTATAGTTATTTATGTAAATCTAGCTATTTTTCTATTTGGTTATGATTTGGTGAAACTAAATAAAATTAAATGAATAGTAAAACAAAAGGTTAATATGATTTTCATTGGTAAGGTTCATTGTTATTGTAAGATTTTTATTACCTCTGAGAGTAAAGTTGAAATTTTGTTATATTACAAAGAAATTAACTGCTCGTATGACTCAAGTTGAGGAGTGTGTGCTGTAGATTTTAATATTATGCATGACATCATAATATATTAAATAATTTTCACCCAGTCAGTTGAAATATAATAGTCGAACAATTTCAATTGTACATGTTTTTAAAAGTGATAGTTGCTTCAGCGGGAAAAGAGGCATAGTGAAATACTATTGCGATTGTAAGAGGTAATTTTTCACTTACTAAACTATGAATAGTTTTCCATGTTGTGTACTTCAACTCGAGATTTTTCGTGCGAGATTAGCAGAGAAAAAATTAAATAATTACATTCTTTTGGCATAAAGAAAAATATATTTCCATACTTTCTTAGTGTGGAACAACTTTCAACTTCCTTTTATTCAAGAAATTTTATTTGGAGTTTCATACAGTAGTGTATTATCACTTGAAATATTTTTTTTTGTGGAATGGTGTGTTCGTATTTTCAGTTCTACTATGACCTCTTAGTGTTGATGAGATTAATCATTCTGTTGTTGAATGTAATAATCATTTATAGAGTTCTTTGTTTGGTATACGGGGGAGATTAAATTAATCGAAGAACGTACAGAACGCTAGATAGTTAGAAATAGAGTTCTTAACGCCAATAAATCATTTTTCTCTCAAAGTTATGCGAAGCTATGTTACTCGAACTTTTCAAAATATTGACGGGTGCGTGTAAGGTCCTTAAAAATACTACAAGACCCGATTTCAGGTTTTTTCCTCAATCAAAACAAAATCATCTCGCTCTGCTCGCACGGTGAAATGCTTGATTGATTCAGTATGTCTTAAGGTAAGCGAGTACAGTCAGTCCAATAGCAAAGCTATAGCGACTACGTACCAGCACTTGAGTCAAGTCCAGCTTCGAAGGTTTTGGCTTTTTTGATCTTGGGTAGGCCCACAGAAGGGCCAAAGCACAACAAGCCTACCCATCATCAAAGCAAGCCAAAGCCCATGCAAGAATGACCTCATTGTCATGGAAGCCAGGCTATAAAGGTCCTCGCCCTCTTAGGCACATGGTTCTAAAGATTCAATCTCAAAGCGGTACTAAAGATTAGGCAAAAGAAGAACTAGAACTA